>JAPFRF010000008.1:9997280-10384780 GCA_029282475.1 Phrynocephalus forsythii | reverse complement strand
TAACCAATATATTAACTGCATATATTTCCATGAGACTTACAAGTACAGTGGTACCTTGTATAAAGGAATTAATTGGTTCCAAATGAAATTATGTTAAGCAAATTTTCCTTTATACAAATTCCCATAGGAATGCATTGAAAACAGAGTGATCCCATTTTTAAGTTGTATGGATTTTCCCCATAGGTGATTATGTTAAGCAAATTTCCCCTATCTCTGGAATTTTTATGTTGTACAAATTTTATGTTATACAAGCTGTTTGTTATACAAGGGTCCACTGTATATTTTCAGTAGTTTAAAAGTGCATCTAACAGAGAGAGAGAGAGGGGAGAGAGAGAGAGAGGGAGGGAGGGAGGGAGGGAGGGAGGGAGAGAGAGAGAGAGAGAGAGAGAGAGAGAGAGAGAGAGAGAGAGAGAGAGAGAGAGAGAGATCCTTATAATTCTGTGTAGATGTGCATGGATACACATGTGTAAATCCAAGGAACCTTGCTTTGCATGTTTTAGTTCTTTAAAACAAGGTTGTATGCTCTGAGAACATCTTCAGAGAAGCATTTGCTGATTCAAATAATGGTATCATTCTCAGTGGGGAGGTTATAAATTACATTAAATGGGAAGGAAATATAGCATTCCTAGCTGTCAGTTTAGATTATCTGGAAGGTTAATTAATAAATTCGACAAATAAGTAATGAAACAGGCTAAAAATGATTGTTAAATAAACCAAAGCCAGGGCAATCACTAAAAGGTAAATGATCCAAAATATGTTGTTTAAAGTAAAAGAAGAAGAAAAGAAAGTGTGATATTTTGACACTAGTAAGTAATATAGGCATTGTTTGAATGAATAGTGAGATAATAGCCATGGAATAAAAATCAGAATAGAGATAGCGTAGAGTAACTGTTAGGTGAAAGAATGACATATGGTACAAAAAGTTGTACACTGAACAATTTATTTTTAAAAAGATAGAATCATATTGTGATTAGAGATGGGCACAAAATGCCACAATGATGTTTTGCTTTGCTTTTTGTTTAGGGTTTTTGTTTCATTTTGTTCGAAATGATTTTTTAAATAATTGTTTTGTTTTGTTTTCATTATTTATTTATTTTTATTTTTTAACCACTCTTGGGGCTCTGCCAGCTGGTCAGTGCTTTTTTTTTTTTAAACTAGTGCTGACCAGCTGGTGCGTGGGGCCCTGCCGGTCGGCACTTTTGTTTTGCCACTCCAAGCCCTGATCAGCTGGCGTATGGGAATTCGGGTGGCAAAAAAGTTTAATAATCCTGTGCTTTCCCGGGCCCAATCAGGTGGGAGAAAACACGGGATTTTTACCCATTTTTGCTGCCTGAAGCTCCATGCACCAGGTGATTGGTGATTGGGGTGGCAAAAAGAAAAAAACGTTTTAAAAGCCCATGGTTTTCCCCACCCGATTTGGCACATTGGGGGGAAACCGTGGGCTTTTAAACAACTTCTGAGGAAAACGAAAAACAAAACAGAATGAAATGAAAATTTCCATTTTGATTTGTTTCATTTTTCTTTGATGGGTCATTTTATTTTTGATTTTGTTAGGGAACGAAACAAAACATGAAAAATTAAACAAAAATATTTGCCCATCTCTAATTGTGATTTAACTTTTGATTGTTTACATGCACAACAGAAAGTAATTTTAAAAAGAAAGAAAGTTGGAGATATTTAGGGAGCAGGATATAGAGCCGACAAATTCCATGGATGCCTGCCCTAAACGTGTATTGCATCTTAATGAATAGCTCCCCTTGTTCTGGGATAGCTTGTTCCTGTTAGTGTTTTCTCTCTTGTTTGTCTTTATGGAGTGTTACCTCCCATGGCAATCTGTAATGCCAATTAGTGAAGAAAATAACAACCATATTAATCTCATATAGCAGGGCAAGAAGAATAGTCATAATGTAATAGGGAAATTGTACTAAGTGTGAAAAATTACCCACTTTGTCTATTTCATATGTCTCAAACTCTGAAATTAATGACTTCTTGTGGAAAAAAACATATTTATCTCCGTATAAAAGAAGGAGGCATTATGAATGTTGAAGGAAAACCGATAGGGCTTTCAAAATGAAAACAAACAAACAAAAACTCACTTCCAAAATCTGTAAAAATCCAGTTGTATCAATGCTGATATGTCATCTGCCTTGATTCTAAACAACTGTGAAAAGGTAATGGAAGACTTGTAGGGGATGGGTCCCAGTAGCAAATCTCCCATCACAGTGGAACTTCTTTTTCCCTGTTGTATGTAGAGAGGATTCTCACATGTGTTTATGTAAATTTTCTTTTCTCAGCCGTTTACCTGCACTTTGCATGCTTTCATTCTGTGGGCCACCCCACTCCATGGTAGGAATGCTCCGTTACTTCTCAGTTGTTAACAGGTCCACCAGTGACATTTACAGGAGAAAGCTGCAGAGTAGCTTTTAGAAGTGTGCAAATATCTTCTGTGTTGTATCTGTCCAGATTAACTTTCTTGGAAATTGCAACCAAATATACTTTGAGCTGATTTGTTATCAATCCAATTTGATTTGTATGCAAAGAATTCGGAGCATAATCTGGACAGATACAATATTTGTATTTGTCCAAATGGCAAGAAAACCCACAAAAAGGAGGAAAGCAAAGTGATTTGACTTGGGTTGCAAGGCGAAATTCAACTGTTGCTCGGAATCCGATATAAGGGCAAACATTCCATCTCCCCCTTCCCTCAATCCACCAGGGGCTATGCCATTTAATCAAATTTATTGAATTTATACAATGAAACAGTTTGCTGAAGAAAAGGCTTAGGCTTACACTTTCAGTACACTTCTGTTTTGGGTTTCCCGGTTCTTCTGTGATAGCATTACTTTTGTTTCTCCCAGTTCTGTTTGCCATTTCGTCAACTTTTTAAACCTCTGAAGTGCCAATGCAACTTTTGGCATTGCCAAGGTCCCTGATTCAATTTGAGCACCGCTTCAGGCTTCCTCACTTTTGAAAATTGACACATAGTCCAGCTTCACTTTAGATTCTGAATCCTTCCAGAACCTGAAGCACATTTCCTAGTCATTATGTGCGTAGTGTGAAGGTAACCACATCCTGAGCTAAGTTTAGAAAACTTACTTTGTCGGGATGACAATTAACAAAATTCCAGCTGTTCTCATCCAGAAAGGTAACATTGCCAAACTCTGGTCATCAGGTGTTCCATTCAGAGCCACCTGTGTAGCAGCGCTATGCCACTGAATAGATGAATAGAGTAAGTTTGGTCAGGTCCGCAGGTAATTCTAGCATTGCAGCTTTGATTGAGAAACAGCCTAAAAGACACGCCATAATCACAGTGGTTTTCAATTTGACAGTTGGCAATCCAAGTTAGATTCCTTACTTTACAGGGGATCATTTTCTCTTTGAAAGTATCTTCCATCTTATGACACGCTATCTAGTCATTTTTGTCATAGCCATAGCTATAGCTATAGCCGTTAGGACTCCAAGGCCAATGGTGGCTGGAGTGCTTCTGACCTCCATCTCCCAGACAGAAAACTCTACTCCATGCCTGGGTCCCTTAGGCTACTGTCTGATGGCTTCAAACTGTATTGATTGCAAGCCCATGGGTTAATCTGAGAAGCTTGTCATTCAGTGACTGAAAGTGAGGCAGCAGAATTCAAGCTCAGACACACTAAAGTTGCTTAAAAGCAATGTGTCATCATCATGAGCAATATTGCCATCACCACCAGGTGAATCCGGGTAGAAGCTCTTTAGCATGTACATCAGATTTCACCTGCCAACCTCTCTTAGTGTAGAATTACAGTAATACCTTGGTTTATGAGCATAATTCATTCCAGAAAATGCTTGTAAACCCCCAGGATCTGCCCCCTCTTCCTGGGTGGGTGAAACACATTTGAGGGGGATGAAAGGGCACAAAAGCTGACTTTGTCCAAGGGCGCTCCAAACTCGAGCTACGCCACTGGTCATGATGCGTAATGAAGACTGCGGCTCACCATATCTTAGGAAACGTATGAAATCTGAGTTGAGCCAAGATCCTTTTCTTTGCATCTGTGATGTGTCAAGTAATTCAAACAGCCAATCACTATGTTGTAAAAACAATCCCTTGGCAATTGTGAAAACCACCACGTTATACTCACACACTCGCCCTTTGTCTAAAGTCACTTTATTCTGGTATATTTCTACTGTAGCTAACGACTGTGCTCTGGAGTCAATGGATTAAGCTTCTAGCCAAGAAGTGGTGGCAGAGAAGAATTATGCATTGATAGCTGAAAACCACATGCTAGGTATATCATTCTGGGATGAAATCAGAGAAATAGCTGACTTAAAGGAACTCTGCTGTGAGCAAGGGCGTAGGGTTGTGGGGTTTCTGGAAATAGCGGGGGGGGGGGAGAAGAGAAGGAAGGAAAGAGGAAATTAATTGGAATTGATTAAAGGTGCACTAAACCATTAAATGCCTCATTATTTTCAAAGTTGAAAATGATGGAAAACTCATATTGGTTTCTTTAAATAGTTTCCATAGTTTAAAATGGGCCGCACAACTGGTTTAGAGGTTTACCGCAGCTGGTTTAGGCCAGAATACGCAAATACCATAATCCAAATGACACCAATCCTTCCAAAAATCCCCTCAGAGTTTCTCCTAAAAACCAGGGCAGCAAGGTTTTTCCTGGAGGGCCATTTGGAAATCAGGGCTTCTTCTCCTGTTGCAAGTGGCATGGGGTTGGGAGTGTGGCAAGACAGCTGGGATCCTTTATCCTGAGATTCTCCTGGTCAGAGCTGCTATGTGGCAGTCATGTGTCCTCAGACTAGCTTGCTGCCCTCCAGTGAAATGAGAAGAAGCACCTGTGATGTTACCAGAACTGAAGCACCTATGATGTTACCAGAACTCAACTACTCACCTAATTGGCTTCTGTACATAGTGTAGAATCAGTGGTGGCAAACCTTCGGCAGTCCAGATGTTTTGAACCACAACTCCCAGAATTCCGAGCCTAGATTGTCAATGCCAACGGCTGGGAGGTGTGATCCAGAACATCTAGAGTGCCAAAGGTTCGCCACCACTGTACTGTAGATGGTTAATATCTCTTCTGGAGCCCACCTTTGGAGCAGCTGATTGATATCAGAAGAATTTGGAAGGGCCTTAAAAGAGCAACAGGAACATTGGTAATATTGGGAAGAGATCTCACACTGTTATTTGCATTTCATTTATTCAATCGTCGTGATGTATATCTATATATTAGTGATATATATACATTTCCTCCATCTCTTCAAAGTCCCTGGTACAGCCTCATGGACAAACAGCGGAAAATGATTCCTTCTAGAGTGCTGGGACTCAAGAAGATGACAGGTGATACTGGACATGAATTAATGTGTATACAGTATTTTTCCAAGTATACAAATATATTTCTGTCTAAAATTGAGGATTGTTTTACACACAGAGGTAAGCTGAGGAGAGAACCACACAGTTGCAAAAGTGTAATTTTGGGTTGGAAAAGAAGGAGGTCGTCTTATAGATGGAAAAATACAGGTATAGCTCCACTACCTCTCCCACTAGACTAGCCATATCTGGATGTCTGAAAAAGATAGATTGATATTACTTGAGCCTGAGTTCCACATCATAAGTTCTGGGAGAACATTGGTCATACAATACTGCATTTAAAAAAGAGAATCCTGTGCCATCAAGTCAATTTCAACTTACACTGATCTTTTTTCAGTGTTTGCTAGGTAGTACTCAAAAGTGGTTTACCATTCCCTCCTTCTGGTGCCATCCTGGGGAGAGTGCAGTTAGTTCAAGGCTACATAGGCTGCTTTTACGGAATACATAATAGCAAATCAAACTCTAGACCTCTGGCTCTGCACCAACATATCTAAGTCACTGAGCCATCCATCTAACTCCCTAACACTACATATGGAAGACTCTTTATGCATGTGTCCCAGACCTCAAAATATTTGGACAGGATTTATGTCTTTGCTCACATTTTATGATACAGTAGTTCCCCAGTATCTGCTGGGGATTAGTTCCAAGCCTTCCTGTGGATACTGAAAACCGTGGATAAGAGAGAATGCCAAAATATCCTCAAAACTGCTGTTTTGTGATAGTAACTTGCTTTACAGCTGCTGTTTGTGATGGTAGCTTGCTTTGCGACTGCTGAATTATTTATTTATTTTTCCTCTGCCACCCGTGGATAACTGAATCAGTAGATAATGAATCAGTGGATATGAAGGTCCTACTGTATTGCCATTGTTCTTTTGTGCCATCACAGGCAATTCCACAAATCCGAGAACTTCAAAAGGTCCTGTCATTAAACATTCATTCTCAGTTTTGCAAACCCGTGACTTGCTTTATTGAGTCAATCCACCTCATGTTCAGTCTCCCTCTTTCCTGGATCCTTCGGCTTTTCCCATGATTATTGTCTTTTCCAGTAAGTCTTGTCTTCTTGCATAGGCCCCAAGGATGATGGCTTCTGTTTTAGATGGCAATTCATTATCAGAAAAAAATTGTTATCTGAAACACGGTTTCCCATAGGAACGAATGGGAAACCAATTAATCCGTTCCAGAGCCTAGGAAAACGACCCAGACACCTGGTTTTTTGCTCAAAACTCTTTATAAAGTGCACTGTAAAGGTACAGATGTGATGCAGCCCAGGATAACTCTTTTTTACCGATGCATGCTGGAAATTCGTTATCCGAGGCAGCCCATAGAGAAAATTCACTATCCGAGGCAGACCTATACATGAAAATTGCAATTCGTTATCTGAAAAAATCATTATCAGGGGCATTCGTTATCTGAGGTATTACTGTACTGTATTGTACAGCTGTCTTCCAACATCCCATTTTAATAGTTTTTTTTTCCACTGACAGCTTTTTCCATTGCTCAACTTGCTTGTTAATTTCTTCAAGTGCCAGAGCTTGGAAGAGTCAAATTTGGGGGATACTATTCCCAGAATGTGACCATGCTGTTTGGGAGAATGCTGGTAGATGTACTCCTCCCAAAAATAATTTTTCCAAGGTCTGGCATCCACCTACTCACAGATCACTTTGGGAGGGTAGGTGGGTTGCCAGTTATCTCTCAATGTGTTTATTCTGTTCCAAGTCTCACACTTGTCTCAGTTACATCCACATTTCCTTCTTTTTCGGTTTCCTAGGTCGTGCCAAAACAACAACAACTGAAAACTGTATGCATGTTGCCCACCTGTGTATTAGCTACCCTTCCAACCTGAATGTCAGAATTCTGAGCAATGTATGGTCCAGCACCGAACATATGAAACAAAAATAAAATCAGCCAGCAGCAGCAAACTACAAACAGTCGAGGCATTCAATTGTTAGCCATTTGAAGGATTAACTTCTAAATCATGTAGAACTCCCTTGATAGTTGAGCTAGTTGGGCACTCAAGGGTATATAAAAACACACTTTAAAGCAAAAACGTATTTCTTCACCTATAAACCAGAGATTTACTGGCAGGCTGTGATATTATTAATATCTTTTCTTGCCACTGTCTTTAGTATTTAATCATGCTTTTCATATTATTTTCCATGCATTCTGCTCTGAAGGGGTTGAAAACAGATAGTCTATATGGATTGTCTATCTTGAGGCAGATGTATCAGTAATGAAAATATGTATTTTATGTGTCTTAGAAAATTCCTTCCAAATAAATAAATTTGTATGTGATGCACATCTTAATCCTATGCAAGTTTACTTGAACATAAGTCTCAGTTACTGCTGCTGGACCGATCTTTGAGTATTCATGGATTCACTGGACTATAACTTTCTGCTGTTGTTTTCCATTCACAAAATATATTGAATATCTCAGAAGTCTTAAACATGTTTGTTTGATGGCTGATGCCAAAGACCCCCACACGGCTTTGCTATGTAGCAAACTGGAGTTTGGAATGTGGATCTTGCGTGGTATTGCTCTCATTCCACCAACTTTAAGCACTATATTATGCTGATGAATACTATTTGCACAACATTTGGGCATGTTCAAAGCATTCAGCATAGAAACATTCCAGCCACCATGTTGTGTAGGACAATACCATTGCCTCTATATTACAGAGGGAACAGGATGGTGCATAAAGCCATTCTCTGTATGGCAGAGGGGATATTGGAACCAGAATCTCATTAGTAGAGATGGGCACGAAACAGAAAATGGTGTTTTGGTTTTTCATTTGTCGTTGAGAGGTCTGTTTCAGTTCGTTTCCATTTGTTGGGAATTTTTTGAAAAATTTCGTTGCCATTTTTTGTTTTTTCGTTTGTCGTTTCTACCTTTTTTGCGTGATTTTTAAAGCATTTCCGTGCGCAGGCATCCTCCAATGCCCCAGACCAGAGGGAAAACACTAAAAAAATGGATGCTGGCAGAGACACAGTATAGACTAGGTATGCAGGGAGGCTGCAAAGGCAGCGGCGGGCGTTGCCCAGGGTGCAAGGCAGCCGCAGAGTGACTGCACTGCGGGGCAGGGGAGGGTACTCACCGAGAGGTACGCAGCACACACACACACACAGGGAGGCTGCAGGACTGAAGCTAGAGTCGCAGAGACAGCAATCCCACCCTAACTCCCACCAGAGACTGCAAGGAGGACGGGGGCTGCCAGAGCTTTTTATGCCCTCTGTGGCTGCCAGACCTGCCCGCCCAGTCTGCAACCTGGGCATGCTATTGGTTGAACATGATCCCATCACATGGCTTGCCTCCATTTTGTGGCTGGTGGTGACATCCATTTTAAAGGGAAAAGAAAAATACACCGCGATGGGAAAAGACAAAAACAAACGTTTTAAGGACCCCAACCCCCCTGGTAGGTATTATCAGACAATATAAATAATTATCACTGTGTTTTTACTGATGTCCAGGGCGTTTTTTAACATTTAAAACAGCTCATTTCATTGCGCGTCACCATTAACGGAAACAAAACGTAACAACCACAATTTTCGTAGTTCTGTTCATTTTGTTGCATTTTCATCACAATTTTCATTTGTAATTTCGTTAGGTAACAGGAACGACAAATGGTAACGGAAATGAAAAAATGTTCGTTCCGTGCCCATCTCTGCTCATTAGATTAATTTCTTTGCCACTGGTTAACTAAATGGATGGGTGAGTGGGTAATTTTAATCAGTGAATATGATTTTTAATAATTAAGGGTGTCACTTAAAATGCACACTTGTTTTTTTTATTTAAAAAATGCTGTATCAATTGTGGTGTATTATTATAACAGGGAAAGAGAATAGAGATTGTTACAATAGGGTCAAGCTTTCCTTTTCAAGCGATTAACAAGTGGTGGGTGGAAGGCAACGCATACCAAGTTGTCAAAACTTGTCCAACCCAGCAGAAGCCAGCCCTGCTGTCCATATGCTGAAGGAACTCCTACACCCATCAACACCCAGCAGGGAAGCTGCTCAGTTATTGTTCTAGATCAGTCATTCTCAACCTGTGTGTCCCCAGAAGATGTTCCTGGATCGCATCTCCCAGAAATCCTGGCCACTTCAGCTAGTGATGGATCATATCTCGCCTCAGTCTTATTAACTAGAGGCTAAAACGTGCCCAGTTCTTTCAGTCTTTCCTCATAGAACCTGATCTTCCAGAGCCCTAGTCATTCTTATTGCCCTCCTCTGAACTTGTTCCAACTTGTCAGCATCCTACTTGAAGTGTGGCGCTGAGGACTCTAAATGTGTGTTTGCTACACATGTTTAAAAGCATGGATTCATGCCTGCTGGTTTCAGTTTTATACCATAGTATGCCCAGGCCCCTGCCCTCTGTGACGTCACCTCCCTTTTAGATGTGTAATTGTGATGAAAATGTGAAGTGTAGGGTACCACTTATTAATCTTCACAGGATCCACTTGGTAATGCTGCCACCTTTTAAATCGTCGCCTTATGAACTGGGACAGACTCAGATGTATAATATAAAAATAATGATTATATTTATTGAGAAAATAAATACAACAATGACTGAAGTTGGTATGTGTTGCCTTAAACATAAAATAGGTTAAATCAAATCTTCAAGCCTCCCTGTCTTTAATAAACAGTAAATAGTCAAGCCCTCACACGTAACCTGCCTGACTGAACTCTAACAGAGCTGTGCTCTCTCAGCTTTCTCAAACTCTAAACTCTCAACTCTTAACTCACAGACCAGGCTCTACCCTTTTTATACCATACAACCCCCTGCCTTCCTGCTGGGATTGGCTGATTATTTACATATGTATTTCTCCTGCTTCCAGGGTGTTGTCACACCCTCCCCATCTCTGACCTAATATTGAGCATTGGGTTTGATGGCTTGCAAGAAAGCCAGGACTTGAAAACTAATCTTGAAACATTATTTATATTCTAACTTGCTTTGAATCATGGATCTTAGTTTTCCAGATTAGACACATTGGGGAACTATCGTTAACTGCGACTTTATGGAAAGGAAACAGCAAAGGTGCTCCACTCAAGTGCTCAACATTCATGCACACTCTGGCTTATTAAGCTGGGATTTGTTTTTACAATTGTGGTAAGTGATCACCAAAAGCCCACATCAGTTTACACCATAGTCAATTTTTGTATTTTACTGCACTTTGAACTCAATTGATTTTAATTCAGCTGTTTAATTGCCACACAACTCTGGATTTTCTCATAAGCATTGTTGTAACTATCTAGGTCTGTCCTCAACTAACTGATGGCTTTATCCATTAAGAGCAAGACACCTCTCTTGTTCAGGATCATTCAGACTGAATAATTAGGATTGATACATTTTATAGGCATGATCTATTGTTTGACCGCCCTCGTTCGTTTTCAGAGTGAGGAGAAGCATATGACAGGGACACCATTTTTCCCTTGCTTTCTCTAATGTAGTCTTTATCATGGATGAAAAATAAGATAGCATCCATTTGCAGGATGGCTGTTAATTTAAATCCTGCTGAAAACCTTAGATACTGGACCTGTTTTATAGGAAAGATAAAAAAGAAGGAAGAAAGCAAAATAAAGGGCATATATACACACACATAACAACGAAAGAGGAAATAGAACCATCGGGGGGGGAGCTAAACAAATAAAGTGCAAACAGAGAGTGACAGGCACACTCAGTCCCTGGATTTGTTATGGATGAGACGACAAGTATATGATGAAATTAATGACCCTCTGTCAACTTTTTAGATCTCACTTTTAAAGAGAATGGACCAAAAATCAATAGCCCCCAAACCACAAGTACTCTAGTGAACCAGTCTTTCATTTATCTTACTGCTGGCACTCATATAGAAAGTGCAGCCAAGCACAGCATAGAACTTTCATTGGTAGTCCTCATTACAAGCAGCGTTTGAACACTCTGACTAAAGGTCAGAGGTGTGGAGTACTGCCCCTCTGAGATGTACCTATTAGAAAACATCAGCACTCTGGCACACAGCAGATCTGTAATCATCATAAACCTTCAAAAAAACATGTATTGCAGTGGATTAAGAAGTTTATTTGCCGTATCGCCTGGTACATTTGCAGTGGACATGTGCGTGGTTTCTGCTTCTTCCGTATAAGTGCAGAGACTTGTGACTTTGTTCTGAATGACTCAGTGAAACCCACTGTTGGGAAGAAGTTTTTTTTTATAAATGAGATAGGTATAGGTTTAGGAGATAGGTTGTCTGTTTTCATTGTCCCTTTGTTTTTTGTTTCTGGATTTTTTATTGGGGACTTTTCCAATGGGATGTTTTATGTTGTAATTTGTTGTAAACCACCCAGAGTTCCTGTAGGAAAATCGGTCGGTTAATACGTATAAATATAAGTATTTAAGTATAAATAAATAAATAAATAAATAAATAAATAAATAAATAAATAATCTGTCTTTTTAATTCCGTTTTGGTGTATATTTTGTGGGTATTTTTTCAAATTAGCACTTAATTTTGTACTAGACATCTGAATGATCATTGCACTTTAAGATTCTGGTTGGGATATAATGGTATTCTTCTTTGGTATTGCATGCAAGACCAACTTAAAATTATTCAACACCTTGTACCTCTGGCTACTCCACTAGTTTTCCCGAAGGAAGAATTTGGTGTCTTTGTTGGAAAAGAAATGGACTGTGCAACAGCAGAGATCTGCTTTAAATGTTAGACCATGGAAGGGGAAATTTTTGGTGGGATCTGAGAGTCCTGACAAAAGTATCATAAAGTTTAATTTAAAAACAATAACAGTGCATTCAGATAGGTGAATCTACGCACATTGGAGTCATAGTTACCTCCACATTCATAAGCACAATCAAAGCGAAGGCTTTATAATTTCAGCCCATGAATCCTGAAGCTTAAATGTGGCTGAGTCTGGCCTTCAAATGTAATGGGTAGAAGTTGAGTAGAAGTTTCCACCGAACATGGTAATTCTCAAAATATTATGTCTCGTTTCTTTCCAGTGGCACCAGTTTGACAATCATTGGTGTTCAGGCTGACAGGCCTGATGGAAACCATCTCTCCCCAGCTCTCTGCCCTCAATGTTTGAGTCATGTCAAACATCTGGTATATAGGTGACTTGTTTATTTAAAGAGGTTCAAGAAAGCACTGAGCCTAATTTGAAATATATGTATGTGATATAACATTGCAGGTAGCTACTCTTTAAAAAAGCAAAGCTTCTTTATGGATTTTTTTTGAGGGAGATAGCTTTGTGTTACTAAGACTCTTCTACAAGCAGTGGTAAAACACCAGACCTGAGAAATTATTTCTAAAAGTAATTTGCTCCTACATTGTTTACATAATAGTTCACTGTTGTTATTTGTTAACAATATTTTTTAAAAGTTATTCATTGGGTTGATTTGTTTTTCTGTGAGTTTTTATTACCTTTATGTTAAAAGAGGAACGAAAAGAAAAGGAAACCCCCTAGGAATGCTTAAGTCTCTGCTCTGGGATAAGGATGGGATATAAATGAAATAAATAAATGACATATAAAATAAAATAAAATAGTCATCAATCCCCAAACAAATCAGGCCACAGCTAATGCCCCATACTTAATGGGTGTTGGGAAGGGTTACATACAACTTTCACGCACCCCGAGGCCATTGTCCACCTAACGAGCCTGTTCAGGCCATTGTCCAACTGTTGAGCCTATTCAGACCAGGCTGATGTGAAACCAAGGTGAACTATAAATTGGAGGCCTCACCACTAACTTTCCTCAGACTGACGAAGCTGCTTGGATGAGTAGCGAAATGTTTCAATCTCTCAGTTGCCAAGACTCAACTACCAGAAAATAAAATAAAATAAAATAATTCCTTTCAGATGCCTTCAGAAGTTTTGAAAAATGGATAAATATCTTTTTTTGACAAGAAGATCTGAAAAGGAGTTTTAGGCTTCAATTTACAGACATAATTTTATGTGATTGGGAGTCTGGAATTATCAGGGTTTCTTGTCACACAGAGCTCTGTAGCCGCATTCATAAATGACCTGGAAACAGGGATAAGCAGTGAGGTGGCCAAGTTTGCAGATGACATGAAACTTTTCTGTGTGGTAAAAACCAGAGAAGATTGTGAAGAGCTCCAGAAGGATCTGCCCAAACTGGGGGAATGGGCTGCAAAATGGCAAATGCGCTTCAATGTAGAAAAATGTAAAGTAATGCATATTGGGGCAAAAATCAAAACTTTATCTATCAACTTATGGGCTCTGAGCTATCCATGACGGATCAGATAAGAGATCTTGGTGTGATGGTGGACAGCTCCATGAAGGTGTCTCCCCAGTGTGTGGCAGCAGTGAAGAAGGCCAATTCCATGCTAGGGATTATAAAAAAGGGGATTGAAAGTAAAACAACCTACATTATAATGCCATTGTATAAAAATTAGTAAGGCCGCACCTGGAGTATTGTGTACAATTCTGGTCATGGTGGAACTGGAAAAGGTGCAGAAGAAAGCAACTAAAATGATTACTGGGCTGGGGCACCTCCCTTATGAGGAAAGGCTAAAACATTTGGGACTCTTTAGTCTGGAAAAAAGGCGCCTGATGGGGGATATGATTGAGACATACAAAATAATGCAGGGCATGAGTGAAGTGGATAGAGGGACACTTCTCCCTCTCTCAAAATACCAGAACTAGGGGAGATCCACTCAAATTGAGGGCTGGGAGAGTGAGAACAAACAAAAGAAAAAAATTACCCAGCATGGTGTTAGTCTGTGGAACTACCTGCCACAGGATGTGGTGATGGCATCTGGCCTGGATGCCTTCAAAAGGGGATTGGACATATTTCTGGAGGAAAAGTCCATCACAGGTTACAAACCATGATGGAGATGTGTAATCTCCAGGCTTAAAACTGGGGTACTTCAAGGGCCAGATGCAGGGGAGTGGTATCAGGAGACAGATATCTTGTGTCTTGTGTGCTTTCGGATGCATTTGGTGGGACCACTGTGATATACAGGAAGTTGGACTAAATGGGCCTTTGGCCTGATCCAACATGGCTCTTCTTATGTTCTTTTTGAGTCACTCTAACAATGGTTTGAATAGACTTTTTTAGTATCTTTATTTTGATATGTGTTTTGAATTTCTATTTCCCTGCAGTACCCCACCGGATACAGTAAGCAGTTTAGGTAGAAAATGATTAAATTTTATCAGTTATTTCTGTATGCGTGTTTTATGTAGTATTTTTATATTATTGTATTTTGTTAGGTTTTGATTGGTTTAGGCTGTGGGGTTTTTGTATTTGGGGAGTCACCTTTGGGTGACGTCTGTACACTGCCCTGAGTTCCCTATGGGGAAAATCGGGCAGTTAATAAGTGTAATAAATAAATAAATAAATAAATAAAATAAGAGGGAAATGATTCTGCTCTGCTGGTTATAGGGAGTAGTATTCTGCACTGAATGGCATACAAGTATGAATGGGCTGTGTGTATGTGTGAAAAGGGAAGACATATTTAGCTTTCTGCTTACTGCCCACCTCTTGCTCACCTAAGCACAGCAGTCATTTGGGGAATGTGCTTTTCGGATGAGGGATTCAATATGCATGGGAAATATGTGGTTTCCTGTGATTAGTATGACCAGGACAGTGAAGGAGCAAAAGTGACATGGAATGAAATGCAACCGGAATGTCTCTCTAGATACACCCTTAGGCCAAAGACATTTCCTAGAGCTCACTTTCACAGGCATTTCATCATCTTAAACTTTATTTCCTAGAAGCCTTACCTAGGTATATATTCTGGCTCGGTCTCTTTAGAAAACACTTTTCTGTATTCCTCACTGACAACATTGCACACTGCTGTCTTTTTCATTTTCTGGTGCCCCCGTCATTACCGGCAATATATTTCCACATCAAGGATGGAAAGCCCCCCTGTCCTGTTGAAAAATTTAGACCCATTGCTGAAGTAATCAAAAAGACCCATAAAGTGTCCCCGGTTCTAGGAGGTGATGTGGGATGGAAGTGGAATGAGATATAAAAATGAATCATGAGGTGAGACAGTATTGCTCGGGCAATCACTTTGAAGTCTGACTTCTACCAGGCTGGATTGAATGCTTTGGAAATGTTTGCGGGATCCTGAGGAGACCTGCAAATCTACAAGGGAGGATTGGAAGCAGGAGGCCGTGGCAGCTGTGCCATCCAAAAACAAACGCGGTACCCAACTGTTGGGAGCAGCTTTGTCTAAAACTTGGTTTTAAAAACAGCCTTGCATTTAACACAGGAAGATGTCTGAAGTGTAAAGAATGGCTAAGTAAGTGAGTTGGACACAATTAATCTTGGTTTGTTTCGGTACTACATCTTTAGCTGCTGGAGGTTAAAAAAAAAAACTCTTGCTCCTAGCTCATAACCTGAGTGTTAAAACTGATGTCTTCCCCATTAGGGCCTCTAAACTCATTAGCACATGGCAATTTATCCTCTTTTATTTCTTCTCAATTATCCTATCATCCATTGTATCTGGATCTGATTACCCTTTTGCAGAGTCAAACATTATCTTGTAAATCATTTGCTTTAAGTCTAAGCCTGCCATTGCATTGCCCGGGATTTGCTTAGGCAGGTAATAAATCAATTAGCATTAAACTGGTGGCATCATCAATTTTCTTTCCTCGGGATTGGGGAGGGGAGGGAAGGAGGGGAGGGAGGTATGTGGCTGAACTTTGCTTCATTCTGGGCAAATTTCTTCACACCATGCAGATAGATATTTCATAGATATTTCATATTAAAAACAACACATGAATATTGATGTATGCACGACTAGCATTTTAACAATTCATTAACTGTGACCATTAATTTTTTGATATAATTAACACTGATCTTGAGATCAAAAGCTATTTGCTGGATATGAAGTCTGCGTTGTTTATACACTACATGATGATATTTCCTTTTCTGAGAGTTCCAATTAAACCAACATCTGAATCATTGTGTTTCCATGCATAGGGGTTTCATCGCATGTACATTTTATGTTGCTTAGAGTGCTGTGTTTTTAGGATGTGACAACTTACAGAGAAAGATGTAATGTGATAGAAACTGTTTCCACGGAAAGTGTTACAAATATAGTATTTGACTCACAACGGCATTCTCAACATGTGCAAGGGCCACTTGATATGCTTATTAAGCTAAGCAGAAGCTCATGGTAGAAAGAGTGAAATCAGAGCTTTATTTGATAATCCCAGCACTGTAGAATTTTCAAAGTTGCAAGGAACATGGCTTTACTTCCAAGCATGTGGAGTAATGAATGCAAAGGTTTTATTTTCATTTCTTTTCTTTGATTTAATCTTCTACAGCCATTCAGCATTACACTTGCATAAATGTCAGCCCATTGGCTTTCCTTCTGCTTTAGGATTTGTCAACTATTGGTCCATGAAGTTGTTTTTATCCTCTCTAAGGTAGTACAGTTGTCCCCCGCCCTTTCACGGTTCATATACTGTGGTCCTGGTATATCGCAGGTCCGCAGTATATGAAAAAAAGGCTCCCTGAGGTAAGGAGGAAAGGCCTTCCCAGGCCAGTCGGAGACCCCCAAAGTGCTTCCCCGCAAACCGGAAGTGACTTCCGGTAAACTGGAAGTGACCTCTGGATCACTAGAAAGCACTTTTGGGGCCACCAAGGGCCCAGAAAGCCCCTTGCAGGGTGATTCAGGGCAGCACCAGGCCTGGGGTAAGTACAAGACCCCTCAGAGAGCCCCCCCAGTCCTGACCTGACCCAGCATCCGCATATTGCGGATTTTCAATTATCGCGGGTCAGATTGGGTCCCTAACCCCAGCAATAGGCAGGCGTTTACTGTAATTTCGATGATACGTCTATGTGTGTTGCATTTGTTTTTAAACTCATCTCTGTGATAGCTCTTGTGATATTGAACATCAGTGGGGAAGGGGCTCCAGCACAGGAGTCAACTTTCACTTTAAGCATATCATTGTTTAAAGAAATACTTTGCTCACTGACTTGAGTTCGTGTTCAGAGCTTCATTGCAGTTCTGAACAGTTCCTATCTATACAGGGCAAAGAAGGAGCTGGCTTTTGGTCGGGATCCATAAAGTATCATTTGAGCCTAAAAGGTTGAGTTTGGAAGTTGAGTCATGGCAACTGGACTTCTTTTTCTTGAGAGATAGAAACGTTTTGCTACTCATCCAAATAGCTTTATTCAGACCGATGAAGCTGTTTGGATGAGCAGTGAAACATTTCTATTTCTCAAGAAAAAGAAGTCCAGTTGCCATGACTGAACTTCCAGATAAACTCACCTGGATGACTGAGAATCTTCACAGACAAAAGGTTGAGTTCTGTAGGCATCCAAAAGGATTGTACCTCTTTCTCTCACTGAATGCCTGGTCTTGGAGGATTTTAAAACAAGATTTCCCGTCACACTGGATTTGGCATTTAAAAACTTTTGGCTGGAATGCAAAATTGATTTTCTTTTAGTAAATATATGGTAATTTCTGGGGCTCTGTTTCAGCAACTGAAAATTGGAATACCTCCTTTTTCATGACATTTGCAAAAAAAAAAAAAAAAAAAAAAAAAACTACGGTCAGTTTGTCCCCTGCAACTGAGGAGCAGGAAAGAGGTATCCACCACCTTATCTCTTCATGTGTCATCTCTGTGGAGGGGTCATGCAACTTTGTGGAGAGGTGTCCTGGGTATTCTCCCACCACCCCTCGATGACCAATAAGAGAGGTCCTTATGTGGCTAGTGGTATAAATGAACCTGAAACGAGTTTCAGTTCTTAATCAGATCTGGCAAGGCAGCATAGCAACATCCATTTCCTGATGCTCATGCAGTCTAAGAATCATGCCGACCCATCCTACCTTTACTTGGGACCATGCATAGCCTTTTCATGGCTTCAAATGACATTTGTATGCCTTGTCATCCTTTGTCACAAATTTGTTGAGACTGGTGCTGCTTAATATTTTTCAGTCTTAATGTTTATTTTTTTCTCTGTTGCACATCAAATGACAATTGGGGCTTTAAGGTGTGGTGGCTCAGTGGACTAAAGCTCCGAAAACTGTTGGCTGCAAAGTGGGCAGCTCGGCGGTTCAAATCCCGGGTGCCAGGCAGCGGAATGAGCTCTCGCTGACAACCCCAGCTCCTGCCAACCTAGCAGTTCGAAAGCATGTAAATGCTAGTAGATAAATAGGTATCACCATAAAAAGTGGGAAAGAAAAACAGTGTTTCCTTGCAACCATGCCAGCCATGTGGCCATGGACTTGCACAACATTGGCTCTTTTGGCTTGAATACAGAGATGAGTACCGCCCCTAGAGTTGGACACCACTTGCACGCATGTGCAGGGGGAACCTTTACCATTTTAGGTGGGAGAGATGAAAGCTGGTGTGCACTCCACTGTCCTTTGGGGATCCCCTAAGGCAGTGATGGCGAACCTATGGCACAGGTGCCAAAGGTGGCACTCAGAGCCCTTTCTGTGGGCACCCGACATCGCCCCTTCATAGCCACCTGTATACAGGTTAAATTACTGTATTGGCACTTTGCAAAAAAAAATATAGTGGGTTTTGAATTGTAGTTTGGGCACTCGGTCTCTAAAAGGTTCACCATCACTGCCCTAAGGGATCCTGGACCTAAGGCTCACTTGAGGAACATGCCAACTTGGGGGATTAGTTCAGGTGGTGATGGTATCTGTTGTTCAGGTGGGTCCCTTTACTGACACTCACAGTGGAATATGATGCCACTTATAATCCATACATAAAATCTATTTTAAAAAAAGAAGACATAAATATAAAAGAGACAACCCCCACCCCCGGTTAAGGATCTACTAAAAAACCGAGACAGGTACATTTCAATATTACGCAGGACCATACTTCTCTTTCAGGTATCATGCTCTCCTCTCCTCTCTTCTCCTCTTTCATGGGAGAATCCCCCATGTGATAGTTTTATTATTCCAAATTCCCCCCCCCTTCAGTCAGTGGTGAAATGCAACTCTCAGGGGTGTAAACAATGTGTATGAAGTTGAGGCTGCAGCAAGCAGTGTATTAAGATGCTGGTCTGTGAGTTAACCTGAGATTGCAGCTAGTGGTAGTGGGGGGAATTGAAAAGAAACTGGCATCAAAATTTGATGACACCAAAGTCTTGGAGAAGATGAGAAGAAGGAGGGGACAAGTCCATTGCTTCTGGCCCCGGTTTACCATTTGGGCCCTCTTGGCACAAGTGTGCTTTTTAGATCTGAGCTGACAGCTCTGAATGATGACCGTTGTGGGATCCTATCTCATTAACTAAGTGGAGGAATAAAACATCAAACAATCATAAAAAATAATTTGGCACTTGGAAGCCACTATGGAATAGCTGTTGAACAGGATGGAATAATAATAATAATAATAATAATAATAATAATAATAATAATAATAATAATAATAATAATAATCTGTTTGCATAATTTGCCGATACATCATGTAGTCCTAAACGCTTGGGAAGCATTCGACTAATGATTTGTAATACAAAATCCAGCGTAGGTGTCTTGTCTGCTGTATGGTGGTGGTGATGATGATGATGATGATAATAAATAAATAAATAAATAAATAATCTGTTTGCATAATTCACCGATACATAATGTAGTCCTAAACGCTTGGGAAGCATTTGATTAATGATTTGTAATACAAAATCCAGCGTAGGTGTCTTATCTGCTGTGTGATGATGATGATGATGATGATGATGATGATGATGATGATGATGATGATAATAATAATAATAATAATAATAATAATAATAATAATAATAATAATAATAATAATAATAATAATAATAATAATAATAGAGGCTATTAGTGTTCTACCATATGCTCCCCTCGTATTATAGACTCCTTGATATTACGAAGAGCTTTGCTTATGCAAGAGAGGGGAAGACACACACACTCTCTCTCTATTGATTATGCCCTAACCCCAATTTAGCAAAGACATACTCTTCCTCATCCTAATCAGATATTGCAGAAGCCAGGACATATTTTATCTCCCTGGGCTGTGTCGCAGGAGATAGGGCTTTGTCCTGCCAGCTTTCATGGCTCAGAGCCCAGTCAGAAGTGAGAGAAAAGCCCCAGCGGAGCTCTTCCTCTGCAGTTTCCCTCCCACAATTCAAAAACATACATCTTTATCAAGCTGTTATTGTCAGACAACATTAGATAATTAATAGGCCATTTGTCAGCCTGCACAGAATGTGTTAAAATCCCAAACACAATTAGGATAAATGTAGTTGCTTAGTCTCTGAGGGCTGTCCCCCCCTCTTCCATTCTCCCCTGTTCTGTCACACAGGCATTGTAGACAGATACTTACTATTAAATGAGACTCATTATTAATCACATCTACTGTTAATTAATTAACCGGTTCCACACATGGTAGATTCTCTGTACAGTGGCTATAAAAACCAGCTAGCACGTCGGCCAGCAAGCCAAACAATATGATTGAATTGTCAATGGATTTTTTTGTGTGTTTAAAGGATTTTGTTTTGTTGGCTTAAAGACACATTACAAAGCTCCATTTTATGAATTTCTAAAATCAAAGTCTTATCCATGTGACATTCCCCCCCATCCTCAAAGAGTTGAACAGTTAAATGCTGTGTATGGCATATTAGAAAGACATATTTTTTTGCATTCTGTTCCCACCGGCTCAACTGGGTCAGCCACCAAAATAAACTACTCTACTAGAGATGGGCACGACTCAAAAAATGGTGTTTCGTTTGTCGTTTGGTCGTTTAGGGGTCCGTTTTGGTTTGTTTTCGTTTTCGTGATGTTTTTTGCAAAAATTTTCATTTTTGTTTCGTTAGGTAATGAAATGAAAAAACAAAAATGAAAACGAAAAATTGCTGTTTCGTTAGCATTCTTTTAGTTCAATGCATCTGCTGCAACGAAAACGAAAAACACGGCAAATTTGGTCATTTTGTTTTCGTTTATGTTTTGTTTTAAAAAAATTTCATTTCGTTTTCATTGCGTAACGAAATGAAAAAATGAATACAAAAACGAAAAATCGCTCGTTTCGTGCCCATTTCTATACTCTACTTCTCCTAAAATCATACCAGCAAATTTACCTTGACTTGTCATATTAACACATCTTTGCAAAGGAAATGAGACGTCTGCGGAAATGAGAAGTCTGCGGAAGGCGTCTGCTGGTGTCTGTGCTGTGGGAGGATGCTCTGGTTGCTCTCTTGCACCATTAGAGAGAGCTCCTAGTCATGGCATAGGATTTTGGCAGGCACATCAATAGTTGCAGAAACCATACCAGTGACTAGAGATGGGCACGAAATGAACTTTTTTTTCATTTCTGTTATTCATTATTCATTTCGTTATGTAACAAAACGAATAATGAACATTGTGATGAAATTGGAACAAACCGAACAGAACCACGAAATTTAGGTTCGTTACGTTTTGTTTTTCGTTAAAGGCGACACGCAATGAAATGAGCGGTTTCAAATGTTAAAAAATGCCCTGGACATCCATAAAAACACAGCAATAATTATTTATACTGTCTGATAATACCTACCAGGGGGGGGGTTGGGGTCCTTAAAACGTTTGTTTTTGTCTTCTCCCATCGTGATGTATTTTTCTTTTCCCTTTAAGGATGACAAAATGGATGTTGCCAGCCACAAAATGGAGGCAAGCCATGTGATGGGATCATGTAAATTCTTGGACAACCTCAACCAATAGCATGCCCAGGTTGCAAACTGGGCAGGTCTGACAGCCACAGAGGGCATAAAAAGCTCTGGCAGCCCCCATCCTCCTTGCAGTCTCCGGTGGGAGTTAGGGTGGGATTGCTGTCTCTGCGACCTGTTATTTTCACTTTAGGCCAGCCAGGCAGGTGTGTGTCTCTGTGTTCCTGCTGGCTGCAGCCTGGCTCTTAGGGGAGAAAAAGAAGAGATTTCTCTCTAGCTTCAGTCCTGCAGCCTCCCTGTCTGCGTGCGTGCATACCTCTTGGTGAGTGCCCTCCCCTGCCCCACAGTGCAGTCACTCTGTGGCTGCCTTGCACCCTGGGCAACACCTGCCGCTGCCTTTGCAGCCTCCCTGTGTACCTAGTCTATACTGTGTCTCTGCCAGCATCAATTTCTTTTAATGTTTTCCTTCTAGTCTGGGGCTTTGGGGGACACCCGTGCACGGAAATGCTTTAAAAATTGTGCAAAAAGCGGGTAAAAATGAAAAATGAAAAACGAATAAACAAAAAAGATTTTTTCAAAAATTCATGAAAAATGAAAATGAACCAAAACAGACCCCTCAACGACAAACGAAAAACGGAAACACCATTTTTTCGATCCGTGCCCATCTCTACCAGTGACTCCTAGAGACTGGGGAAGATGTCCTCTGAGCAACTTGCTTCTATCTTCTCATTGCCTGCTTATGAATTCAATATTTAATCCAATTACATTAAGAGCACAGATTTAGGAGTGGCACTTTGGTTTTTTTCTTATATGTTACATATAAAATGCTGGGTTTGTATAGTTCACAGTTACTAGCAGTTACTAGTCTTGGCCAGCCTTCATTGGCCCCCTGTTAATTTCCATGTCCAATGCAAGATGCTGGTGATGCCCCATAAAGCCCTTAAGGTTTTAGGACAGGGGTCCTCAAACTTTTTAAACAGGGGGCCGGTTCACTGTCCCTCAGACACTGTTGTGGGCCGGACCCTGCAGCTCCTGGGCATGGTTCCAAGGGTGGCAAGGGAAGGCCCAACCCGCTTCACCCCCCCCAGCCCAACACTGCTCTCCTCGCCTGCTGTCCTGCACGACAACCCCACTTCTTCTGCAGCTCCAAGGGGGGTAGGGAAAGTCCCATCCTGCTCACCCCTCAAGACGCTATGGGCAATGGTGGGCTTTGCCTTGCATTGGTGGCTGAGGCGGCAGCTGGGGAGTTGGGGGGGTCTGCAGTGGCTGGTGGGCCAGATTCGGGACCCTGGCAGGCCGCATATTGCCCATGGCCTGTAGTTTGAGGACTCCTGTTTTAGGACCTCGATGCTTGTTGGAACATCTTTCTCACAATACCATGACCCATCCTGTCCACTCTTCACAATCCTTGATATTAAAAATGATGACACCTAAGGAGGGCACAAAAGCTAACACCAGGGATCACACTTCTTGGTGGCAGATTCTTTTCAATAGAACAAGCTTCCTGTAGAGGTTCCTCAGGCACCATCCCTCTTTACTGAATTCTATTCAATAAAATAGAATTATTTAAAGCTATATTTTTAAAAAAATGTTTTTAATCAGTAACCCAAGAAGCCCAAATTTATTTTACATTATAAAGATTCTGTTTCAAAACAGAGGTTTCTGAGCTAGTAAAAGGGCTTGATGGACATTGTTGCATTTATTGTTTTTTTGTACAGTAATTTGATATTGTAATTTGATTTGATATATTATGAACTACTGAGAGAGTGTTTGCACTGATGGGATGGAATACAATTTGAATGAATGAATGGATGGATGGATGGATGGATGGATGAATGAATGATCCACTTATTTAAAACTACAGTATAGATAAAACCACCCTTAAGGCACAGAAAACCAGATGACAGGAGAAGAGTACCAACTTAGGTTTCTTCTCCAACTTACCAGTTTTAAATATCTATTGGGTTTTTTTGTGGGGCATAATTATGCTGGACCTTCTCTTGGAGTCTCAAGAAGAGAGAGCTATGGCTTCAGAGTAGTGCACATGTTGGAATTCAAAATATCTCATTTGAATCCCTGGTATCTTCAGGTGGTGCTGGAAAGGATTTCTTTCAGAACCCATGGAGTGTTCCTGCTGCTCAATATAGAGTGGATTTGCCTGATGTAGTGCCCTCCAGATGTTTTGTACTGAAAATGCCACAAGGGCTGGTCATTAGCCATGCTGGCTTTGGGTGGTGGAGAATGTAGCACAACACATCTGGATAGTGGAGATAGTCCATTCTTAGCTACATGGACAGGGGGCAATCAGGCAAGTTCCAGCTATCCGGTGCAGTGCAGTCCAGGCAGTTTTGTTATATGAGTAGTGTACATGTTTTGATGTAGAATAACCTAGATCAGTGGTTCTCAACCTGTGGGGCCCCAGATGTTTTTGGACTCCAACTCCAAGAAACTCTTTCCAGCACAACGAGTGGTGGAGGCTTCTGGGAGCTGCAGTCCAGGAACATCTGGGGACCCACAGGTTAAAACCACTGCCCTAGATGCCCTAAGCATATCTGATCTCACCTGATTTTGGAAGCTAAGCAGGGTACTTGGATGGGAAACCACCAGGGAATACCAGGTGCTGTAGGCACTTGGAGTAGGAACTGGCAAGCCACTCCAGTATTCCTGCCAAGAAAACTCCATGCACCTGGAGTCATGAAGAGTCGGTCACAACTATAACGACACAGCACACACAAATCCATGATAAGTTCTGCTTGTTGAAAAGTGATAATATTCTGTCATTCCCTCCTTTGTGACCCCTAACAGAAGGTTGTCTCACCATAGGATGCCAAAATGGTGTACCTTTGCAAAAATCGATGATCCATACAATAGCACCCATGCCAAAAACACATATTAATATGCAAAATGCTGTAATAGAATGTCCTCTTCTCTTGGAGTGTCCAACTTCACTCTTGGCTTGTACTGTCCTCTTTGGTGTGTCAGAAGAATGGCATGTCTATATTTGTACTGCCAACTACCACTTCTTAGGGGTGACCTTAAATTTATCTTGGCATTGATTATGAACTGCAAACATTTGTCTTGAGCAAGAGAATGAGGGAACAAGAACGGATTTTCTTGAGGCATAACTCAGATAATTTTTGACTTTGCAAAGAGATGGAGTGCACGCTAAGGTAGTAGAATGAGGAACCAAGTTGAAAATCCCGTCCTTCCTCTGGATGTACTGGGACTTCAGCAGTACACTGTGTTTTCAGCTTATGGTCTTCAACATTACTTTTAAGTATCTTTTGTTTTAAGGGACATTCTTTCTTGCAGCAGAACCTTGCCAGAGATCTGGAGCTTAAGATCTGGCTGGTTATTTTCAAATCAATATGTGAACTAAAGCATCAAAGACCTTGCTTTTCCGAGAGGCATTTGGCGACCTTTTGTGTGTGTGTGTGTGTGTGTGTGTGTGTGTGTGTGTGTGTGTGTGTGTGTGTGTGTGTGTGTGTTTTTCCCACTTTGCTCTGCTTTGCTTTGTGAATTATTGCCGCCATCTTTGCAGATTATTCTTATTACTTTTATTTTTATTTTTATTTTGTAATATTATTATTCTGACATTTTTGTATTGATCCTGTGTTTGATTGCTGTAAACTGCCCAGAGTTCCATTGGAAGGTGGGCAGTATAAAAATGAATGAATGAATGAATGAATGAATGAATAAATAAATAAATAAATTCAGTCTGTGTTTCTATGGTACCTAAGTGTAAGCATTCTTTTCTTTTTACTGTCTTTCTTTCTCACACTTCTCATCCTGCCTTCCTTCTTCTAGACTTTTCCATGTCCCAACTTCTTTTTCTACCCAACACTCTAGAATCACATTTCCATCTCTCATCTGTTTATCTCTCTGCCCTAATTATTCCATCCAGAGCTTGGGAAATAATTTTGATGGCTTTTGCCTCCAGAATCTCTTGGCAAACATGGCCACTAACTTCTGGGATGTGTAGTCCAACCCCCTGTATCCCTTTCAAGCTCTGAAATGCCCTAACCTTCTAAGTTCTACTTGGGGGAGGATTTCAAGTACCTACCAGCTACTGGATCACCTTCCCCAATGTGTAATTAAGCTGTAAACTGCCCAGAGACTACTTGAAGTGGTATGGGGTGGTATATAAGCAGACCACTTTGCTTTTGCTTTGCCAGCCCTTTGTTCATGTCAGTATAATTGCACATGCATTAAAATGGTTGCCATTGTTGGGAAGTTTGAGCTGTCATTGCCTTCAAGAGCATGTGATCTGAACTGGCAGTTGAATCTTTCTTCAGTATGCATGGTGGGGCAGTGTCTGTCTGCACCAGAGGGGCACAAGGCAAGTTAGAGGGCAGAACAAGGCTGCAACTTGGGGGGACTCAGGTGGAGCATGTGCACCACATGCAGGTCTGCCCCCCCATGACAACATAGCATTTGTACTTTGTACTGTTTCACACACCCACTTGGGAGGGCATGGGATCCATGTTTGCCCCCAAATGACACAGATCCTAGTTGCTGGCCTGAGGCAGAAGGCAGGCATGCCACACTGATCACCACCCCTTTTTTCTTGCCCAAATATCAGTTTTCTGAAACAGCTATCTGTCGGGTGAAGTCTCCACCTTTGCAAAGCACTTCTTATTCTAGCATTGAGTTTCTTTTGGTTATGTTGCATCTGATTTATGTTAGAATGGGCCAAATATGTTTAGGTTCTCCTAACCTTCAGTGACTGGTTAGAGAGCCCTTTAATATAACACTAACAACTGTTGTACACCACCCGGATTTCCTTTGGGAAAATGGCCGGTATATAAATAAATAAATAAATAAAATATCTCACTCGGCCTAATGCAGTGATGGCGAACCTATGGCACGGGTGCCAAAGGTGGCACTCTGAGCCCTTTCTATGGGCACCCGACATCGCCCCTTCATAGCCACCTGTATACAGGTTAAATTACTGTATTGGCACTTTGCAAAAAAAAAAAGTGGGTTTTGAATTGCAGTTTGGGCACTCAGTCTCTAAAAGGTTTGCCATCACTGGCCTAATGGAAGGGCTACCCTAGATAGCATATAACAACATAGCTTGCTTTGTGACATAACAGACTGTATCAACAGGAGGATCAAATGTTATCTCCCAGAATTTTTATACTCTTGTCTTGTGTTTTGTCATTCAGACTTTCTAGGAAGTCTGATTCTCAAATCCAAAAGGCTGCCTCATTCACAACTCTCCAACACTATATAGGCTTTTGCTATTGACCATGTTTGTCTCTGAGCTCATTGTACTTCTCTCTATTGGATTGACCCAGGACCAAAATACATCCCAAGTTCCCTTAACCCTTTCCCTTTTTCCTGTAACTCTGGGCTTTTGATCTAGTGGGCATCTAGCTTTCATTCTGCTTGTATGATGGCTGGCCCGCAATAGCTTCACACAATTGAGAATTTCGCCTGTTTTACAAAAGATTTAGAATGGTCCTTGAATTTCTATGCCCAAGTTTTACACTAAACATATATTTTCCCTCATAAACATGGTATCTTTGCTTAATATGTTTTTATTCACTTGCTGAAAGTCCAGTCGTTAAAATGCTTTTTTAAAACACACACCAGATTTGATGCAACCAAATTTCTTTGGATTACATCATTTGCATTTGGGAGTGCAAATACAATTTATAACATTGTTTCATGCTCTTCACCAGTAAAATAAGCAATATATTTTTATCAAATGCACCTGAAAATCCCTATTGATAAGCTTTTGCCACCACACTCAGGCACCAGATTTTGAAATTATTTGGTTAATAGCCATAATTACAGTTCTGTATTCTGTGGTTTTGAAAACACTGCAGATCACATATCTCTCAGCCACATTCACCCAAGTCTGTACCTGGAAGCAGCTGGAATGTCTAATTCAAATCTAGCTGAGACATCAGAACAATCCAAGCTATGGGGCGTGAGGATCTTACCATATCACACACAGACCAACTGCAAGGCTAGCTCCACTTGACCCCAGCGAGCCTTTGTTGCATACTTTCGACCCCATTTTAATGGAACATTCTCTGCAAGCCAAATCTGATCAAACTGCATTTTCTCACTGTTTACTGATGCAGGATTCAAGTACTGTTAAAGACAAAGGTTGGACAAATGGATGCAATTTGGAGCATCATTGATTTCAGTGCAAGTATTAAGAGTGCATAATTTTTCTAATTTGTGACTAGATTTTTCAGGGTTAAGATGGAATAATTGAATGGGATGGGCATGTAGGTCCCTTCTAACTCAAGTCCAACCCTCTGCTCAATGCAGAAATCCATATCAAAGCAGATGTGCCAGATGTTTTTCCAAGGCTGCTTTTACACGATCCCTAAAATCCGATGCAAAGGGCTCACAGATGCAGAGCTTAAAATTGTTTCCCCACCAGCTGCAGACTTTAAAAAAGAATTAAGTACGACCACAGCAACTTAAACATGCCCCAGAGCATTTTACAAGTACCTAGCCTCGAGGAGGTAAAAAATTTTCGATGCAGATTTTAAATGCCTCTCCTCCACCTTCTGTTTGTTTGTGAATGCCTGGCTCTCCTTTGTCTTCTGTTTGCTTTTGTTGTCCCTCACCCCTTTAACAGACAGACAGGCTTCCAGTCCTCCTACAACTAACTGCTGCTGATGGCAGGAGGTGAGCCTGCATTTTTTTATCCCTCCCCACCTCACCGCAGACAGAAGCAATAGAGTGGGAGGGTGGGAACACAGGAAGCAGAACAAAGCCCCACAATCTCTGGTTTGGGGGAATCCAAATTTAAGTTGCCAGCAGATTTTAGAGGTGGTATAAAAGCAGCCCAAGTTTCTCTTGAATGCCTCCATCATTGGAGCACTCACCATCTTCCGAGGTAATCGGTTCCATGGCATTGATGTTCTAACAGTTCAAATGTAGCTTGAGCTTCCTGTAGCTTGAGCTCATTATCATGTGTCCTGAACTCTGGGATGACTGACAACAAATCCTCCTCCTTTCAGGTCTTTGAAAAGTGTCCTCATAGTCTTTTCTCAAGGCTAAACAATTTTTTTCAGTCCTATTCTGAGTTTTAGATATAAACACAGCCAGTTGCAAGTTTTCGAGTGCAGTTTAAGTCTCTCATGTTAGTTTTCCTGTTTTTCCATGGTTGCAGTGGACTGTCTACTTTAAAAGCTGATAAATAAATAAAAAACCCTGCCTAGTTTACATGTTTATTCCATCCCCAAGAAAGAGTTTGAAGTGCAAAACATTTCAAAAACCAGACTCAGAAGTGAATCTGTGCAATGGCAGTTGTGATATTTACAGAACAGTCCTGTTTTGCTCTGAAAAACATATATTTGTTCATCTGACCACACTCAGCTTTGTCGCTCGTGCTATCCAGCCCAGAGGTTCTCAAAGCTGGGGTCCCTAAATATGAGTTGATCTTTGTACTTGAGATCTTAGATGTCATCATGGCTTCAAGAATGAGGAAACGATGAATCAGGAAGAAATAAGAGACATGCTTCACTGTGCATAACATCCCAAGGTATTGAATTCAATTTCTAAAAACAGGGAACCATTTACGAAACCATTGATTCCCAATCTTGGTTAACTTGGGTGTCATTGGACTGCAACTCCCAGAAATCCTGACTAGGCACTGCTGCGTTACCCGAATTTGGAAACCACTGTCCTAAACAATTAACCAATGCTTTTTTCTAAGTCTCAAAAAACATTGCAGAACCCTGATCAGATTCACTTTGTGACATTTCTATCCAACCATTGCATCAATTAGCTCAAGATTGTGTACATGACTCTCTTACCTGATGTTAGAATCATCACATTTGGAAGGGTCCCAGGAAACCATCAAGTCAGACCCCCTGCTTGATGCAGGAATACATATAAAATATCTGCCAGGTAGTTGTCCAAATTTCTCACCACCCCTCGAGATAATATGTTCTGCACAGTTATTACCTAGAAGCAGGATATATGAGCAAGAACCCTGGAACACTGAGCTTCCCTCCATGTATTGACCTACCTGGAAGCAAGAACCTGTCATCTTCAGACACATTACTCTGTACCTGGAAAAACAGTGATGAAGCGGAAGGAGTAAATTGTTTCTCTCTAAATATGGCAAGCAACCAGGCAAGCAATGACTGAATAGGTCTCTAGAATGACTTACTCAAGATCATCTGGTGATTGATTGAGGAATTGCACCTGGATCTCCATAGTCCCATTCTAATATTGTACTGTAATAGAAGCTTAGCATAGGTATGATTCATCCTATCTTGAGGTGCATTAATAGTATTTAAATAATGAGGGAAGAGAAACCTTGTTGACTATCATTTGGGGTGGTTTAGATCCAGATTTCTTGCCTGAAGGGATGGATTAGGTGATCTAATTGAATCACCCTGAACTCTAAGTCTAAGGTCTGGAGGACCACTGTGTCTTGTTTCAATGGGGGAAAGTGATTCTAGACAGATCAGAAAGAAAATTACACCCCCTTCCACTCATTTACATCACTTTGTCATGCTCCCTGTTCCGGTATTTGTCTTCCTTTGGCTCTGGGTTAAGAAGAAAATAAAACTGCAAAAGTGATGTGAACTACAATTCTGAGAGTCACATTGTGGGCATTTGTCAGTGTAGGAATGTGAATGTTCCAATGCCTGAAAATTAACTTGTGTAGACGGCACCCTGTAAAAATGGCAGCATGGATTGGCTCTGGTCGATCTCAGGGTAGATGCAAATAAACATTTCCTCCCTGGGACATGGTGTTCCTTCTTCCTCTAGCACCCTTGCTGTCATTTACTCTTGTGCTGAAGACATAAGCTTGCTGTTGTCTAAAGACAGGAGGAGAAAAACTGTTTTTTCCCCTCCCCTTTCCCTTTGAGGATGTTAATTTCAAGGCTGAGTGATTTCAAGACACCAGGCCTTGCTGGAGGTATCACTCAAGACTTGCATGCTGGAATCAGGGGGCCATTTGTCTCTCACCTGTAGGCTACATAGCCTCAGAAAGTCAGGGAGGGCTTTCAAAAGGCTTTGGAATCTGCACCTGCTCAGCACTCACTGTTTATCTTTTAATCCTCAACCAGATTTTCTTTTGAGTGTGTAAAAAAAAAAAAAAAAGAACAGAGAAGAGAAAGAAAATATACTATAGATTTCCGGCCAAACTCTATGAAAAGGATCAGGCTTAAGTGGTTAAGTACGTTTAGGCAAGTGTTTTGGACATGACTCAGAGCTTAAAAATAATGTTTGCATTGGCTTGGGGTGGGTAAATATACAACGCAGATACAAACCAGACACGCTGTCTAAAGAGTGAAAGGCTATTTTCAAGTACACAGATTTTCAACCCTTGCGATTTGTCCAAAGGATGATGCTTCATATCATGGAAAGATGCTAAATTTCCAGTCTCTGTAATCCCCACACAGAGTAAGATGGCGGGAGAGCCGTAGTGACAGTCCCATTGCTGTTATTTCTCAACACCTCCCAGTCTTTCCCATATTCTAGAGCAGTGCTCCCCAACCTTTTTGTTTCCAGGGACCGGTATTTATTTTATTATTTTCCCGTGGCCCGGGGTGGGGGTGGGGAGGGGGAGATGGGGTGTGGGGGGCAGGGGAGGGTGTGGGGGGCGGGGGGAGGGGGGGGGAGGAGGGGGAGGGGAGGTGCGGGGGGGCTTGGGGTGTGTACCTTGGGGGCCATGGGAGGCGGCGGCGGCGGCGGGAGCAGCGGCGGCGGTGGCGGCAGCGCGCTTGCTGGCTGGGGGCGTCGGGTGTGCGCTCCTCCCGCGCGCACGGGCGGGGGAGCCCGGGCTCCTGGGCGGGCGGGCCCCCGCCTCCTCCTCCAGTCGGCGGCCGGAGGCAAGCGGGCGCAGAGGTGCCCCAACCGAGGCGGGCGGCAGCGGCGGCGGCGGCGGCGGCGCGCGCGCTTGCCGGCTGGGGCGGCGGGCGTCGGGCGGGGAAGCCCGGGGCTCCTGGGCGGGCGGGCCCCGCCTCCTCCTCCAGTCGGCGGCCGGAGGCAAGCGGCGGCGCAGAGGTGCCCCAACCGAGGCGGGCGGCGGCGGCCGTGGCCGCGGCAGCCGCCCGGGTTTGGCTGTGGCTCCGCGGCCGGCGGCGGGGCGCCCGCGGCCGGCGGCGGGGCGCGCCGCCTCGGTGGGGCACCTCTGCGCCGCCGCTTGCCTCCCGGCTGCGGCCTTGGGCGGGCGGCGGGGGGAGGGGAGGGGAGAGAGAGGCCGGGGGTGGCGTTTCTGGCCCGAGGGCGCCACCGGGACCGCCCCGAGCCGGCCACGGCGGCGGCGGGGCGCCCCCGCCACCGGCCGCGGAGTCGCGGCCGAACCCGGGGCGGCTGCCGTGGCCGCCGCGGCCGCCGACAGGAGGAGGAGGCGGGGCCCACCCGCCCAGGAGCCCGGGCTCCCCCACCCCTCCCGTGCGCCGTGCCCGGCGGCGGCGACTCCTTCTCCGGCTGCCTGCGGGACAGAAGAGGAGGAGGAGGAGGGCGGCGGAGGAAAAGGGGAGGAGCCTCCCCGGCCTCCCCAGGCGGCCCGGTGCCAACTGGTCCACGGACCGGCACCGGTCCGCGGCCCGGGGGTTGGGGACCACTGTTCTAGAGAACTGTACTAAATAACACACAGCTTGTCCTATGATCTCAGGCACAATTGGGTGCCTCCTGAGTCACCCCCAAAGTGGCAGAGAGAAGGAGGGAACCCAATCACATAAACATAATACCTTGTACCATCAGGTCAAGGGTTTTCCAGGTGGGAAATACTTGGATGCAGTTTACCATTCCTTTCTGGGTGTGCCAGGGACCTTACCCAAGGCCTCACTGGCTGGATTTAATCAGAGGAAGCACAGTGGAGAATCAAAACGTCCAGCTTCTGCCTCTGCTGCCAGCTATCTAAGCTACTAAGCTGCCCACCCAGCCACGTAGAATTGCTCATGCAAACGATATCATGCAGTAGGCACAATTAAAAGGTCTCCCTCTCAATTCAGGAAGACATGCTCCGGGGAAGCAGTGTCCACTTACCAGGTGCTGCTCTCTGTGGATATACAAGTGCATGACCTACATCCTTAAAGTTCTTTCCCTTGAAATTAGAGCAAAATAGGCCAACCTTTCAAGTGGAGGACTGCTTTCCCCTCTCTTCTGATGGTGTGGTGTCCTTCCTAAAAGCAAATGCACTCTTACGATCTAGTTCAGTGATGGCGAACCTATGGCATGGGTGCCAAAGGTGGCAGTCGGAGCCCTTTCTGTGGGTACCTGACATCGCCCCTTCATAGCCACCTCAGGTTACGTTACTGTTTTGGCACTTTGCAAAAAAAAAAAAAGTGGGTTTTGAATTGCAGTTTGGGCACTTGGTCTCTAAAAGGTTCGCCATCACTGATCTAGTTCATGCCATCAGAGTGATATATAGGGCTGGGGGAGAAGGACAAGGATTGACTGTAAATATGCAGAACTAAACCGTGTAGCATAAAGGACGTGTAACATATCTTGATTTCATTGCTGTCTTAACTTCTCCCTAATGAACTGAACATGTTACTTAGGGGCCTAGGTGATCTCCTATCTAGGCAGTGAACAGAACCAACAATACAGTGCTTTGTCGATTGTTCAATTGTGTATCAATATGTTCAGACCATATCCTGCTAAAACCTCAGCTCATGCCTTTACCACTGTACTAGTAGCAGGTTACATAGGAATCAGCATTTGGTTGGGAGATAAGTGAATGATCTACCAATTGCTTCACTAGATGGGGATCCGATCCGGAATTTATTTGGCTGGACTGCACTTGACATAAAACAAAATTTGCTGATAAACTCTGTGGCTGCCTTTCCACTGAAAGCAAGGGTACTAAAATGGCTTAGGCTGCAAGTATATAATTCCAAGAGGTTTGTGAACTGTAGCCACAGTGCACTATTCATCAATGATGTCTCCTGCGCCAGTCCTTTGGAAAGAAGTGAGTATAGCACATTGCAGTGCATTCATTTTAAATAGGCTCGCACAGATATTCAAGTCCCAATGGACTATATCTCCAGGCAGCTCTGATGCTGGTCAGTAAAGATTTTCCTAGGAATTCCTTGGAAACTTGGAAGGGGATTTTGAAAAGAAGAGAAAGAAATTTGAGTCCTAAGGAGAAAGCTAATCTGTAGCCACTGGAAAACAAAAATAATCCTTACCAACCACCAAAAATGTGTATTGGATTGATTGATTATTGTATTCTAATCCATATTAGAGCTTTAAGTCTTTAGGTGTGGCTCTTTACTTCTAACATCTCATAAATTATGGCTATAATGAAGCAGTCATTTATCCTGAGCTGATGATAAATGGCTTGCCCTAGGAGAAACTAAAGAATAGGAAAGTAGATCATTTTCATATTTGGTGAAAACAATATTAAGTACCTGGGCCTCGGTGATTGCCCTAATAAATGAATAATCTGAGGTGAGGTGCTTGGCAGTGAGTGTAAAAAATAACCTGTGCTTTCTCCGTCATTTGTCAGGCTTTGCTATGACAGCATGCATTATGGGTAAATGAGCAATCAGCAAGAACTATGTTCTGGCTGGGATGTTTTGGAAGAATTTATCATATGCATTGCTTGGTACCTTTAAGACCTTAAGGCTTAATAGCTATCGTGCATGACGGGAAGTGAACACAGATCCTATTTACCATCACACGCTTCATTTCCGCCAGGTCCCCTTTATTTTTCAACTTGGTATGTGTGAGGGATTTTTGTTTGTTTGTTATTAGTAGTGTGACCTTCAATTAGCATTGTTTCTCAGATAATATTTTCCCTCACACATTTTCCCTGCAACTTCGTATTAAAATGTCTGTTAATTACATTGCCGCTAGAAAGCTTGACAAGAGTCACTTGTGAAAGTGGCACCTCGTCAGATATGTCAATGGGTAAAAACAATGTGAAATGTTGATCGGACAATTCTGAACTGGAGGTCTGATCAAATAATATGGAGGAGACCCTCTGTGCTTGTGAATCAGACTTGGATTTAGGACACTAGCTTTATAATCCTTGCTCTTCCAAAAGGTTGTCGTTCTCTTGGTCAGCTCAGTTCTGGCTCTCGCCATCTTTTAATTGTAAAGGTAGAATGTGAAAATCCTTATTCCAAAGATCTTGAGCTTGGACCCCTTCATACATGTAGTACAGCATATAACGAACATTTAAAAGTTTGCACAACCTTATAAAGCACAGAAGCATGAATCTTCCATTACTCGAAGAAGTACACTATTGTTATAAATATTCATAATATCATTAGAAATATTAGAAATATTAATTTCTAATATTTAGAAAACATATACATATTTAGAAAGCATAAAAAATGTTGCCTTTCCGGGAGTTATTTCAGGGCTCCCTCCCTTTATAACTGTTGTTCTTTTGTTACTATGTTGATTGAGATTTTGGGCTCGATACCATTATCTTGGGTTCTTTTTATACTATTGTGGATTGTGAGGGTGTGCAGACTTTTACGTTTATGTCTTCCATAGAGTAGTGTCATGCCACTACATGGGCAGGATTGATTGACATTAATACACATTAATGATGTAAAAATATGGCTGGTGTTCAAACTTTATGATTATAATTACTACTACCACTATACTAACTGGGGTGCTTATGCTTTACATCGTGAAACTCATCTGAGCATATCCAATGTAAGTCTTCTTTGTGCTCCCACTTTGTGTTATTTGTCGTATAGTCTCTACTTGCTTCTGTTGCATATGTAAAGGAAAAAACTGCTGAGAATCACAGACTCATGGCATTGTATTACTGGAAGGTGTTCAAAAAAGGTAATCAAGTCTACTCCCTTCTAAAGCAAGAAATTGATAGCTATATACAGTGGTCCCCCGCCCATTCGTGGTTCATATACTGTGGTACCACTATATCGTGGGACCACAGTATATGAAAAAAGCCCCCCTGGGTTAAGGGGGAAAGGCCTGTTTCAGGCCTCCCATACTTAGCCCAGGACTGGTGCTGCCCTGAACGGGCCTGTGAGGGCCTTCCCGGGCCTTCTGGGCCCCCCAAAATGGCTTCCCTGTGAACCAGAAATCACTTCCAGTTTACCGGAAGTGACCTGGTTCGCAGGGAGGCCCTTTTGGGGCCTTCAGAAGGCCTGGGTAGGCCCTCACAGGTCCGTTCGGGACAGCACCAGGCTGGGGATAAGTTCAAGAGCCCTGAGCTAGGCTCCCCAGGCTCAACCCAACCTGCATCCGCATATCACAGATTTTCAATTATCGCGGGTCGGGTCGGGTCCCTAAGTCCCGCGATAGGTGGGGGGGGTCACTGTAATCCAATAATGAAGGAGAGTCTACCACCTTCTGAAGTAGTCCATTCCCTTGTTGAATAGTTCTTTCATCCTAATGTTTAGTCAACATCTCTTTTCTTGCGATTTGAATCCATTGTTTTCAGGTCTTATCTTTTGGAACATGTCTGCTTAAAAACCTGAGAACTTTGCCAGTTACCTGAGAGATCCTGAGAGAGAGAGAGCTGATGACATTTATATAGAGAATTTCAAATTTGACAAGAGTCTTGTGCATTTTATGCTTCTTTCTGTGACCCCCTATTACACACTGGGGTACAAAATGTAACCTGGAATTGGCCCTGAAAGCTTGATGTTAAGCCTGGCTCATTCTCATCTATATGTTCTTTTAGTCTTAAGATGGGTTTGGGGTTCTTTTCCAGCTCCTTGAACCTTGTAAAGATCAACAGTCATGGACAGAGATAATAAGTCAAATTATTTGCCAAGCATCTCATTTCCTAGGCTTGGAAAGTGTACATTTTACCTGACCTTGAAATGTGAATAATTTGTTGCTTGTCCTAGCAATGTACAAAAGAATGTTACAGAAAAGAAAAGAGAGCAGAGAAATTGGAAAACACCGAGGCTATTTGGCAACCATCTTTAAATTGTTTTGCTCCATAAAGTCTGGCTCCTTTTTGACTGACTTGCTGATCTTGGCCAGTTACTCTCTGTTCTCTTAATCTTCACTTTTGTGTTTTCCGCCATTTCATGTGTGTTTTTTAAATAGCCTGTTGATGCATAAGAATTCCTCATCAGACATCTGCACCAAACCTGCAAGTACTGGGGGGAAAATCAACCATGGTGCTTTTTGGAAGGGGGCTTTGAATGGAACACCTTCATGCATGTAGCACATAAAGAAGGTTTGAAACGGAATTTGGACATGATAGTGGCAGATACAAGTAAGTCTCTTTAAATCAAAGTTTCAAAAAAGTTAGTTCTATAGCAGGCATGTCCAAACTTTGGCCCTCCAGATGTTTTGGACCACAACTCCCAGAATTCCAATGGCAAAGGACTATGGTAGTTGTGGTCCAAAACCTCTGGAGGGCCGAAATTTGGACATGCCTGTTCTATAGAATATAACACCAAGAATTTCCAAGCCTGGGCAGCCAAATGGAACCCACCCAGTATAGCAAGCTGTTGGTAAAAGAAGACTCAACAGCCATCCAGGACTTGATTCTGTGTAAACATGACAACCTGGTGTTTATTACAGAGAATGGATGGATGAAGTCTTTGTATTTTGGAGGATGTCAATCCCTCCCACTCCTGCTCACCTTAATCCTTTGTAGAGCAGAAGGCCATACCTGGGGGCAGGGAAGTAGAGGTACAGTAGTTGGTTGTCTCCTATCTCACTCAGCAGGTGCCCTATCCTATTTATTGGGTTTTAGTGTATGCTCTAAGGTTGGTGCTTGGAACAAACAGAGATGCTGTTGATGTATTATCCATCCCACTGCACATAAGGTCCCTTCCTGAGACACCTGATCTGGCCATGCACTGGTGGTGAATTCCCCTTAACTTACACTGTGGGATGTCAAGAGGCCACCTTCACAGAACTGGGTCATTACTTCATGTCCCCCACGATGATCATGGGCCTGGATCAAGTGATTTCTGTCCCCATTCATGCCAAGCAGTGTTCGGGTGCATTTTTGGATTTATCCCAGTGATGAGGGGGTGCTCAGATCTTGCTGGTGGCCAGAAACGCACTCATCCAGTTCAAGCTAGTGCACAGGCTGCATTCCTTGGTAAAAATGCTTGACATTGCTATACTGACACATAGCCTTTGTCATATGCTTGATACCTGTAATGGCCTGGATGAGAATGAACAAATTGAAACATAATCCTAGCAAGGCAGAGGTGCTCCTGATCAGTCAGCTAAGTCAGCTAAGGCAATAGGGATCCATCCGGTATTAGATGGAGTTACATAAATAAAATAAGATAAATGCTATTGAAATAAGTCGTTCCTGATTTGAAGAGAAATCGTTAGAATTAAGCTGAAACTGAATTATTTTATCTGTGCAATTTAAAATAAAAATAAAAATAACCTTATATATTTTTTAAATAATGGTGGCTTAATGATAAATAATATTAAACAATTCCTCCCATGTCTCTTACACTAACAGAAGTATCTTCAAATGTGACAATACCATTTGGCAAATGTACACTGCATTTTTTAAAAAAAGTAATGAAAACATTACAACAAGAGACACCCTGACTTGGAAATAGATTCTGATTAAGAAAATTAGGTTGTGAGTGTAGCAGTCATACAACTTAATTGTTTATATTGATCATAAATAAATTCATTGAAAGAGAGGGTAGGGGTGAGGAGGGTTGATTATATATACAATTCCCCATATAATCCAGAGGCGAAATTCCTTGACTTGACAGGAGTCTTTCTTTGACAGTTCTCTTAAGGTAGGTTATTTTGGATAAAACATATGTTTCCATTTTCTCTCCCTCTGCTTCCCTTTTAGTCCCCAGGCTCCACAAGGGTCACAGCAACATTAAGGCTTTTGTCATTGTGATTAATAGCTCTTTAGATCATCTTTAATTCACTCACTAATGACTGAGGGTCTTTCTGCTCTCCAAGTAATCGGGTGATGTATGAGCCGATAGTACACCTTGTGGCAGAGGTGAAAATCATTCAGGCAATGCAAATATTGTCACGGGGACAAATGTTTTCCCTGTTAATAAAAATTAATGAATTTTACCCAGAAGCTAGTTACAAAAGCCGTGGCGAAAGAGATCCGAGCACAAGGGAGAAGGGAGGGCCCACAGGCTTGGTTTCTAGAAGCCATTTGTTTTGTCTTTTTGAGATATATAAGGACAGGTATCCTTAGCATTTCTCCATCTGCATAATAGATGAGGCAGTGGCAGGCTAATTAAATTATACGAATACATTGTATTGTGATGAGATCTGTCTTTTAGTTGCATGCAACTGCCTGCTTCGTTGCTACTCTCCAAATCATTATTTTGTTTTCATGGGATGGCGGCGAGAACTCCCTCCCAGATACCCCTTCCATTGCAATGGTCTCAGGCATTCATTCATTCTGTTTTGCATTTTTGGGTGAAGGACAACCAGGAACATTTTCAGTCATAAACTACATTACTACTTGCTAAACGATGTAGTAATGTAGTTTATATTTGAAAAAAAACCCACATTGTTATGCATATTGGAAAAAGAAAATGAAACAGGACGATATTTTGTAATGTTTAATTTTGAGTATGGAAAAACAAGCCCATGCGGTTGCATCATATTTATAGCAGGGATTGGGCACGAAATGCCAAAATGGCGTTTTGTTTCATTCATTGTTTCTCCCCCTCCCGTTTTGTTTCAGTTATTACAAAATGATTTTTTTTAAAAAATCATTTTGTATTTTTTTTTGTTTTTTTTTTCTTATCTCGTGCCGACCAGCTGGCCCGCAGGCCGGGTCGGCACATTTTTAATTTTTTAAATTTATCTTATCTTGCACCAACCAACTGGCCTGCAGGCCGGGTCGGCTCTTTTATTTTTACCCGTGGTAGCGTTTTACAGAGTAAACGAAATGGTTCGTTTTAACAGGAAAAAATGAGCATTTTGTTTTGTATGTAACGAAATGCTGCTTCATCATTTTGTTTCATTTCATTTTGTTTCGTTATGTAGCAAAACAATGAAACAGCATTTTGTTTTTCGTTTTGCGCCCATCCCTACTTTACAGGTACTATATAACATATATTATATATCAATATATAATCAGAACAAGTGTCCATCTAGCGTGCCATCATGCAGCCCTCCAGATATTATTGGGATGCAGTTGCTATCAGCTGTTGTCACTGTTGTCCATGGTAAAAGAATATGAAAGCTGAGGTTCACCTACATTGCTGGGGCTACATCCTTATCTTGCTCTAGGGTGGTAAAACCCATACACTTCCCCGTTAGTCTCAGCTGATCTAGAAAATGGTTAGGGAGAACAAGAATAAGAAATCTAACAATGGATCAGGAGGGCCACAGATTTCCCACCTCTAATTTAAGTTAACCATCCTGTTTCTAGCAGTGGTGGGTCAGTTGGCTCAGAAAGGTTCACCTTGCATTTGCAGCACCCAAGAATTTCACTAGATGGCCATAAGACCTACCAGTGAGAGAGAAGAAAGACATTGACATATAGGTGGTTACTTCACGTCCTTACTCGAGCCGAGGTGAACTTGCCTCCATGTTGAAATCGGTTTTCAACATGGATCGAGAAGCGGATTGAAAAGATTCCCGTGCTCCAGGACAGGAATCTCTCACCCCGCTTGGAGCGCAGTTCAGGGGGTGTGGTCGGGGTGACTCGGATTGACCCCACAAGGACATGAGGTTCCGTTCCTTTGAACTCGGATTGACCCCACAAGGACGTGAGGTTGTGTTTCTTCAAACTGGTCTCCAGCAGGGCCGCGAACTGCAGCAAGAGGGACGTGAAGTATCAGCCAACTCCAAACCCTGGCCCTGGAAATTTTCCACAGTCTGCCTATCTTCCCAACTGGGAAGGCTGAAGAAGCATAAGGAGAAGCATACTTGATAATCAGAAATAACAAAGGGGAGTTTTGCCAGATCCATGCTGTCCCCAATGCATATGGGTGCACCACCCTTCTCACTTTCTTCCATGCAAGGAAAATATGGCACGGAGGAAAGTTATTCAGATGTTTTGGGGAGAGTCCCAAGACTGCGATTTGACTGACTACTGAATGTGCATGACTTTGCTGTCTCTTCACTTTCCCTTGTGTGAGAAATGTAAGATCATAAAAGACCCAAATCTGCAACAGCCATGCCAGCAAGCTGAGGACCGTCAACTTAGGGGCTTAGTAATAGTTTTAAAGTCTCTTGACATCATATAGCCTGTGTTGGATCAGTGGGGCTGGAATCTGGTTCCGAACCCCACGAACCCCCTGCTGCTGTGCCTACTACTCAACACAATGCATAATTGTATTGACTCCCATCATGTCCTACCACCATCTTTTTCCAAATTAAAAATGCTCCAAATCCTTAAATGTTTTCCATCTTATCAACCGTCATTTCTGCACACCAAAAATGGGTAGGTACTCAAAGGATCAACCTTGTATGTTTGTTTTTAGAATTTAGAGATCTGCAAAACAGAGACAGATATGAAAGGCATGAACTGCTGGATTGCTCAGTGCTTTAATAATCTGGCTGTGGAGCCAAAGGCTGGGAATTCAGTTCCCCACTGTGCCTGGTTGACAAGAGCTGGACTCAATGATCCGTGGAGCCCCTCCCTGTTCTGCAGTACTAAGATGATGACGACAATGGGCGCTTTTACACGACCTCTAAAATCCGCTGGCAACTTAAATTCGGACCAGAGATCTTGGGGTTTTGTTCCCTTCCTGTGTTTCCACCCTTCTGCACTTCATTGCTCCTGTCTGTGGTGAGAGGAGGGAGGAAAAAAGGGAGAAAAGAATGCAGGCTCATCTCCATCTGCGGTTGGAGCAGCCCTGGAAGCATTCCAGTCTCTTAAAGGGGCAGGGGGCAAAAAAACCAAACAGAAAGCAAGGAGAGCCTGGCACTCACTGCTTTACAATCTGCATCAGAATTTTTTTTACCTCCGGAGACCAGGTACTTTTAAAATTCACTGGAGCGCGCTTAGGTGGGCGTGGTCATACTTAATTTTTTTAAAAGTGTGCAGTTGGTGGGAAAACAATTTTAAGCTCCGCATCTGGGAGCCCTATGCCTCGGATTTTAGGGGTCATGTAAAAACACCCAAAGAAAAATGGAGACACAATTAAAGAGCGTACGGGCTTTCATTGAGTAGGGGTGTAGATAGTCACTGAGGTTCTTTCTCCTTGCAGCCATGGCAGATCTTCACGGTGGGTACACAAAGCTCTGCTTCATGGCAGGTGGGGCTTAAAAGTCCCCATGTCACCTCCCCACAATTCAGAACATAAGAACATAAGAAGAGCCATGCTGTATCAGGCCAAAGACCCATCTAGTCCAGCTTTTAAGAGATCCATCACATCCTGGTCATCACCTCTTCGAGTTGCTGCCATCGGGACGGAGATATAGAGTACTTAGGGCAAAAACAAACCGCCTCAAAAATAGCTTCTTTTTTAGAGCAATATTGGCCTTAAACAGAAATCCTGGACTTTGAAGTCAGCTTATTTTATATGTCATATTTTAGTCATTTTATATGTCATATTATGTGTTGTACCTGTTTTTAAGTCTATGTGAAATGTTTTAAATGGGTTTTATATAGCAGCCACAAAATTTCGTTGTTCCTGAAAGGGGGCAATGACAATAAAGATTCCTATCCTATCCTATTCCTGTATCTCACAGTGGCCCCACCAGATGCGTCTGGGAGTGTACGAGACTAGATATCTGTCTCCTGATATCACTCCCCTGCATCTGGTCCTTGAAGTACCCCGGTTTTAAGCCTGGAGATTACACATCTCCCTCATGCTTTGTAACCTGTGATGGGCTTTCCAGGAATCTGTCCAATCCCCTTTTGAAGGCATCCAGGCCAGATGCCATCACCACATCCTGTGCCGGTCAGTTCCACGCGCTGGGTGAAAAAATATTTTCTTTTGTCTGTTCTTACTTTCCCAGCCCTCAATTTGAGTGTATGTCCCCTAGTTCTGGTACTTTGTGAGAGGGAGAAGAGCTTCCCTCTATCCACTTTACTCATACCCTGCATTATTTTGTACGTCTCAGTCATATCCTCCCTCAGGCGCCTTTTTTCCAGACTAAAAAGCCCCAAATGTTTTAGCCTTTCCTCATAAGGGAGGTGCCCCAGCCCAGTAATCATTTTAGTTGCTCTCTTCTGCACATTTCCAGTTCCACTATGTCTTAGCTTTCTTTGGTTTCAGACTTAACAGCTGAAAGTGACAATTCTTTTGCTGTTGTTAACCAACCAGTAATTAAAAAAAACATCCTTGCAAATACAGCATATACCTAGAGATTTATCAGTTGATCCAGATATATATTCCAGCCACATGCTGTACATCAGACTGTATATTCTGTCTAGAACAATGCAAATATTGAGATATTAGTCCTGTTCCCCATATCAGCTTATCACAGTGTTTTTCAACCACTGTTCCGTGGCACACTAGTGTGCCGCAAGATGTTGCCTGGTGTGCCGTGGGAAAAATTGAAAAATTCTAAAGAAATTCAACCCAGGGCCGGCGGGCGGCCCACAGCTGGGAGGCGCTATAAATAGCGTCCAAGGGCCAGCTTGGCTCCTCCCCCTCCAAGGCCCGCGGCGCTGGCGTCACTTCCTCCCCGGCCGGACCTGGCCCCGCTCATTCTCTTAGTGATTGCCCTGTGCCTGCCGCCGCTGCTGAGACTCGCTCGCTTCCCTCTCCCCCCTCCTTTTTTTTACCCTGGACCACCACCACCCCTTTCCTGGGAGCTACCAATGGACTGAGCCGCCCGACAGCCCGCCCGCCAACACGAGCCGGCCTGGGAGCCCCAGCCCAGAACAAACCACCAGGTGAGGGGAAGGGGAGGAGGGGCGCCCGGCTGCCCCACGAGCACTGTGGCAGGGCTGCGTGAAGGAGGCCTCCGCCGGGCCTGGGCTGAGGAGGCGGGCGGGCGGCTACTGGCATGGCTGGACGGCCGGACAGCCGTTTGCTTAGGGTCCGGGAGGGGAAGAGCCATCTCTGATTCCTTGAAGTCTTGCCCCTTTCTTTCTGTCTTGGGTCACCCTCTTCTCTCTGTCTTTTCTTTCTCCCCCCCCCACCTCTCTCTTTCCATTCGTACCCTTTCCCCTCTTCATAGAAATTCATTTCTAGCCTGCATATGTGTATGTCTTGCCTACTGTAATTAAAACTGTAAACCGCCCAGAGACTCCTTGAAGTGGTATGGGGCGGTATACAAGCAGAACACTTTCTGCCTTCTTTCCTTCCTGCCTTCCTTCATCCTCCTCCCCTCCTGTCTGACTTGCTGAAGGCATCTGCCTTGGCCACAGTGTGGAGAGCAAGATGGGCTTTTGGGTCTTATTTGTGTTCCTGGAGAGTCAGTGCCCCTTCTCAGGTCTCCACTGGACACAGAAGTCCATGCAGGGCAAAATGTCTTTAAAAAAACAACACAGGTAAGTGGGAACTGGGTGCTAGAGAGCGGGTTGCCTCAATCTGTGGCCCCTCTGTCCTGCTTCTCCCTACACCAGCAATGGCGAACCTTTTAGAGACTGATATAGGCACAGAGTTAATTTTTTTAACATTTTCTAATGGTGGTGTGCCTCATGATTTTTTTCATGAAACAAGTGTGCCTTTGCCCAAAAAAGGTTGAAAAACACTGGCTTATCAGATGCCTTGTGTGGATGTAAAGGCTTGCTCTTTCCTTGGTAGCCCCTTCACCCCCCCCAACCAGGTAGCTGTTCAGTCTATTTTGAAAGGCATGTGTGAACTGTTTGCTTATTCTATATTTGCCAAGGCTAAAATTCTTGCTGCTTTTTGTTACAATTTGATAGTCCAGCACTCTTTCTTCTGATGACAAAAAACATTATCTCAGTGGAATATAGATTTCTGAAACACTTCCTAGACCCAACACTATCATTTACATCTCAGCATAAGAAAATGGAAAACTTTTAAAAGACATAATTTTACCTCTCTGTGTTGTGCTTATCTACAAACGAACATATTACTGAGGGATGGGGGGGTACGGCTTCACTTGTTACTGTTATTTCTGGTAGACACCCAAGGAGAGCAGCTAATTTCTTCCTCATTAATTCCAAGGACAATCACCCTTCTTTTTCTTTCTTTCTAAGGGGATGAATTATGCATTTATTTATTTATTTTTTTCCTTGTGCCTCTCGGGAGAAGGGCTTTTACCCATCATTCTCACAGATGATTTTCCAAACCTTTGCAACATGTTTTAGGTGGCAGCGTAAGGCAAATTAGTGTGGCTTTAGAAAGGAAAAAGGAGAAAAGAGATGCCTTATTGGTGCAACTTAATCCCAGGCAGAAAATTACCTGTGACTCCTCTGCTGGAAACAAAGATGCATTCTTGCTTCCAAGCAGACTTTCCCTTTTGGGTTTGAGTCCATTGTACAGTTGTCCCCCGCCATTTCGCATTTCATATACTGCGGTCCCGGTATATCCCGGGATGCAGTATATGAAACAAAGGGCCCCTGGGGTAAACTGTATGGGCCTGTTTGAGGCCTTCTCCACATACCTGAGGCCTGGTGCTGCCCTGAATGGGCCTCCGATGGGCTTCCCAGGCCTGTCGGAGGCCCCAGAAGTGATTTCTGGAGTACTGGGAGTCTACAAGAAACCACTTCTGGAGCCTCCAACAGGCCTGGGAAGCCAGTTGGAGGCCCGTTCAGGGCAGCACCAGGCCTCAAGTAAGTGTAGGAGGCCCCAGAGAAGCCTGCCAGTCCTGACCTGACCCAGCATCCACATATCGCGGTTTTTCAATTATTGTGGGTCGGGTCAGGTCCCTAACCCCTGCGATAAGCGGGGGATTACTGTATTTCTTTAACAATTAATCTGATCTTGACTAATACCACTTGAATGCTGAAGACACATGATGCCCTAAGTGTTGATGAAAATGACTGACATTTGCAAATGGCCTTTGTTGCCTGTTTCTGGAGTTTATGCACAGCATGTGTATGACAACCAATATCTGAAAATCCAAAGGGGTATATTTGGGATTTTCCCCTAAATCCCTTCTAGTTCAGATAATTAACAGTTCAATTTGCAAGTCAAATCATTTATCATCTAGCCCAGTAAGGTAGTATTTCCCAGACCACATCTATTTTTCTTCATCTTGTCTGGAATAGAAAGCATATTGCATTGAAAAACTACTTTTCTTGATGAATTCTTGAATTACCTGTACCTGCCACATGCAGGTTGTGATCCAGTATGGATAATTTACCCTGATGACCGATTGTGACAAAATAGTCCTCTTAATGTTGGAAACAGCCACATCTACTGATGCTGGTTGGTACAAATGGAGGAGAATTTGAGGACACTTCATTTTGGACAAGTGTGTCAGTTTTGCAAATTTATTTGGACTCAAAATGGAAAGAACCTGAGGTTTAAAAAATTCAAATGCAGAAGAAGCTATACAGATTTTCCCATCCCTTGATGTTGTACTTCTCCAAAAGTTGTGGTTATATTCTTGCTACTTTGAATACACTTTTGAGCTCTTATTGTTTTTAGTTCTTGTTTTGGACCACAACTCCCACAATCCTTTGTCATTGGCAATACAGGCTCGGATTCTAGAATCTAGCCCTTAGTCCTAGTTTTCTGAAAATACTACTACTCCAACATTTCATTAGGGTGAAAAATCACATTTGATGATGTCAAGTATGTATCTTCAGAGGACTATTTTAGAAATGCATATTAATAACAGAAGCACAACAGATCAGAATTATAACAAAACATGAAGAGTAACTACGATAAAAATATCTTAAAATGGCACGGACTAGCTGCAGACAGACCGTGTAAACAACAGCACTAAGTACAACAGAAAGAGTTGTGTGGCATCTTAGAAATAACAAGTTTTATTTGGTGCCAGTTTTAATTGACTCCAGCAGAGATCATCAGCGCTCTGCAGTCTACAAAGTTTATACCAAATAATACTTGCAACAGTTTATAAAGTTTGTACCAAATAATACTTGCAACAGTTAAAAGGGCTCCGCATCAGAAATCTCTTCTTTGAAAGGAGATTACTAATTGGCACAATAGCAAGATATGGATTAATATTGTGTGGGGTGTGCTTTCTTCAAGATCCAGAGAATGGAGGATATATTCATCCATCCATCCATTCATCAATCCTTGTTTCCATCCATCCATCCATCCATCCATCCATCCATCCATCCATCCATCCATCCATCCATTCATTCATTCCACCCATCCGTCTGAACAGACCATTCTGGGTAGCTTACAACATTTCAATAACACAATACGCTGAATATGATTACTTAACATTCAAGATGATTTTAGCCCTTATTGTGGCACAAATGCAGGGAATCAGTGACTTCCTTGGAGACCAGTTTGAAAAGATACCTTTTTGAGTATATAATTCCCAGAATTTCAACAGCTAAGTAGTAATTTTTGGAACCTGGGATGGTGGGCATGGAATGCCCCTTCCATAAAAAGTGACAGCTGTGTGCACATTTCAGGTGGTTCCTGGGCACCAACAGTATCCTATCAGCTTTTCTTTCCATTCCAGAAAGACCATTGGTTTGTTTCTGGCACAATGATGAAGAAGGCACTTGGGAAAAGCAGGACAAAATGTATTCCCAAAGCAGTCTTGGGGTACCATCAAATGCCTTCAAATATGTGCATCTGACTGCAAGGATCTCCCTTAAAGTCACCCTTCTATCTGATGTGGTCATGGCCCATAAAATAGAAGCTGGCTTCAGTCAGATTTGGGCTGGAGTCCATTTCCTTGTACATTGTGTGATTGCCAGGAATTAGGTCATACCGGACTGCTCCATAGGCAGCTAGAATTGCAACAGATTTCTATGTGTGATCACACCCTAAGTCCTCTGACCTGTTTTATAAAATCCTGGGTAGACAGGCTATCTGCTCTCTCAACAAGGCATGTTCTACCTTTACTCTGCCTCTCTATCCTAGTGGCCTCGTTTTTTGGCTGGTAAGATAAAAGTAAAGGTTCCCCCCGCACATGTGTGCTACTCATGTCCGACTCTAGGGGGCGGTGCTCATCTCCATATTCAAGCTGAAGAGCCAAAGTTGTGCAAGACCATGGCCACATGTCCGGTATGGCTGCAAGGAAACTCTGTTTTGCCTTCCTGCTTTTTACAGCAGTACCTATTCATCTACTTGCATTTACATGCTTTTGAACTGCTAGGTTAGCAGGAGCTGGGGTTATCAGCGGGAGCTTGCTCCGCTGTGTGGCACCCAGGATTTGAACCGCCAAGCCGCTGACTTTGCAGTCAACAGTTTTTGGAGCTTTAGTCCACTGAGCCACCATGCCCCGTTTTGGCTGGTGTAGTCTTCCAAATATCATGCTACAGAGGCTTGGCTTATCATAATATTCCCATGTGATTGTGGAATTGGCAGTTTGCTGATGTAAGCACCAAGGTTTTGACCAGTCTGTTGAGACATTTTTCTAAATAGCATAGAAGATGGATTTGTTGCCATTTTAATTGACATTGAGAAACTAGTACAGGAGATTCCTGCCATTTGTTTGTTCAGCCCAAATTCTTGCCCCCCTCCTTTTCTGCACGTTTAGTTTTCGCCTTTTACAGGGAAGCAGTTTGTGTAATTCTATGAAAATGAGGTTGGAGGGTTTCCCCCCTTTCAATTGACTGAGAGATCATGACCATGTTACTTAAGTTCTAAAAGGGGTAGCCATCTTTGTTCATGCAAGCATTCTACGTAGAGGGGGAATATAAAGAAAGTAAAAAACATGGCGGCACCTTAAAGACTAACTGATGAAATGGAGGTGTCCAAAAATCTCACATTAAAACATATGTAAATTAGTCATTAAGGTGACACCATGTGATTTGTGTATCGTTTTTCTTTGGGTTCCACCCACGTTGCGTATGGTTGCCATTTTGTTCTAGGAAAAAAAAAAAGAGAGAGAGAGAGAGAGAGAGAAGTCAAACATTGATATGCATAAATTAATTTGCTTAAATGTATGTAAATGGCTTGTTTATTAGCACGAAGAGAGGGAGCAAATCAGCAGTCTATCGTCCGATCAGGCAAACAAAACCTAGCCAGGAGGCAAAGAAGAACAGAAAGTGCCTTTTAAACTTTCCCAAAGAAGGATGGAAAACTGCTGGAATTGGTTAAAATTAAATGACTCAGAGTAACAGTTTGTGTTTGAGCAAAAGAGGCCCCAACAGAAAATGTTCCTTTGGAGTCCATTGGATAGTTACAGGTATGAGGGGGGCCCAACTAAGTCATGGTTCATTTAAAGTGTCTGTTTCCTCTCTCCGGGAATGGTTTCTAGCAGATTCAAGGAGACTCCAACCTTGCTGTTAGAATAAAGGCAGCTCTGTGAGTGAAAGATTTGTTCTGCTTAAGGAGGAAAGTGGTCAGCCATGTTTTACATCCTGCGTTTCTACAACAGGACAACTTTCCCCTTTCAGACCTTGAAAGGATATGGACTGCTGTTCAATAGGGTTTTTTTTTGAAAGATGTAAAACCAAGGAGCCATGATAGACGCTTTAACCAGAATGGGAAGTTTGTGTGTATGTCAGTTTCCTTGTTTAGAAAGCCCAGTTAGGATCCAGATAGAACACATTCATGTGCAGGAGTGTAAACCGAATATCCCCGCCCTTTCTGTTTGTTTCTTTGATTTTCCTCTCTGAAGTGGTTCCTATTACCAAAGAGACAACATGTTTTAAAAGCCTGTCAGGGTCAGGCACAGCATAAGTATAAAAATAGGGGAAGTATACTTTACCTGGTCCTGTCTCCAACCCCACTGCAGCAAGAGAAAAAAAATATGGAGACTAAATCTTAGAATCATAGAACAGTGAAGTTGGAAGGGGCTTATGAGGCCATACAAGTCCAACCCTCTGCTCCATGCAGGAATACAAATAAAAGGAGATCTGACAGGTGGTTGTCCAAATTTCTCTTGAATGCCTCCAGCATTGGTGCATTCACCCCCTCACAAGGTAACTGGTTCCAATGCATACTGCTTTAACAGTTCATAGTTTTTTCCTGATATTCGCCTGAAAACTGGGTTGTTGTACTATAAGTCCATTGTTGCACATCCTGCACTCTTGGATGATCAATTTACAGATCCATCCCCTCCTCTGTATGACAGCCCTTCAAACATTTGAAAAGTGCTATTTCAGTCGCCCTTCAGTCTTCTTTTCTGTAGGCTGAACATGCCCAATTCTTGCAGTTTTTCTTCATAGGGCCTGGTTTCCAACCCTCTTCTCATCCTTCTTCGGGCGTTTATACACGACCCCTAAACTCTGGGGCAAATGGCTCCCAGCTCCGGAGCTTAAAAATGTTTACCCACCAGCTCCGGAGTTTACAGGAAATTAGGTGCGACCACGCCCAGTGCACCTTTCAAGTACCTGCTCTTCCGTCCTGAAAATTCCTTGATGCGGTGTAAAGATAGTGAATGCGGGGCTCTCCTCGCTTCTGTTTGTTGTTGTTTTGGCTCCCACCCCTTTAAGAGCTACTTTACAGACACAGGAATCTTGCCGGCAAGAGCGAGAGCCAGAACGAGAGCCAGAACGGAGGTGAGGCACGATCTTTTCTTCCTTTTTTCTCTCCCTCCCCTCACACAGCCAGCAGCCAGGAAGTGCGGAGGGGTGGGGAAGCAGGAAGAGCGACAAGCCCCTAAGATCTCTGGTCCGAATTTAAGTGGCCAGCGGATCTTAGGGGTCATGTAAAAGCTCCCTTCCTTGCCTTGGAACTTGTTCAAATTTGTCCTCATCTTTCTTGAAGTGCAGTGTCCTCAAGGTGGGGCCTATGAAAATTATGTAAATCACATTTAAGGATATTCATAGAAATACCTGGACCAGTACCCCTAGATCCAGATCTTGTAAAATTTCCTGGAACCAATCAGAAGCAGTTTTAGTATGGCAAAAATAATATTTTGAGCAATCAATTGCTTGTCTAGAACTGAAATGTGCCTGTGCAGCTCCAGGGGCATATCAGGGGTGGGGGTGGGGGGCGCAGAAGGGTGCATTTGCCCCAGGGCATGCAGCAATCTGAGGGCACCTGGAGGGGGAGGAGAGGAGGAAACCATGTGCCCTCCCGCCAGCAATCCTCGCTTGGCGATCATTAGTCGGGAGAAAGGAATGGCGCTATCTGATGGAACCGTGCCCCTCGCCTGGGGGTTGTGGGGGAACAGGCAGGCAGGCAAGCAGAGATGGGTCCTGGGCTTCTTGGAGGCTGTCAGAGGTGCACACCATGAGACCTGGACCCTGTGCCTGATTCTTGCGAAGAGAGGTGCGGCAATAGCTGCCTGCTGGGGCCTTCTAGGGTACAGCGGCTGGGGCCACTCCTCCTCTGTCTGCCGGCAGACTGGCCCACTGCCCTTCTTCCACAGTGTGCAGAGAGAAGGCAGTGCCCATCCCGCTGGGCCACACCCTTGGCCCCTAGAGAGTGACCAACTGACCAACCCAGCGAGAGTGCGGGGGCAATGCTGGGTGGGTGAGACATGTTTGTGGGGTGGGGAAGGAGAGGGCACAAAAACTGACTTTGTCCCCAGGCACTCCAAACTCTAGCTATGCCTCTGTGCAGCTCAACTGGGAATGTGTTTGTAAGGGAAAGAAACAAGTGCTACACTGTGCAACAACCTCCCAATGTTCTATAACCACCAGCTGAGGAGTCCACCCACGTACAGCGGAGGGAGGGACAGTTGATAGCAGGGACACAGCAGCACCATCATAATAAAGGATCCCTGATCCTAGGAACACTGGAGGCAGTGATAACTGCCACAAAAGCTTGAAATGGCACTATCAAAGTAACCCTGTTACATGAAGCATATTTGAATAATAAGGGAGTAACATGACTTCCTTTTCCAAACTTTTTGTTTAGTTGTCCTTTCAACAGTGCTACTTTGGGGAAATATCATTTGGGTCATTTTGGGGCCATTAGGTTGAATGAAAGTAGAGGTGGCACTGGACAAGGATAATAACACTTGTTCTTGTCGACAGTTAGCAGATATGTCTTAAATGTTCTGGGCTGTACAGTGGTACCTTGTATAAAGGAATTAATTTGTTCCAAATGAAATTATGTTAAGCAAATTTTCCTTTATACAAATTCCCATAGGAATGCATTGAAAATGGAGTAATCCCATTTTTATGTTGTACGGATTCTCCCCATAGGCGATTATGTTAAGCATTTTTTTGTTGTACACATTTTATGTTATACAAGCTGTTTGTTATACAAGGGTCCACTGTATATTTGACCCTCATTATTGTAAGCCATCTTGGATCCTGTACCAAGGGGAAAGGTTACTAACCCTGTCACCAAAACATTGGTTTAAGAAAGGGAAAAAGAGACAAACTTTCACCCCCACCACATTGACTCCACAATGGATTCAAAAAGGGGTGGTTAGACATTCCTCAGAAAGGCAGATAATGTAAAGAATCTGACATTAGAAAATGCTTCCCAAATTTACAGTATTAATGATATGGCTGGGTATTTTATTGAATAAAACATTATTAAACATTAGAGATGGGCACGAATAGAAAAAAAGGCATTTCAGTTTTTTCATTTTTCGTTGAGGGGTCCATTTCGGTTCATTTTCATTTTTCGCAAATTTTTGAAAAAAATCATTTTTGTTTATTTGTTTATTCATTTTTCATTTTTACCCGCTTTTTTGCGCAATTTTTAAAGCATTTCCATGCGCGGGCGTCCCCCAACGCCCTAGACCAGAGGGAAAACACTAAAAAAATGATGCTGACAGAGACACAGTATAGACTTGGGAGGCTGCAAAGGCTGTTGCCCAGGGTGCAAGGCAGAAAGTGACTGGGGGCAGGGAGGATAAAAAGGTATTGCAAAAGCTTCAAAAAGCCAGCAGGAACACAGAGACACACACCTGCCTGGCTGGCCTAAAGTGAAAATAACGAGTCGCAGAGACAGCAATCCCACCCTAACTCCCACCGGAGACTGCACGGAGGACAGGGGCTGCCATAGCTTTTCATGCCCTCTGTGGCTGCCAGACCTGCCCGCCCAGTCTGCAACCTGGGCATGCTATTGGTTGAAGTTGTCCAAGAATTTACATGATCCCATCACATGGCTTGCCTCCATTTTGTGGCTGGCAACATCCATTTTGTCATCCTTAAAGGGAAAAGAAAAATACATCACGGTGGGAGAAGACAAAAACAAACATTTTAAGGACCCCCCCGGTAGGTATTATCAGACAGTATATAAATAACTATCACTGCATTTTTATGGATGTCCAGGGCGTTTTTAACATTTGAAACAGCTCATTTCATTGTGTGTCACCATTAACGAAAAATGAAACGTAACAAATCTAATTTTTGTGGTTCTGTTCGGTTCATTCCAATTTCATCACAATGTTCGTTATTCGTTTCAGTACATAACAAAACGAATAACGAATAACGAATAATGGAAATGAAAAAAGTTCATTTTGTGCCCATCTCTATTAAACATATTATATACAGTGGTGCCTCAACTTACAAATTTAATCCATTCTGAATGCATGTGCTTGAGTCAAACTACTCTTAAGTCAGGGTACCTATCTAAAAATTGAAAACATAACTTTAAACAAATATAAAAAAATAAAAAGAATTGTAAGTCGAGCAGACCATATCTAAAATTTGTAAGGCGGCAGTTAAAACGTCAACAGCTTTCTGCTCTTAAGCCAAATTGCTCTTAAGTTGACCTGCTCTTAAGTTGGGGGTACCACTGTAATTCAAAATAAATTTAATTAGCAATGAAAAATGCCCTGGTATTTTTTTTCATTTCCATTACTACTTGTAGAAACATTTTCAAGCTTGGACTATTGGAAAAGTTTTAGAATAATTTGAAGAATTGGTAGGACCCATCTCCTGTCATGCTGTGTCATGTTACATTATGTATTTGTTTATTTACTTGTTCATTAGGTTTTATATATCATACCACCTAGCCAACTGGCTACTCTGGGCAGTGTACAACATTAAAAACATAGTGAGGTTATTTGGAGACAGTATTAAAAAAAGCTCCAGTATTGAGCATGATGTAGTTTCAGGGGGAAAAAGCAGGATCTACTGTCCCCCTTTCTTTCACCATATTACAACTCTGTACTGTGCTCTCATATTTTGCTGTGCCATTCCTGATATGTTGGTAAAATAAGGTCAGGAATAGGTCACTCTTCCCGCCATAGCTCAGTCTAGATACTGAATCTATTTTCTTCCGTTCTGCTCCTCCAGGGTTAGTTGCTGTACGCTAGAGTTCAACAGACAGAAAGTTCTGCCAAATATTTAATATTTTTGCACCAGGTCTGCCAGTATAGCGAATCATAATGCCAGCCAACTGTGATATTACACTGCTGTGTTCCTTTCTGCAGTTGAGGACGCCTGGATGTACACATACTGCCAGTTAGATGAAGAACAAAACAAAGGAAGAGCAGTGAACAGAGAAAGAATAAGTTGATTTTTCAATGGCATATTCTTAGGGATAAGTGAGGGGAGCCTGATTTTCCATGGAAAAGATTAGTTTTGGGAGGGATTTCTCATAACAGAGACAGTGCCGTGCAGACATTTGGAGCAGGTATAAGGAGCAACAGAGAAGAATGAGTGCAGTATAAAGGGGGTCAAGAGATATAGCAGGATATAATATAGAGACGGGGTGCAAGACGGTAGAGAAGATGGAAGGTCAACAAGCCTTCACTTGATCTGGTAGCAGACATGAAACCACCATCGTCATTTAAGAGGGGTTTGTTTGCCACTTGATTTTTAAGGGGTTTCATGTGACCAGATTAGTAAGAATGTATGGTTTTGGTGCAGCAAAAGGTGAGAAAATGGGGGCATCCTGGGATTATGCAGCTTGCCCATGGCCAAATAGTCTAGTTTTTCTTCCTAGGATGCACAGTAGGGAATTGAACTCTCAACCTGTGGCTTCGCAGCCAGACACCTAAATCACTGAGTTATCTAGACAGCTAATTACCTGTTATTAACACCTTACAGCAGGGGTGTCCAAACGTTTTGCAAGGAAGGCCAGATTTGGCGAGGTGAAAATGTGTGGGGGCCGACTATTCAGCCGCATTTGGCCCCCAAGTTAGACATTGGACAAGTCTCTATAACATGCAAGGAGGTGGGGAGGATGCTGCAGCAATGGAGCCAGAGGCAGGTAGGCTGGGAAGGTGGCTGGGTGGCGGTGGACGGAGGCAGGGAGGGCAGGCAAAACATAAAACTGCAAGCTGATGCCTCCCTCTGGTATGGGGAAAGGCCAGCTGGTGGGGATTCATGACAGGCTGAGCCGGCAGGGAGAAGAGGCCACGGGCTACTCAAAATTTGTAAACAGGCTGCATTTGGCCCCTGGGCCTGACTTTGGATATGCCTGCCTTAAGGAGCCCTATGGCGCAGTGGTTAAATGCCTGTACTGCAGGTAAAACTGTGGTCACGACCAGGGGTTCAAACCCAGGTAGCAGGCTCATGGTTGACTCAGCCTTCTGAGGTTGGTAAAATGAGTACCCAGCCTGCTTGGGGGGGGGCAATGTGTAGCCTGCATACTGTAATTAAAAACTGTAAACCACCCAGAGACTACTTGAAGTGGTACGGAGTGGTATACAAGCAGAACACTTTGCTTTTGCTTTTGCTTTATTTTTATTCCTTATAAAACATGACTTCATTAAAAGATATTATTTTCTAGGACTAGCCAAGGGGTGTAGTTATTAACCACAGTATATTCAAGGCTCCTCTGGAGGGGGGGGGGAATCAATTTTTTTTTCTGGTTAGTCTTATATGGATAATAGGGTTTGCCATGGTTAATATCCAGAATCCAGATATTCATTTTAAAAGCTTCTTCTCTGAAAACTGTGTTTGCTCTTTTAAAATATGTTTTAAAATAGCATAGAGGAAAAGTGCTTCTCTCTGGAGCGTCTCTTCTGTAGTTCTGTTTCACTTGTTTGCTTGTTTTGGGTTAAAAGAAAGGTTAATTAAAAGCTTCTGGTGTGAGTTTCTGACAGTGGTAATGAACTTTCACTGGGAAGTGCCATAGTCCTAAATCCCACCCACAGAAGAAACTGAAAACAAATGTAAAGCCATGTCTTCAGAAGGAACTTACCAAGACAAGACAAATGTCATGTGGATGGCAGGAAGAATACCAATAGGATCAAGTGAAGAAGGAGGTACATTACAGAGGACATATATAGTGGTGCCTCGGATAACGATGGTAATTCGTTCTCCGAGGTTAGTTGTTATCTGAAACACATCGTTATCCGAAATGCAGTTTCCCATAGGAATGAATGGGAAACCGTTTAATCCATTCTGGAGCCTAGGAAAAAGACACAGACACCTGGTTTTTTGCTCAAAACTCTTAAAAAGTGCACTTTAAAGGTACAGATGCAATGCCACGTGGGATAACCTTTTTACTGATGCATGCTGGAAATTCATTATCTGAGGCAGTCCATAGAGAAAATTCGTTATCCGAGGCAGCACATAGGAAGATTCGTTATCCAAGGCAGCCCACAGAGAAAATTCGTTCTCCAAGGCAGACCTATGCCTAGGAATTGTGATTCATTATCCGAGGCAGCCCATAGGGAAAATTCATTATCAGAGGCAGCCCTATACCCAGAAATTTGCAGTTGTTATCCGAATTATTTGTTATCCGGGACAAATTTGTTATCTGAGGTACCACTGTACCTTGTTTGAGCAAATCCTTAGTTATACTCGTGAACTGCAGCAAGAGAAGATCAGAGAGGGCAGCTGCAGTGATCATTAAAAACTCCATTAAGGAGGAGAAGGGAAAGAGGAAAGGGTGCATTTGCATTATTCTAAAAGGAGATGTGACATGACTTCACAACAGATTGAATATGGAAGGCAGGCGCAAGATAAAGCCAAGGTTTTGTGAATGTTCAGTGGAGCAGACCATGATGTTATTAAAGGATACAGAAAGTGTGCAAGGGTAGAGGGGCTTGAAGAAAAATATGGGATAATGAGGCATTTAAGAAAGAAAATATCAGACAGGCAATGGAGAGATGGGAGACCATTAGTTAGTGTTTTTTTGGGGTGCGTGAAACATTAGCTGCCATCTTTACTGATTATTTTATTATTATTATTATTACTTGGGTTTTTTATTATTGTTGAATTATAATTGTTGTAACTGCTTGGAGTTTCTTTGGAAGATGGGTGGCATAATAATATAAAAATAAATAAATATAAAATAAATAAATAAGCTAAAGGGAGAAAATGCTGGAGAAGTAGGGCTATGGACAGTAGGACCCCCGTATCCACTGATTCATTATCCATTGATTCAGTTATCCATGGTTGGCAGGGGAAAAATAAATAAATAAATCAGCAGCCGCAAAGCAAGCTACTGTCACAAAGAGGAGCTGTAAAGCAAGCTACTGTCATAAAACAGCAGCCATAAAGCAAGCTCCCATCACAAACAGCAGCTGTAAAGCAACCTACTGTTGCAAAACAGCAGCTGTAAAGTAAGTTACTATCACAAAACAGCAGTTTTGGGGAACATTTTGGCGTTCTCTCTTATCCATGGTTTTCATTATCCACGGGAAGGCTTGGAACAAATCCCCAGTGGATACCGGGATCCTACTGTATTGTCTCAAGCACAGGTAGTTACTGAATGTCATGGACTGAGATGAAGAAAACCAGGGACAGTGTGGAGAGGGCGCACACACAGAGAGAGAGAGAGAGAGAGAGAGAGAGAGAGAGAGAGAGAGACCTGAGAATAGATCTTTGAGGAAAGGTCTAATGTAGAGGGGGGAAAGCATGGATCATGTTTATTCAACAGAATCATAGAGTGATTAGACAAGTAGAGAACCATCTGAGAAAGTAGAGACCAAGGGAAGAAACAGAACTGAAGAATAAGAAAGTGTGATTTAATATATCAGGTGTGGCAGAGAAGATAAAACAGATACAAGCCTTTGGGTCTTCACAGGTGTTTTAATGATGCCAAGGTAGAAAGGCATGTCCTGCTTAGCTTCCCCCCTCTCCCCACCTGCCCCTTTGATCAGCGCTGTATGGCTGGGTCTATGAGCTTCCATTTAAACCTGGAGTGCGTCCAATTAGAAGCGGTGCATATGTGAGAGAGGATCCACCAGAGGGCACTTAAAACTGAAGCAGGCTTTATAAGAAAAGTTGAATTCATTTCCCAACTAGGTGTTCTCTCTCTCTCTCTCTCTCTCTCTCCACATGCAAAGAATGGAAGAAATAACACAGGCAATTTAAGTTGTGGTGTATGCACATCATGTGCTGATGCACATATGTTCTTCCCCAACTGTGCAGTCCAGTCCTATGAAGTGAAGGTTGCTATATCCACTGGAACTTCCCTCCAGGAATTGCTGTATCTCTACCTATCAGCATGCTTAGCTTGAGCAGCAAATATAGTTTGGATGTGGTTTTCTTTTCTTTTCTTTTGTTCTTTCTGTCAGTCTATCTCTTCCTTTGGTGTTGTGAAGGAAAAATACCAAAATGTTATTGGCAAAGATAATAAGCAGAAGAACATCTCCTGGAGACATTCCAAACACTTAAGATCAAATGAGCAGACCATGCTGGACACATCTGTCTGGCTCAAGGTTTTCACAGGAAGATATTTCACAATTTCATAGTATCTATTGCCCACCCACACGGAATGATGAGACCAGGCAGTAAGATGGGTTGAAACTGGGCCACACTTTATTAACACAACTTTAGAACAACAACAACAACAGTAACAAGGAGGGGCCTGGCTTCAGCAATCGTGGTTGGACCCCCGGGGTCATACCTGATCCAACCGGGCAGCATTGACCCCCAGGTGGTGCGGTCAGCCAATGACACCACCCGGGCCGGTCCTCTACTTACCATCCCTGCATCTCCTTATAATAAAGCTGGGTTATCCCCAGCGCAGGGAGGCGTCTCCTTGTACCCCAACCCCGGCCCTGTGACCTCCCGATCGGCAGTGCCTGGGCTAAAGAGTACCCGGGGACAGATGTTTAAACGTCTCACCGCTGCCCTCCATCCGCTTTAGCCGCCACGACCGAGGGCCTAGCCTTGCTATGGCCCCTGTCTCCCCAATCCGGCCAACTCAGCGGCCAGGCCCCCCCTTAAGTCTTGCAAGAACAACTCCGTACCCCCATCGGATAGGTGCACACCATCCGGCCTGTAGAGGTCATCCCGGCCCATGTTGAATTCAGAGTGGCCCACCACCGACCCAAAGTCCCGGCGGACTGCCCGGCAAACTTCCTTATTTACCCCCCGCCTGGAACGGTTGAGCTTGCTAGGGTCGCAGTCCGCCCTCCAGCACTGGCGAGGAATCATATTGGACCAAACCACCCTGCAGGCTGGGTGCATGGACTTCCAGGTGCTGAAGTCGCGCAAAATCTCCAGCACCAATGATTTACCAGTTTGCTCGGTCAAATCGTTGCCCCCCAGGTGGACTACCAAGATCTCCGGGGGTTTGCCCATGGCCGCGGCTGATGCCGTCCCCAAAAACTCCCTCCATCTCATCCCTCGCTTCCCCACCATTCAATAGTGGCCGATCACCCAGCCCCAGGTTGGGTCCCCAGCCGGACCTGCGGGCACTATTCGTTACATAACTGTGGCCGAGGAAGACCACTCTGGCACGGGACTCCCGGGAAGCAGTCCTGGGAAGACATAAAGGAGAGGTTAGAGTGCCGGCAGCGGGCGCACGTACCGCTGGTAACATTGGGATGACCACCTGCCCAGGCGTCTGATATCTCTGTGCCCGTACCCCAGCGCCGCGGCAGCAATCCTAAAGGAATGTGTGCCAAACCTCAATGCACCCAAACCCAGGTCCTGGAGCACCCTGCTGGAAAGGTGGCCGAACTGAAACCTCGTCAGTGGTCTACCATCCTTGTGTTGGAAGAGGTAACCCTCTTTGGTTCCCCCATCGCCATGTATGCCCGGAGGGCGGACACTGGACAGATGGCTTCCTGTGAGCAAGTGCCCAGGTGGATAAGCATTCCCCTGCCCCTCTGGTCGGTCTTGGACCTTCTGATGCGGACGGTGAGGCGGCCGGGCTCGAGGGTAACATCAGGAGGGCCCCAAAGGATCCATCCTGCCGACCTGCCGCGACCAACTCGCCGACTTTAGGAGCGATGCAGCCTTGAACAGGGCTGCCTCGAATGGGTCGCCGCCAGCACCTGGGGCGTGATTGGGAAGTGGGAGTCGGGTGTCCTTCCCCTCTCCCTACTCCATCTCTAAGTACCCACCTGCCCAGATACACCCCTATGCGCGGGCCAACCTGGATTACCCCCAAACCCAGAGATCCAGTGCCACCCAGGGCACCCTCCCTCCAAAGGCTGGGTCTGGTTATGTGAACTGGGGGCGTACTGGGCCCTGCCCTGTGGCCCCCTCCCAAGGATCCCTTCACCCAGGAGTGGCAAGGCAAATGGGATGGCTAGGGTCCCCACCACCAGGTGGCCAGCTCCCCGGGCCCCAATCCCCTTGCCCAGGTACCACTCCCTGCCCAGGCTGGGGTGAGGTCACCCAGCAGCCCCCTGCCTTATGCCCAGGGCCCCGTAGGAACCACCCAAGCATGCCTGCTGCAGCTGCTCAGGGGGCCAGATTCCAAAGCCTCCCCTGGGCCCACCCCCAAATGCCCCGCTCACACGGGGAGGGCCGGTGTATATCCAGGCGCCGGACCTCCTGGCAGGCCACCAGCCAGTCTTCACCGCTGTGCGGAGGCGCGGCGGAGCGGGGGCAGAAGCCGGGCTCTTCCGGCAGCGCAAAGGGAGCCGGGGTGATCCCCCGACTGTCAGCTGCTCAGGGCAGCAGCGCAGCAGTAGTAGGAAAGGTGAGGTTTTGGGAAGGATATAAAGGAGCGCTGCGGCGCTCCCCGACAATCAGAGAATAAGGAAGATAATCACATGGATGAATGTTGAAAGACAAAATGGCGCCGCCCACGTGGCGCTCCAAGGGCGCCCAAAATGAGACTGCTGACGGGAGGGGTCGGAGCAGTCCTGTCCCGCCCCCCGTGCGGGCGGGAAAACACCTCCGCGGGCGGAGGGTCCACCCGCGGAGCGACCATTCTGTACATCACTGAGAACAAAAATCACATGTTCAGTTATGTGGCAGATAACTTGGTTATTGTGCTGTTCTTTATTTTTGTGCAGATATGCCTTCTTGTTGTAACGATTGGTTTGTTTTTAGTTTTTCCATTTAATAAAGCACACTGGTATTCAGATAACAGCACTTTGATGAAGAGATTATGTTGTGATGGTTATTGTTTTATTGCTATAATTGGTGTTGCTGCCACTTTGTGCATATTGTGCTGCTTGAAAAACTGGGCTGCTAGGAGTTTATCTCAAAAGACTTCCAGTTTTGAATTTTGAACAGAAAAAGGCAAACAACAGAGGAAGAGAGGGATGAAAACACCTAGAAACAAGGGAAGGATTTCAGAATCCTTGGATTGCATGCACCTTGACTAAGTTACATCCAAGTAAAAGAGACTAAAGGGATGGGTAGAAGCAGCAAGTTGAGCCAAGCAGACCTGTGTCAGGCATGTAAATCTGAGTGAACAAAAGTCACAGGATGAGATTTCACCTCAGTGGTTCTATCCATTACAGGGTTTTACCACCTAGCCAGTTTACCACAAGCATAGAAGTTTATTTATTTATTTATTTATTTATTTATTTATTTATTTATTTATACCTCACCTTTCTTCTCAAGAGGACTCAAGATGGCTGTCATTATTAACAAAAATATAAAACTACAAGGGGAGGGGGGATGGAGCTGTCTCCCCTCAGATATGGTCATGATAGGCTGATTTAGTAGTTTAGTGTGGTTTACTTCCTGCCTGATCTGTGGTTCAGTGTCCTGGCCTCTCCAGCGGGTGACCCCCCCTGCACCAGTGCCTGGAGGACACAGGATGGGGCACTACCACTGACAAGGTGCCTGATGAAGAGGGCAGAGTGCTGAACTACGGATCGTTTGTTTGGCCAGGAAACAAACCACACCAAACTCCCAAACCAGTGGTTCGTGTGTGTGTGTGTGTGTGTTTGACCTTTTGGAATCTTCTACAAAGTAGGCATGTACACACTTCCTGCACACAGGGTACCTGTTTGAAAACTGAGCCAGGGACACTACAGAGAGAATCTTAAAAATGAAAAAGGACAAGCATTGGTATTCATAGACCATTTAGTTGGGGGAAAAGTGGTGCAAGAATTAAACCATCATGTTCAGGCCTGCAGCTTTGCACCTTTTGGTTACAACTAGAAACCTGATGGCTAGAGTTTTGTACTTTACAACTGACCTGAGAGGACTTCTTAGTCAACTCCAAGTTGGCTATGACTTGATGTCCTTGATCCCTTCACAGCATTCATGTAGAGATTAAGGTCAGGTGTGCTTGAAGGCAACCACATGCTGTAGGCATTCACCCACAGAGAACATTGGACCACATATATAACTTAACCTGTTGTAACCTGGATCTGGACACCTGAAAGAATTAATTTAAATGAATTGGAATCTTCCTGTTCTCCTATTTCAGGTTTCAGGGTTCCCTAGTGCTCCCTTTAACCACAGAGAAGCTTTTGGGAGCCTCAGAATGTTGCAGGGTGGGGGAATCCTTAGGAGTAAGTAAGTAAGTAAAAGTAAGTAAGTAAGTAAGTAAGTAAGTAAGTAAGTAAGTAAGTAATCACCAGATTGCTGTGATCTCAGTAGCAATTATCTGGCAATGATGATAATGATGATGATGATGATGATGATGATCATCATCATCATCATCATCATCATCACAGACAAGATAACTACAAATCACTAGTTGAACGCTTCCCAAGCGTTTAGGACTACGTGTTTATAATTAATTAATAATTAATTAATTAATTATTATTAATTATTATTAATTAATTAATTAATAATTAATAATAATAATAATAATAATAATAATAATAATAATAATAATAATAATAATAATAATAATAATAATAGTTTCCCCCCATCCTATGTCCTGAGGCTCCCAATGGCTCCCCCTGGGGTGAAAGGTAGGGGATAGGAAGCTTTAAATTTAAATTAAATGCCTCACACGACCCAATCTGGATTACACTGTGCAAAATTGAGCAACACAATTTTCTCCATTGAACTTTTCATGCAACACCTCCAGTGTATGGAATTTTTCCTAGTTTGTGACCTTCTGTGCTGCATTAAACATTTTCAAATATTTTAATTTTTAAAATGTGTGATTTTTATGACTATACTGCTTCATTATGAGAGGAAAAATGATTGTAAAGGAGTCACAGCACTATTTTTTTAGCTAGCTTACATAGTACTCCAAAAGATTGCAGGCTGACATATGCTTGTTGTTATGTAATTTCAGAAAAAATCAGGCTCAGAAATGGGACAACTCTTGTCAAGAGTACCAGAAAATATCTTGTCAGCATGTGAGCAAGATAAATTTTTGGCTGTTTCTCCTTTGAGCACATCAACAATATAAATGAGGGCCTACACTTGACTGTTAGTATTTGCAAAGTTATGGTTGTGGAGAAATTGTGCTTTATGAGGCAGGCACATGATTGTGGTACATCATTTTCCCATAGAATTAGTGTGACAGAAATGCAGCAAGGCTGTATTTGTACTCTGTGATTGTTTTGCTTATATTGCGAATATGTGCACAGGACTCTTGTGTCTTGGTTTTGTGTCCTTTTCTGTTAAATGGAAAATGCTAGTGTAATTAGAAATTGTAGCACTGTGATTTAGATAGCTACTGTGCAGATTTATCCCACAGTATTTTACGCACTAACAAATTTCTCAAGCAATCGTTTCTCCACCGTTTCTATTTGTAACTCGGTGGCAAATCGGAATGCAGCCCTGTTGCCTCTAAATTTGCTTTTGGGATATATTTTTGTCTCTGCCCTTGGCATGTCAGTGGTCTAATAAATATTCACGTGAACATAAAAAAATATTTTTCCTCCACCCTAATCATAAACAATCATGATTTTCATGTAAACAGTTTTGTTTAGCCAAGTTAAATGTGCATACCTCCCTGATTTGCTGCATTTGTGTTTTGAAATGCTCTGGGCATGGATGTTAAAAAGTAAACATGTCCATCAGAATTTTTAAAGGAATTGGAATGATGGTCATATTTGTCATGACCAAATGCCTAAGGTTTTTTCATAGTTATTCATATATATTGTCAAGGCGAGAGGGAACGTTATACAAGAATTCGGCCAAGTACACACAATTTCAAACCAGTCAATATTTATACTCATATTTGAAACCAATAAATAGCAATATGGAGGGAGGCCAAATAGATCAAAGTAGGGGTTTCAATAAGGATGCAGATTTTAGGATACCTTGAGGCTATTTGGATAGGAGTGTGGTTGAGGATGCAAAAAATGGTGGTGAAAAGAATTGGCAATAGTAGGGAGAATTGTAGCAGGATTCAGTGTAAGCACAGAAGCGTCTATAGAACAGAAATGGGGCAGTAAAATGTGATGGCTTTGTGATACATGAAGATTTTGATGTGCGGCTGTAAGGTCTGGAGCTTTGTCTGTCCTAGTAGATATAAATAAGATCTGATGTTACTGATTCCAACAACTCCTTAGAATAGGGGCATCAGGAAGCTGACACATCTGTGGATGTTTGAACCATATTCTATGTATTCTATTCTGTGGTGTTTTTTCACGTGTTGGCATATGAAGGTCTTTGTCATTCCAAACCCCACCTGTCTGAGAACACAGAAATCAAAAACAGGAGTAACTCTCAAATTTCACCTCCATTTAATCCATCACTGAAAGCATGGCTTTCCCCCTTCTTTTTGTCTCCCCCCCCCCCAGCCGTATAAAGAAAATACAAGGACATTTAAACAGAGTAACACAGATCATCAGCAGATCAACTGAAAATGACAGGTCTATCAAACAAATTATGTTGAGAATTTCCACAGGGCAGCTTTAGCTGCAGCCAAACCAAATTTGTTTAGCATACACCAGTTAAAGGCTTAGAAATATCTAGCAAAGATGCTAGCCAGATGACGACTCTTCTAGACAAACATCTACTTAGTGGAGTATCTCCACCCATGTCCTTGTTAGTGTTTGGATGCATCTGATGGGCTTTCTTCAAATTTCATTTCAACACTGCCAGGTGTCAATTCAGCTGTTAGATACCAGTATTCATCAAAAAAAATTAAAGGGCTGTTGTCCTGTGTCCTACAAACAGAAGGGTGGAACTTCTACATTGCCTATCATTTCTGCTATCAATTATAAGCTATTATTAGCCTGTGCATTTAAGTGATCAGTTGTTAAAATCACATTCGTTATTGGTTTCTTTACTTAATTTGACCAAATGCATCTGTTAAATCTGTTCCTTGGAACTTCCTTAGATAGATAGATAGATAGATAGATAGATAGATAGATAGATAGATAGATAGATATAGGTATTTATTTATTTATTTATTTATTTATTCATTGGATTTTTTATTCATTGGATTTTTATACCACCCATCTGGCAGCAAGGTCACTCTGGGTGGTTAACAACAATTGATGACTACAATACAATGCAAAGAGACTCAAATAATTCATACAATACAATAAACATAAAATACAGTAATATAAATAAAAATAAAATTAACATGATAGCGATGTAAAATAGTGTATATGTATTGCTATTGGTGGGCAAATCAGTTAAAATCACGTTTTAATGGGTAAAGGTTGAAATTACATTATATTTGAGGAAATGCCTGCTTAAATAACCAAGTTTTTAATAGTTTTTTAAAGGCAGCCAAAGAGGGGGCCAGGCAGATGTCTGGTAGAAGATTATTCCACAGGCGAGGGGCAATGGTGGAAAAGGCCTTATTTCTATTTTTTTATTTTATGCCTCTTGTGGTATTAATTGCCTCAAACACCTAGCCTAGGAAGATCAGGTATTATGGACAGTTTTCAATGGGAGTAGGCGCTTGGACAAGTAGCAAGGTCCTAAACCATTTAGGGCTTTGTATGTCATAGTTAAAACCTTGAAGTCGATGTGGAACTGAACTGGAAGCCAGTGCAAGGTGGCCGGTGCTGGGGATATATGATCGTATTTTCTAGTCCCAGTCAGCAATCTGGCTGCTGTGTTTTGGATCAGCTGGGGTCTCCACATAAGCCTCAAGGGCAGCCCCATGTAGAGAGCGTTGCAATAGTCCAGTCTCAAGACTACCAATATATGGACCAGCGTGGTGAGAACCCCATGTCCAGATAGGGGCACAGCTAAGCAATCTGCTGCAGATGGTAATGGGCAGAACGGACCATCGACACGACCTGAGATTCCATAGATAGTGCTGGATCCAAGATAATGGCCAAGTTGCGCACCTCATTCTGAGAGGGGAGTCATGCCCCCAAATGAGAGGGGTTTTCCCAACCTGCTGACAGTAGGAGCCCCCACTTTCAAGACTTCCATCTTTTCCAGGTTCAACCTCAGTCTATTTGCCCTCATCCATCCCAGAATGCCATTCAGTTAGTGCTCAAGGGTCAGAACAGCTTCCACTGCAGAAGATGGAAAGGAGAGTTAGAGCTAGGTGTCATCAGCATACTGATGACACGAAACTCCAGAACTCCTGATAACCCCTCCAGTGGCCTCATATAGATATTAAATAACATTGGTGAGATGATCAACCCCTGTGGAACCCCACACTTGAGGGTCCACAGGGTGGACTGCATCTCATCAATCTCCACTCTCTGGGGATGAACCATGCCAAGGTGCCCCCAACTCTTAACTCAGAGAGCCTCCGCAGGAGGATGCCATGGTGGATGGTATCAAAGGCTGCTGAGAGATCGAGAAGGACTAACAAGGATATATTGCCCCCATTGGCCTCCCTCAGTAGGTCATCTTGCAGTGTGACCAATGATGTTTCCATGCTGTGCTGCAGCCTGAACCCAGACTGGAATGAATCAAGGGCATCGGTTTTATCCAGGAGAACCTGAAGCTGATCTGCCACCTCACTCTCTGGGACCTTACTCATGAAGGGAATGTTGGCAACTGGTTGGTAGTTGTTAAAATCATCAGCTGCCAGATTCACCAACCTGGTTGCTTTTATTAGTCAGGCTGGGCAAGGGTCAAGGGAGGATCTGGTGACATGACAGCAGTAAAGTGCCTTGTCCACCTCAGAAGACATCACTGGTTGAAAGTGTGTTAACAATGTTGTGTGTTAACAATGGTACCATTGCTGAAGGGTGGTGGTCTAGGTCTCGGCGGATGACTTCCACTTTAGATTTTAAATAGGCCGCAAACTGGTTGCAAGATATACTAGTTGGAGGCCTATCACCATGACTATCACCGGATAGATTGTGCACAAAATGGAAAAGTTCAGCCTGATGGTTACTAACTTCGCTGATCCGGACAGCGTAGTGTGATGTTCAAGCAGCCTTAACTTTAGCTTGATAGATGTTATATGAGATCTTTATGGCTTCTAAGTTATTATCTGTTGGAACTTACCTCCAAATGCTTTCTAGCCTCCTCCTTATCCGCTTCATCACCCAGAGATGTTGACTATACCATGAAGCAGGGCAAACTCTGTGGGGGAAGGGGCATTTAGGAACAATCTTGTTAGCCACCCTGGTGGCAGCAGCTTGTCAGCTATCCACCAGAGCATCAACAGGACTACCAACCAAATCAGCCGGTATCGCACTCCCCCATTATTTCCTGAAAACCAACAGGGTCCAGTAGCCTGCGGGGGTGGACCATTCTTAATGGGTCCCTGCTCCCTGTGAGGTGGGAGTGTCATTACAAGGCTGTATTTTATTAGGCGGTGGTCCGACCATGACAAGGGGATCATTTCTCTCTGCACTGAAGAAAACACCAGGTCTGGGGTGTGGCCAGCCACGTGAGTGGGACCGTTGACTAGCTGGAACAAGTCCAATCTAGTCATAGTTTCCAAGAACTCTATTGCTGGACCTGTAACCCCTGCCTTGGCATGTATGTTGAAATCACCCAGGAGATACAGTCTGGGAGACCTCAACATAGCCGCTGAGACAAAGGCTGCCAGCTCCAGAAGGGAAAGTGCTGGCTCACGGGGAGCATGGTAAGCTGGCATGATCCCAAGAACACCCCTGGTTCCAATCTTCACATGGAGAGCCTCCAGACCTGAGATCGCCAGGGCAGAGAGCCTGACAGCCTTGACGGTGTCTCTATAAATAATGGTTACTCCCCCCTACCCTTCCAGCCTGCCCTGATATTGGATGGCATAGACGGGTGGGCAAATTAGAGAGAGGGACAAGCGTCTCTCGGTGCCCACCCAGGTTTCAGTTATACATGCTAGATCTACCAGTCAATCCAAGATTAAATCCTGGATTAGCTGAGCCTTATTTACAGCAGACAGTATTCAGCAACAGCAGGGTCAGAGCAGAAGTCTGGTTGAGTTGATTACCTCACACTTGGCAGTTGACAATGGGGCCAGATCCTGGGACAACCTTCAAAAATCTGTCCCTCATTCTTCTGTACTTGATAGTGGCCACTGCATTGCGATTTCACCCCGTGCCCATAATAATCCCTATAATGGAGATCCCCTCAATGGAAGAGCAGGCACCTATCTCATAAAGTGCTGTAGAAGAGTTAAAATGTGCAGAATGAAAATAAATTTAAAAGGTAATATTTTTAGTTATTAATATGATAGAATCCCTTGGCTAAAGATGATCCCAGCAGGGCAGCCATTTTTATAAGCCATATCAGAGCTCAGTGCTATACCAATGAACTAATTAGCTCATTGGTAGCATGGTGATAATTGTGCAAAATAGAGAAACCATTGTATTCAGTCCATTGACTTTCACATACCCTCTCAACATGCTTGACCGTCTGATTAAGGAGTCAGCCAGGCGTTTCCATTTTATCTTAGTTATAACTCTCCCCCGCTGGAGGCCAGGACTGCCCCGTCCCTGCTGTCTTTCTGGAAGCAGGCAAAGACCTTCCTCTTCAGGCAAGCTTTCCCAGAATGAGGGACTTCCTCATGTATAACTTTATATGGATTACTATACATGATTGCATTGACTGATTTCATAAGAACACCAGTGTTTTCCATGTTACTTTCCTTTTCCTTTTATTTTTTGTGTGCTCTTTGTAGCTCTACTGTTATCTTTTAATGTTCTAAGATGCCTTTTCTAATTCCCTGTTTTTAACTTGAATATGTCTTATATGTTGTGGGTTGTATATTGTCCCTAATTACTGTAAGCCACCTTGGGTCCTTTTCCACGGAGAAAGGTGGGGTAAAAATATCCAAAATAAAATAAAATAAAATAAACTATACCCAAGGACATTCCACTCCCACCTCTGAGACCTTGTTCCAAGACCTTCAGTCCATTGCACTCACAAATACAGTCAGTACTCTTTCCGTCCCATAGCTCCATTCAGCACAATGAGTCTCATGACAGACACTGCTAGTATCTCTTCTCTCTGTAAGATTTTCCATAGTCCCAGGTGCTCCATAGGGAAACCACATCTCAGATGGCAGTGAGTCCTTGCTGTGTCCACATTAGAAGGGTCTTCAATGGCGGATGATCCAACAATAGCCAACAATGTGAGTGATCCACAGTCACACTCCCATCCAGCTGCAACCAGTAGAATAACAAGATGACAAGGTGACCCACAAACTCAAACAGCAAGCCCAGCAATGAGGGCGGCAGTGTGGGGGACAGGCAAGCACACCACACTAGCTGATCATGTACTTCAGCTGGAGAAGATCTGTATGATCTTAATAGTGGCTGGTCAGAGGGAAACCAGCACAGCCAGGCAGCACAGATCTTAGGAAATGAGACTTGGCAGGGGGGACTTGGCAGGGAGAGAAACAACCCACACCCCCACAAAATCCCCTCTTCCAGGGGTTGCCCAGTATAAGGTCCCCTTACCCCACCATCACCTCTAATTATCTGCTCCAGAATCCAGCCCATTGCAGCCCCTCAAGGGACAAGATTTGTAAAAACATAACAGGCAGGGAAGTCTATCTCAAGTTTCCTCTTCACTCCCGCTGCTGCTCACCCGTTGCAGGCATCTCACAGGCATTTAAGGTGGTTTCAGCATTTAAGGCAGTTTCCATTAAAGCCGAGACTTGTTGTAAATAGGAAGCAGAGAGGGATCCAGTTTAGTCCAGTCCAGCAAAGCAGGGTAGTCCAAACACAGATTGACAATGATCATCCTGCTGGGTAAGCTGTTCCAGAAGATTCTTTGGTACATCAAACTACCTAGTATGCTATGTTGAAGAATCTTTGAGACATGAATGAACCAGATCATGCTATGTCATGTTATGTAAATATATATTGAAGCATTCTCAGAAATTTTTCTGGGTGGTAATGCAGATGAAGTTCATAAATAATGACCTCTTAATTACAAATCATCACTGTTCACAATACTCAATCTTATTACAACTTGTGAACATTCCAAGGAGATAGCTATAGTAGTCTGTGGCAACAAAAATAAGAATGCCTCTTGTTGTAACATGTGATGAATAGAGATGGGCACGAACCGAAAAAATGGTGATTCATTTCGTTTCATTTCGTTTAAGGCTTAGTTTCATTTTGTTTCATTTTTAAAATGATTTTTCCCAAAAGATCATTTCATTGGTTTGTTAATTCATTATTCATTTTTACTCACTTTGCATGATTTAATGCATTTGATCAAACACAGGCGTCCCAACGCCCCAGACAAGATGGAAAACATAAAAAAATTAAAAATTAAAAAGCAATCTGAGAAAACACATAAATGGATGTTTTAAGCACTCCTCATCCCCCTGCTAGGTATTATCAGGCAGAAAAAATAATTTTTGCTGGGTTCTTAAGTATATTCAGGACGTTTTAATACCTTAAAAATACCATTCTGCACAGATTCGTCACCATTAACAAAAGTATGTAGCAGCCATTTTGTCCCCTTAAAAATAGATCTCTTTAGAAACACATTTTTAGATGTTTTACATCACTGGCATCAACCTAATAACTATAATCAGGCATTAAAAATTTACGATTATTTTTGAAGTGTTTCTCATTCGTTTAAATGGTTTAAAAACAGCTCATTTCTTCGCGAGCCGCCATTAATGAAACAAAATGTAACGAACCAATTTTTCCCTGTTTGCTCATTTTTGTTTAGATTTTACTCCTAGGTTGGTTATTCATTTCATTATGTAACAAAACAAATAATGAATAATGAAATGAATAAAAATTCATTTCGTGCCCATCTCTAGTGATTAAGTGTTGTGCAAATTTGGCACATTCAATGTTGTACTGCTGTTCAAACAGTACATTTTAGTGTTGGTATCATTCATAAAGTAGCCACTGATCTGAGACAGCTAAAATAGTGTTATGCTTAGAGGATAGAAACTGAAAAAAACAGAGAGAAGACCCAGCTTAAAATCTCTGTTTTGCCAGATAGTTTAGCTGTTATCCTTGAGATAGCCAGTATTTCTCACTCATTACAGGGTTGTTAATTGGAATAACATGGTGAATGGAGAACCACGTAAAAAAGCTTTGTACATTGCTGGTGCATATGGATATTGATACACATACCATGTATCTGATGACATTCTAATAGCTTGTTGTTTTTTGGTTACCATCAGTTTTTACTGATGGAACACACAAACCCCGACACATCAATGAGAATCCCTCATGTATCCCTCTCAAAATGGGATGTCATCTTATTTGCAAGAAAAAAATGCGAGAGAAGATATGGTAAACTGGAGAAATCAAGATGTCATGTCTTTTTGAGATACAGAATGACTATATCTATCATAATTACAAATGTACTAGTTTAACTTTCTTCGCCACATTTGATTTTTCTTATCTATACATCCGTGCCCACACACAAAGAGATAAAAATAAGTTCTAGTCCGATATGGCAGTTTTCCTTTGCACACTTCCCAAATTAGCTTCTAATTTGTTTCACTTCTATGGGCTAGATAGTAATAAGAAAAAAAAATCAAAGGAGATGAAAAATAATTTTTTGTATTTCACTGTTCAGCATTCTTTATCCAACATAGCCACTCACTATCTTGCCTGGCGAATAATGAGAATTGTAGTCCAAGGAACTAATGGACTAGTTTCTGTTTCCAAATAAGTAAGGATATATCATAGATAACTGTTGAGAGGTTTTTGGGTTGTTTGGCCGTGTTCTGGAAGTTTTGAATACGTCAGAGCACAAAGGAAAATCCTAGTTCCCTGAGTTCCTTGCCCTCTGAAGATACTGGCCACAGAGTCTGGTGAAACGTTAGGAAGAAAACTTCCAGAACACGGCCAAACAACCCAAAAAACTCACAACAGCTATCAGATCCTGGCCATGAAAACCTTCAGGAATACAAGGAGATAGATAGATAGATAGATAGATAGATAGATAGATAGATAGATAGATAGATAGATAGATAGATAGATAGATAGATAGAACTTGAATATGTCTTAATTGTACTGGACTGTATATTGTCCCTCATTACTGTAAGACACCTTGAGTCCTTTTCTAAGGAAAACGGTGGGGGGAAATACTCAACAATGAATAAAATAAATAAAAATAGTATAATAAAGGGAAGGGTGCTATAAGGCCATCAGGTCCAACCCCCTGCTGAGTGCATGAATACAAATCAGATGATACCCTGTTTCCCTGAAAATAAGACCTCCCCAAAAATAAGCCCTAGCATGATTTCTATGCATTTGTTAAATATAAGCCCTACCCTGATAATAAGACCTAGTGATGGGCATGGCTATGGTTGTGTGCAGGGCTGACATTCAAGTATATTATACTTAATAAAATAAGACATCCCCTGAAAATAAGCCCTAGTGTGTCTTCTTGAGAAAAAATAAATATAAGACATTGTCATAGTGTCTTATTTTCAGGGAAACACAGTATCTGAAAGATGGTTGTCTGTTTTTATTATGACTACCTCTAGTGTTGGAACACTCACCACTATTCAAGGGTTCCATTATTGTACTACTTTGACAGTTAGGAAGTTTTTTCTGATATTTAACCAAAACCTGGCTTTATGTAACATGAGCCCATTGTTACATTTCCTGCACTGGGATGATTGAGAATGGATCCTTCCCCTCCTTTGTATGGCTACCTTTCAAGTATTTGAAGAGTGCTGTCATAGCTCCCTTCAATCTTATTTCCTCAAGGCTAAACGTGGCAAGTTCTTTCAGTTTTACCTCATAGGGCTTGGTTTCCTGTCCCCTGATCCTCCTTGTTGCCCTCCTCTAAACATGTTCCAGTTTGTCAACACTGTCATCCTTCTTATAGTGCACTGTCCAAACTGGACAAAGTACTCTGAATATGTACTTGCCAGTGCCGAACAGAAGAGAACTAGTGCTTTGTGCTATTTGGATACCATACTTCTAATAATGCAGCCTTAAATAATGTTTAGGGGGTGTGGTGGCTCAGTGGGCTAGAGTGCTGAAACTGTCAGCTGCAAAGTCAGCCACTTGGTGGTTCGAATCCCAGGTGCCATGCAGCGGAGTGAGCTCCAGCTGTTAACCCCAGCAACTGCCAACCTAGCAATTCAAAATGCAAATGCAAGTAGATAAATAGGTACCGCCATAAAAAGCGGGAAGGTAAACAGTGCTCCGTGCACAGAAATGAGTTTGGCCATGTTGGCCACATGGCCACTGACTTGCACAACACTGACTGTTTGGCCTAGAAATGGAGATGAGTGCTGCCCCTAGAGTCAGACATGAGCAGCATGCATGTGCAGGTGGAACCATTACCTTTTAAAATAACGTTTGGTTCGTATTCAGTTTGTTAGTTACAAAACTTGAAATATCTTTCTTGCTGAGCAATACATCTCTTATTTTGAAACTGTGCATTTGATTCCTCCTCCGTTCCCAGTTTAGAAATGAACGAACGAATGAACGTACAAATGAACGAACAAACAAATGAACGAACAATGGTGGGGAAAAGAACCCACATCAACCTCTTGTTGAAGTTGAACTTTTGACAAGTCAAAAGTTGTGAAATTATTTGAAAGTTATAATGAATGATGGAACAGGGTCAGGGCACTAGTGTGTCTATGTAAGGTCAGGAAAAGGCCCATTGCCTCACTTTGTTATTTTGGTGAATGATGGCAAGTACCTCTCTAAATATTTTTACAAACATGCCACTGCAGCCACAGGCTCAGCAGCAGAGTGCTTTTTTAAATGACATGAGAGGAGATTCAGGGAATGCTTATCAAAACAACAGAATGAAATAAGTGCAAAGGAATAAGTGCAAATTTCTATACTCAAATACTTCAAATTTTCCTGGCAAAAATCAGAGAAAACAAAACAAAACCAAAGACACAAAATAATGTGGTACCTTAAAGACTAACTATCAAATTTTAATGTATCATTTTGTAGACACATCCACTTCTTCAGACATAAAGCAACAGAAATAAGGTGTGCAATATAATATTTATGGAATACATGTTTCATACCAAATATTCATTGGCTATTGTGTGTACGTATAGTTGCATGTAAGTTCTGTTGTAAAAATTCCTAAAGAGACAGAGACCAGTCTTTTGGTGGGAATCACTACCCTAGCCAATGGCTAAAACTGGGGTAAGGTTTTCTGTACACATCTCAAGCTCTAAATATTAGAACAGAAGAGGCTACATTAAACCTCTGGACGGCAAAAACAACAGAGCGTTTCAAATGGATGAATATTGAAGTGTGTAATTTTATAATCTTCTGGCAATCTGTTGCAAGAGTGAGTGACTTGAGTATGACTCAGTGTGTGACAGACCGCAGTTATACACCAATTATGCATGTTTAAACTATGCAAGCCCAATCAAGTTCTAACCACTGTTTAGTTCCAATTTCTTATTTCTCCAACAGCAAAAGATTTTGAGGATAATTTGTGATAAACGTTCCAGCAAAAAAGGGGGATTGGAGGGGGAAATTCTACAAGTGAGATCTCTGCTTTTACTTTCCTGTAAAACCCAGAATTGTATCATTTCAGTGTACCATTTTAATGTACCATTTTAATTCATCTGTTATCACAATGACCTGGTCTCATACAGAAATTGTATTGAATGGTAGAAGAATGAGGTAGTTATAGGTTCCTGACATGCAAATTTACCCTGCCTTCCCATCTAAATGATGAGGTGACCCCCCATACAACATTCTGTACTAGTCTTCCCCAATCTATCATCTTCCAGATGTTTTGGATTACCACTACTCTCATGTCTGTCAAAGGTCTGTGCTGGCTGGAACTGCTTGCCAATACTGTCCAAAATATCTGAAAGTGACCAGGTGAGATCCACGACTCTTTATATTAGAGCATTAAAGATGTTTTCTTGTGCTTATTTCTAAAAGTACCTCAGGTTTTGACTTTGGGTGCAGATCTGCAAATGTACGGTGATTTCCTGATCATGAGCCATGCACATTACTGCAGGGCTATCCACCCCTATCACCGGCATTATGCGGAGTACACTTGGCCTTTTCCTACAGAAGCTACAGCCGCCAGTAGTCTTAAGCCACATATATGTTTGGTCCAAATCTGCTTACTCTCTTCAGAGAATGGTGGCTTCTATCAGCCATAGTGCTGGGAGGGGCCTCTTTGTCTACCCAACCGGTTGGAGTCATCATGGGTGTGCAGCCTATGGGGCTGCTTGCAGGGGCAGTAGGTTAGATAGGGCCTTGCCACATGGTGAGAGGCCTCTTTTTCAAACATATATGTTTGGTCCAAATCTGCTTACTCTCTTCAGAGAAGGAAAAGCATTGTATGAAACTGCATACTCAGTGAACTAGATGGGGGCAAGGAAGAGGATGACATGATAGCTGCTCTCGTTTTCTCCCTTCACATCCTCTGCTTTTCTTCAACTGTTATTTGACAAGCAAGAAGAGTAGCAAGGGGGCAATGAATGAGAAGATTAGTCTCGATGTTGCTTTACCTATCCATGAACAGAACCCTCCCCTGTGCGGCAGACTGCACACTCTGCATTGTATTATTAAATTATTTTCACCAACGTATTTTTTAAAAATGCAGTGTTTTTAAAGGTTCTTTATGGATTGAAACCTGGACAAAGACAGGGGGGAAATGGAAAAGAAATCTAGTGGTAATAAAAAATATTTAAGGTACTTTGGGATGTCGTGGAGTATATCTCCACGTATGCCATAAAGAACAAGCGGTTAAGATTCATGAATTTTCCAATCAGCTAAGTATGTTCTATTTATTATTGTTATGACCTTGGAGAGATATGACAATGCTTGGTGGCTGAGAAGTCGTGTGTCATGGGAGAGTGAAGGTTAGCATTTCTACAGCTTGAATTGTGAATAATATTTGTTCTGGTGTATTTCTTCTTCCTTCTTGTTTCCTAAATCAATGACACAATAGGATGAATTATGCAATACTAGTTCTGATTAGTGGATAGGAGTATTGCACTTTTATTAGCATTTCATGGGCCTAACTGTGATGCTGCATCCCAGAATTCAAGTATGGTTAAAAGTCTATTAATGCAACAACATAAAGACTTTCTTTTGGATGATAATAGAGCAGTCTTTTCTCCATGATGTAGTAGCAAAGTTACATAGGCTAACTCAGTAATTACTAGACTGTCTTTGGAATCATGGGAAGGAATGTATGGTCAAATGGCAAGCCAGTTTTGAAATACTATATAGTATTTTATAGTACAGTAGGTCTGCTGGGGGGGGGGCGCAATGTGTAGCCTGCATACTGTAATTAAGAAAAACACTGTAAACCATCCTGAGACTAGAGATGGGCACGACTAGGGAAAATGACGTTTTCGAGTTGTCGTGTGTCGGAGGCAGTCCGTTTCGGCTCGTTTCCGTTTTTCACGAAATTTCGCAAAAATTAGTCAGTTCGTTTTTTTGTTTTTTCGTTGTCATTAGTACTGGTTTGGGGGGGGGTAGTGGGCTCCTGGAGGGAGCTGCAGGAGTCAGCCAGAGCCACAAGTGACGGACTGGCAGACTCTTTGCACCCGCTGTGTCTCACGTACTTGCATGTAGTGCAATGCAAGTAGATCTGGCTTAGGGTTAAGACGGGTTAGCGCAAGGGCTAGGGTTAGGCTAGTTACGGGTGAGGTTAGGGTGAGTATTGGGGTGCACCTCTGGGTGCCTCTCTGACCCACTTAGAAGGACAGTGTACTGGCGTATGGGTTAGGCTTAGGCTTAGGGTTCGGGTTTGGGCTACGATTAGTGGGCTGTTTATGCCCGATTGGCACATCCCAGAAGTCTCTGTGGTCAACCTGACCAAGTGGCCATGCGATTGGTGGAAAATTTGCATGGTCCAGTCCCATGGGCGAGCCCATCATTGCAAATGTGCAGGTGTAAAAAAATAAAATAAAATAAAATAAAATAAAATAAAATAAAATCAACGGAGACATTTTTTACAAGAAAAACCCACTGCTGCTACTGTAAAAATTCAAGCATTTAAAATAGCTAATTTTGACATGTTTCTGTGGTGCTTTGGTGGGGTTTTGGGCAACGATTTCAAAAAAAATATTGCGGTCACCATTTTGGATCCCCCGCACTGCATGGCAAATGGATGCGCCCTCCCAGCCTGGTACAGTCAGCAAAACCTGGCCATGCGATTGGTGGAATGGCTCCAAAACTTTGCATGGTCCACTCCCATGGGCGAGCCCATCATTGCGAATGCGCAGGTGTAAAAAAATAAAATAAAATAAAATAAAATAAAATAAAATCAACAGAGACATTTTTTTGCAAGAAAAACCTACTGCTGCTACTGTAAAAATTCAAACATTTAAAATAGCTAATTTCCGCATGTTTCTGTGGTGCTTTGGTGGGGTTTTGGGCAACGATTTCAAAAAAAATATTGCGGTCACCATTTTGGATCCCCCGCACTGCATGGCAAATGGATGCACCCTCCCAGCCTGGTACCAGCAGCACAGCAGTAGCAATAGCCAAGGAGAGGGGGGGCAGGGAACCCCCCCCCAAATAAAACACCCTTCTGGCCTGGTAGGTGCCCTCAGACAGTTTTCGCCTACTTTTAGGGCCGGGAATCGGGTTTTTTTAACTTTTAAAAACTTTTTTTCTGTGCCGCTTGGCATTGCGCGATCGCCGCGATGCAAGTAACGAGCACGACAAATCAGACCAAATTGTTTATTCGTCGGTTCAAGCTCAAATTCTGGCGGAGTAATTCCCGTTACCGTTTCTGTAGAGTAACGGATACGAGTAACGGAAACAGAAACGGAAATACCGCTAAGTCGTGCCCATCTCTACCTGAGACTACTTGAAGTGGTATTGGGCGGTATATAAGCAGAACACTTTCCTTTCCTTTGCTTTTGCTTCATTAAGCCATAGCTAAAGGTTTTGTTTGGGAGTATAACATGAATTCCAAAAAGTTTTGGAGGAAAATTGCCACACTTTAACGAGTCAATGCGGACATTGTCTGTTGTGTGCTTGCCACTCAGCATGCAAACGTTAATATGTTCACCATCTTAATGTGCATCAATTTGCCAGCAAAAGTTCAAGTTATGTTGCTATAAAATGACAATAGGATTCTAGCCCCCAGTAAAATTTGTCAGGCTGTGATCCTCTGAATGCTCACATATATTTGGGACAAATATCCCATATATATATCTGAGCCTGGTCTGTCTGAGAGGGCAAAGATAATTTAGGTAAGAAGAGGAAGCATGCAATCCACTTATGGGGTTATAAATAGAATAAATCAAAATTAATCACAAGACAATCATTCGCAGTATTAAAGATCAAATAAAGTACTTTCCCAAGCAGCAAGTATCAATGAACTTAGTGAAACTGCTGGATCTAATCCAAATCCAAATGTTTTGGATCATGTTTTAATTGCTAAATATTTTGTATCCGTATCCCCAAAGTTATAAAAGTACATAGAAAGCTTTTGTTTTGTTTTGTTTTTCTTTAATTTTTGCCCGGAATTCTTGCACAGACTAACATGGCTACCTTCTCCAAAACTTCTACTATAGAAAGAAAAGGACAAAAATACAGTCACACGTCTTTCTTTCTTAAGAACAGCTCATAATTTCTATGCATTGGAAAAAATATTTTCTCATTTCTAAAAAAAAAAAAAAAAAAAAATCAAAACCTACTGGTATATCTAGTCAGTCTCCCTTTCGTTCAGCTCTGTAGAATACAGATGACATTAAGGGGTTAAATTTCCTTTTAGAGGGGGTTCTTGCCTAAAAAAATCTTCATGACCTAGACAGTTTTCTTTCCAACTGATTACACTTTGCTGCATTATAATGGAGCCAATGCACTTCTGTCTCCCTACCATAAGCTACTATATCTTGACATGTTAAACATCTCCTGTGGCTCACCATATGCAGCAGGGATGAGGGCCTCCCTCTGTTTTCTCATTATGCCAAAGAGTGAAATGTACAAATAATTCTAATCCTTTCTTCTGCTTCTGAGGCACTCTGAAAAATGTGATAAACTGAATCCAATTAAAAATGGTTACTGCTACAATGCTCAGTTTCTGTCTCTAACCTTTGTTTTATAATTCATTCTGTTATCTGTCTTTATTGTAATTTGGAGATGTAGTCATCTTTGATTACAGCTTTCCTTTAAAGAGGAAGATGTGTAATTCCCAGTGTTAATTTGAGATATCCTGATTTTAAATGATGAAGCTCTGCTAATGAGTTCGTTTTTATAACACATGCCCTCCTTTTTTTAAAGAAAGCATGTAAGATGAAGTTTAATTCATTACAGAATGTTCTGCGCTTGAGTTAAAGTAAAAAAATTAGGAATTAAGTTAATTTTATCTTATTGACTCAAATAGAATTACATTTTGTTGCAACTATTAGTGCTTTGCTTTTCATTGGCTTTGTGGATTGGCATTTTTTTGGTACTAGGTGAATTTATTTTATGTCTTAATAGATCAAGTTGCAACATGGGTACTTCATGTAATTAACATAAGAACATAAGTAGAGCCATGCTGCATCAGGCCAAAGGCCCATCTTGTCCAGTTTCCCGTATCTCACAGTGGCCCCACCAAATGCATCTGAGAGTGCATGAGACTAGATATCTGTCTCCTGATACCACTCCCCTGCATCTGGTCCTTGAAGTACCCTGTTTTTAAGCCTGGAGATTACACATCTCCATCATGGTTTGTAACCTCTGATGGACTTTTCCTCCAGGAATCTGTCCAACCCACTTTTGAAGGCATCCAGGCCAGATGCCATCACCACATCCTGTGGCAGGGACATCCAGAGACTAACAACACACTAGGTAAAAAAAAAAAAAAATTCTTTTGTCTGTTCTCACTCTTCCTACCCTCAGTTTGACTGGATGTCCCCCAGTTCTGGTATTTTGTGAGAGGAAGAAGAGTTTCCCTCTATCTACTTTACTCATGCTCTGCATTATGTTTTAGCCTTTCCTCATAAGGGAGGTCCCCCAGCCCAGTAATCATTTTAGTCACTCTCTTTTGTACCTTTTCCAGTTCCACTATGTCTTTTTTGAGAAGTGGTGACCAGAATTGTACACAATACTCCAGGTGTGGCCTTACTATCATTTTGTACAATGGCATTATAATGTTGGCTGTTTTATTTCCAATCCCCTTTTTGATGGAATTGGCCTTCTTCACTGCTGCCACATACCAGGTAGACACCTTCACTGAGTTGACCCCCAGCACACCACGATCTCTTTCCTAATCCATCACGCTCAGAGCCCATGAGTTGATAAAGAAAGTTTGGATTTTTTTTTGCCCCAGTATGCATTAGTTTACAGTTTCCTACACTGAAACACATTTGGCATTTGGCAGCCCATTCCCCCAGTTTGGAGAGATCCTTCTGGATGAACAGATTGAAAAGCACTGGTCCCAGGCCAGATCCCTGGGGCACATCACTTTTCAGCTCTCACCATTGAAAATTGCCCATTGACTCTTTGTTTCCTGGATCTCAACCAGCCCTGTTATCCCCTGACTGTGCGATTTTCTCAGCAGCCTTTTTGAGGGACTGTGTTAAAAGCCTTCTGAAAATCAAGATAGACAATATCCACCAGTTCACCCAAATCCGCATGCCTGTTTGTCAGGCAAGACTTACACTTACAGAAGCCATGCCATCTGGGCCCAGGTGACTTGTGGATCTTCAACTGACCAATTAAACCTAAAACATCCTCTCTTTTAACCTGTATTTGATTTAATTCTTTAGTCAACAGGGGCCCTTCGGGCAGCGGAATCTGCCCAAGGTCTTCTGTTGTGAAGACAGATGCAAAGAACTCATTTAATTTCTCTGCAATTTCCAAGTCCTCCTTTACCTCCCCTTTACCTCCCTCACCATCCAGAGGGCCAACTGGTTCTCTGATAGGTTTTCTACTTCTAACATATTTGAAGAAACTTTTATTATTTCCCTTTATATTGCTAGCCATACATTCCTCAAAGTCTTTCTTTGCCTCTCTTATCATCTTCTTACATTTCTTTTGCCAGAGTTTGTGTTCTTTTTATTTCCCTCATTTGGGGAGGATTTCCATTTACGGAAATACCTCTCCTTGCACTTTAGAGCCTCTCTAACTCCACTCGTTAACCATGCTGGCACCCTTTTGGACTTAGATGAGCTCTTCTTTCTTTGTGGTATGCACTTCCGCTGGGCCTCTACTATCGTTGTTTTTAAAAGGCTCCATGCACTCTGGAGAGATTGGATTCTGTTTACCTTCCCTTTTAATTTCTTTCTAACTAGTTTCCTCATCTGAGGGAAGTCCGCCCTTCAGAAATCAAGGGTTTTTGTGTCAGATTTGCTTCACACTCTTCCCCCAACATGCATGGCAATATACTTCCTCTCTATCCCTCCTATAGAGTTTATAGCCTGGGATCGTGGTATCCCACTGGTTCTCTGCATTCCACCAGGTTTCTGTTATGGCTATTATATCAGTGTTATCCCTAGCTCCCAAATGTTCAAGTTCTCCCATCTTTGCTTGGAGGCTTGAAGCATTTATGTAAAGTGCCCCCCCAAGTATGGTTGCTTCATTGTTCTCCCCCCCCCACACACACACTGTGTACTCAAGCACACACTTCCCCAGACCAGATGCTGCCCAGATCCTGTCTGCTTTCCCCCAGTTATCAGTTTAAAAGCTGCTCTGCAGCCTTTTTAATGTTGAGTGCCAGCAATCTGGTCTCATCATGGTTCAAGTGCAACCCGTCCCTCCTGGACAGGTTTGGCTTGTCCCAAAATGTTCTCTAGTTCCTGACAAATCTGAAGCCCTCCTCCCTACACCATTGCCTAATCCACAGATTGAGGCTTCTGAGCTCTGCCTGCCTGGCAGGTCCTGCACGAGGAACAAACAGCACTTCTGAAAATGCTACCTTAATCAGAAGCTGAAAGATCCATAGTTTCAAAAGTGATGTAGAATTAGACCTGAATTATAGGCTGTTCCCAAACCCATTACACTACAGAAAAACACACATAAGACACTGTGTGTGTCTAGGTCATGCAGGTGTTTTGAAAAAGAAAAGGAGTAGGAAAAGTACAGTAGTATCATTATTGAGCCACTAAGATCTCAGAATAAATTGGGCTCTTGAGCTCTGCCAGACTCCTTACCAAAACAGGCTGCAGAGTTGACAGAGGGGAACAAAAAAGTCCAAAAATTGTTCTGACCAGGTGTTCACGTTTCACTGTCAGTTTTACTTCCAAGATGGAGGCTGCAGATTTTTTGAACCCTGAGTGTCAGCAAAAAAGCAAAAAAAGGAAAAGTTTTCTGCTTATATACTTCCTTGTAGAGCTTAAAGTACTCTCTAGATCAGTGGTGGCAAACCTTTGGCATTCCAGATGTTTTAGACCACAATCCCCAGAATTCTGAGCCTAGATTGCCAATGAAAAAGTATTGTGGGAGTTATGGTCTAAAACATCTGGAGTGCCAAAGGTTTGCCACCACTGCTCTAGGTGGTTTACAAGTAATTATGCAGGCTACACATTGTGCACCCAGCAAGCTGGGTAGTCATTTTACTGACTTTGGAAGGATGGAAGGCGGAGTGAACCTTGAGCCGGCTAGCTGGGATTGAACCCTAGGTTTGTGAGCTCAGTTTTGACTGCAATACAGCAGTAACTGTGCCACAAGGTTCTTTCAACAATGACGATCAGAACAGCAACAATAACAGTGACACAGTGTGGTCCTTATATGCAGTCTGAAAACAAGGGTGGGTGACACCTTTATTAAACCACTAATATCTCGCAAAGAGGCAAGCTCTGGAGGACTGTTCCTAAAACATCTCATCTGATAAAGTGCCCGCCAGGACATGAAAATGTTCCCGCTTGTGAAGTTTTCATGCTCTAACAAAGATATGTAAGTCAGTCCGTTGGGTGCCCAGCTGCACTGCTAAAAGTTGAGAGCTCCTTTCCCCTGCCTTGCTATCCAAGAGTAATCATGAAAAAATGGGACAGGTCTCCTCTGACACATACTGACACTGCTGCCTAAGAACTGCCAGAAGAGAAGAGCTCAAAAGTGGAGTAGAGAATGGACCGCTTAAGGTAGTTATGCTTCTAGTCGAGAAACAAAGCCACAAGACTAGCACAAGGTTAGGCCATTTTATTTAGGAATAAATCATTTCCAACATCTCTAGCCAAAAGGCTCTTGGATTTGGCACAGCCTCGGCTGTTGTAATTTTTGGCGTTAATGGCCCTTGGCAATCTTGGCTAGTTGAGGTTTGAGGACTTATTCTTTTATTTCCCTATTTCCCCCTTTGTCTTTAATTACCATTTCCTCAAAGAAAATCCTTGTGTAACCATCTGAAGATGGAATGCTTTGAGTCACTGTCCATTAGCTGAGCACAATTAGATTAAGGTCTTATTTGTGTAAGAGTATCATCAGTACTGGTGGACAAAATCCTAACTCTCACACGCTAATTATTTCAGTGTAGATGCACTAATTCGTTTACACTGGACTCCTGTATAATTTACCTTCTGATATATAAGATGTGTGAGAAGTGCCACTTTCTATGTTCAGGGATCATGTTGTCTTCTTGATTTTGCGAGCCAGCTTAGTTACCAGGGGATTGTTTAATTTGTCAAAAAACAATCTGCCCCCCCCCCAAAAAAAATTCAATTGTCAGCACCACAAACAAAACCAAACTCTAAACCGAAACAGAAATACTGTATCATTTTGCTAAAAATGATGTAAACAGTAAGACCCTTGCGTCTTCATTTTAGCCCTTGCTGTAAGCTTTTTAAAAATAAAGTTCTTTAAAAGTCAGAAGCATATGTATTTTGATGAAAAATCTCTGCAAACCTGTATGAAACTTTATTGGCACTATCTTAGTGATATAATAGGGTAATTCAAGCCCTGTTAACTGCAAATAATTTTTCAGCCATGTTTATGACTGCAGTTGAATTTTAGCAGAGTAGAACTACAGATAGTATAAATACACTGGTCAAAGTTGATTAGACTGGAAATATAAATTAAATGAGATTCAAAACTGCAAATAAATTTAGTGTTGTATCGCTGCTGGAATTACCATAGCTTATGTAGAAGGAGGCATGCTTAATTCCTTACAGGGGTATGCAGGTGCAGCTCCTGCTGACATCAAGGAGAACAGCACCCATGTAATTGAAAAGCAGAATTTGACCCGGAGTCTTTCAATATTGGCCCCTAATTAAGAGGCGATGTCTGGTGCACGTCAATTGCCTTAGACAGTGTTACTCAATTAGACACAACTGACACTGTCCAGAGTCCCAAATGCTGCTAGTTATTGTGCAAGTTGATATTGACATGTTCCAGAAACAATGTGGAGTTCCCATGCAGTCAGTGTATTATTACATGGTATTAACTGCTAGCCGAGACTGACCACTTACCAATATAGAAATGAACTTTTCTTAAGCTGCAGCTGCTCCTAGTTTGCACAGGGTTTATAGTCCCCTCTCCAAATGTTCCATTTTATCAGTTTTTTTTTCTGCAGCTCATTATGCCTCTTCAGTAGCTCAGCTCTTGAGGGAAGGCAACATGGCAGTATGACTATTTGTAGGCAGAGTAATACGGGACCCATAGCAAGAAATAATAAGTGGTATTAGGTTAATAATGTTCATAAAGCTTAGACTTTATATAGTGCTTTTCCCCTTTATCAAATGAGTCTATGTGGTGGAGCATCAGACTTATTGGTAAAAGATTGTCAATTTTTTTCTTGGGAGGTGGAAACAATATTCGTCTAGCACTTACAGAGTATCTGGTAAAGACCAATACTTAGTTGTATTACTCATTAACCTTTATTCCAGCCATTCTTTAGAGTGGCAGACAGAATTCCCTCACCCCCATTTCTCTTTCTAATTTACCTAAGAGGTGCATTGGACTGAGGAGTGATTAGTCCATGACCACTCAGTACATTTTTATGACTGAGCAGGGATCTGAAGGTTGCTTTCCCAGATCACTGCTTAACTATCTACCCTGTTTATGACTTTGGCATCCTTGTAGCGAGCATGGAGATCGAGCCTGCATAGTATAAGACCTGCTGTTTTGAATCTAGTTTAGCCACCGTGCACGGCAACCCAACCCTTTAGACTTGTTAAAAGTCCCGCTTTTGCTTAGTACCTGGTACTGCAGGGCTGGGGTGGTCTACTTGCAGCCCATGCCTGGCAAGTTGGTTGACAAGGCCAGGTGTAAGCGAACAAAAACCGCAGTATTGGGGATAATTACAGTTCCCATTATTAATTTTTAGAGATGGGCACAGAATGAACTTTTAGTTCATTTCATTATTTGTTATTCATTTCATTACATAACAAAATGAATAAGGACACTAGGTGTAAATTTAAAATGAAACAAACTAACCAAGAAAAATTGGTTCAGCTTGGCTCGTTTCATTAATTGGTGGGTGGGTGTGGAGATGTCTCCTACCTCATGCTGGTCCGGAGGTCCTTCAGGGATGGCGACTGGGGGAGCCAACGGCCGCGCTACAGCATACAAACCTGAACCCAAACTGAACCAAGGGTGGACCCGAACCACACAAACCTGAACCATGGGTTTTCTGGTTCGTGCCCATCTCTATTAATTTTTGTACTTCTCATTTACAAGGCAATCTTCTGCAACATTTAAGAACCTTAATCCACTAAACAAAATGTGTAGATGATTTCTAACATCTACGAGCACTCTGGAAAGAACATTTCCATTCATTGAGCAATGTGCTGAAAACCCAGGACTAGAGGAGGAGCAAAATATCTGGAAATATCTGGAGAACAGGGGAGGTCCCCATAGACCGGCGGTGGACAAATGTTGTCCCCATCTTCAAAAGGGGAAAAAAAGAAGACCCAAATAATTACCACCCAGTTAGCTTGTCATCTATTCCTGGAAAGATTGTAGAGCAGATTATTAAGCAGTCTGTAACTATTTACAAGCAATGCTGTCCTTACTAGCAGTCAACACGGGTTTCATAAAAACAAGTCATGCCAGACTAATTTGATCTTTTTCTTTGATAGAGTCACAGGTCTGGTGGATGAGCAGAATGCTGTGGATATTAGTTATCTTGATTTCAGTAAGGCCTTCAATAAGGTTCCCCATGATATATTTGCAAAGCAGTTAGTAGAATGTACAGTAGATAGTGCTACTGTTAGGTGGAATTATAATTCGTTGACTGATCATACCCAAATGTGATCATAAGCGGCTTCTCTTCAGCAGGGAGAGAGGTGATTAGTGGGGTGCCCCAAGGTTATGTTCTGGGTCCAGTGCTATTCAATATCTTTATTAATGACTTGGATGAAGGAAATAGAGAGTAAGCTGATTAAATTTGCAGATGATACCAAATTAGGTGGGGTGGTTAATTCCCTAGAGAATAGGATAAAAATCCAAAAGGACCTTGACAGATTATAAAGTGCTGGGTGAAGGCTAATGGAATGAGTTTCAGTAGAGATAAATGAAGAGTCTGCATCTAGGCAGAAAAAATGAATTGCACAGATACATGATGAGAGACACTTGGTTGGAGAATAGTAAGTGTGAAAGGGATCTCGGAGTCTGGTGGGACCACAAATAAACATGAATCAGCAGCATGATGCAGTGGCCAGAAAGCCAATGCGATTCTTGGTTGCATCAACAGAAGCATATTTTCTAGATCAAGGGAAGCGATAGTTTCACTTTATTCTGCTCTGGTCAGACCCCACCTGGACTACTGTGTCCAGTTCTGCACACTTCAATTTAAAAATAATATTGATAACCTTGAACAAGTTCAGAGGACGGTGACCAGAATGGTTAAAGGTCTGGAAGAAATGTCTTACGTGGTGTGGCTTAGGGAACTGGAATTGTTTAACCTTACAAAAAGAAGGCTGAGAGGGGATATGATGCCTATGTTTAAATATTTGAAAGGATGTCATATCGAAAAGGGGACTGGTTTGTTTTCCATGGCTTCCGAGACTAGGACTCAGAGCAATGGTTTCAAACTACAGGAAAAGATTCCATTTGAACATTAGGAAGAACTTCCATTAGAGCTGTTCAGCAGTGGAATATGCTGCCATGTTGGGTGTTGGAGTCTCCTTCTTTGGAGGTTTTTAAGCAAAGGCTGGATGGCCATTTGTTGGGAGTATTTTGATAGGGGTTCCTGAATGGCAGGGGGTTGGACTGGATGGCCCTTGAAGTCTTTTCCAACTCTATGAATCTATGATTCTATGGAAGAGCACATATATTTGTAGGGAAGTGGGATTTTGACCCTTCTCATGAGCTACTTAGGGTCTACCATTTTTAGTCAAGTATTTCATTTTAAGATGGAGAAGAGCCCAATGTTATTGCCAGATAAAAATAGCAAATGAGTTCAATTTGGAGATTTACAGAAGGAGTGGAAACCTTTTGTAATGCTAAGCAGCCTGGTTTCTTGTGGAGGGGACTGCATGCTGCTAGTGAGTGCAGTTGAAATCCATGGTAGAAAGAACTAGAGCCAAAAGAAAGTATATTCCACAACACGTTCCACCCCCTCTTACTTTTCTGGGTCTCCCTCCTCCCTTCACACATATAATATGAAGACATAGTGAGTGAGAGAAAGAGGAGAAAGGGGGAAAAGGAAAAGAAAAGGTAAAAAAATCATCGAGTCACAGAATTATTGTAGGGTTGGAAGGGACCTTGGAGGTCTTCTAATCCAATCCCCTGCCCAAAGGAGGAGACCTCATGCCATCCTGAACTGATGGCTGTCCAAGCTCTTCTTGAAAACCTCCAGCAAGGGGGCACCCACAACATCTGGAGGCAAGCTCTTCCATTGTTGAATGGCTCTCACTGTCAGAAAATTTCAGGTTGGCTGTCCCTCGGATGATTTTCCACTCAAAAATTGTGATAGTTTCTAGATTAAATTATTTCAGTGCATGGTTTGGGGGATCCATAGACATGAAGTGCTTATACTGTGCAATTTCTTGTCTTTTCTTCTTCTCAGTGGCACAGTGGTTAAATGTCTGCACTGCAGCTAAAACTGTGCTCAAGACCTGCAATTCACTCCCAGGTAGCTGGCTCATGGTTGACTCAGCCTTCTATCCTTCCGAGGTTGGTAAAATGATTTACCAGCTTGCTGGTAGGAGAGGGCAATGTGTAGCCTGCATAATTAAATGGTAAAACACCCAGAGAGTGCTTTAAGTTATGGAGTTATGGAGTCTGCTGTTATCAGTACGCAGATGACATGCAGCTCTATCTCTCCTTTTCCACCTCTGCAGTGGAGGCTGTGAACACCCTTAACCATTGCCTGGACACAGTCATGGAGTGGACCAGGACTAACAGGCTCAGGTTGAACCCCGGGAAGATGGAGGTCCTGTTCCTCGGGGGGGGGGTCCCTGGATGGGTATAGTGGACCTCTCCCCAGTCTGGAGGGATTGACCCTTCAGCTGGCGGATTGAGTGAGGAGTCTGGGCCTTGTCCTGGACCCAGCTTTGTCCCTGGAATCCCAGGTGGTGGCTTAGGTTAATCGCCCATATTCGCTCATACCTAGATGTGGATTCCCTTAGGATGGTTGTGCAGGTGCTGGTGATATCGAGAATTGATTACTGTAACACTCTCTACATGGGGCTTCCCTTGACCCTTGTTTGGCATTTGCAGAGTGTGCAGAATGCGTCAGCCAGGCTGGTGGTAGGTGCGAGCAGGTATGCCCATATTACCCCCATCCTGGCTCGTCTGCATTGGTTGCCCGTTGCTTCCTGTATAAGGTTCAAGGTAATGGTTTTGGTTTACAAAGCCCTCCATGGCTTGGGACCTGCCTATCTGGTGGAGTGGATCTCCCAGAGATCAACCTCGTCCCAACCAACCAGAGCTTCGTCCTCCCTTTCTTTCCAAGTGGCTACACTGAGAGAGGCCCAAAGGGCTTTGACCCGGAATTGGGCCTTTTCGGTGGCGGGCCCGGCACACTGGAACAAGCTGCCATCGGAGATTAGGCTGGCAGATTCACTGTCAGCTTTCAGAAGGGCCTTAAAGACCTGGCTCTTCAGGGAATGCTTTGGGAACCTCTGAGCACATTGTGACCGTGATTGTGATTGTGATTTTGTATCGGCCTTTTTAACTGCTGGCACCAGCTTTTCTTGCTGGATCTGACCTTGTCTTGGTTCGTGGTGCTATGTTCATTTTATTTTGTTATTTTTAGTATTTTCATACTGTATTTTCATATTTATTTTGTATTTTATCATGTCTTTTCATTATTGTTTTGTGATTGGGTATGTTCTGGGGTTGTAGTTTGGGCAGTTGCTGTTTCTTTGTGACATGTTGTACACCGCCCAGAAAATCGGGCGGTCAATAAGTATAATAAATAAATAAATAAATAAATAAATAAATAAATAAATAAATAAATAAATAAATAAATAATTTAAGTGCTATGGGGCAGTACATATGCAGAAAAAATTGCTTTTTCGCTTTTTCTTTCAGGCCACTGTCTCTAACTTATTAGCTACTGCAGCAGAAGGTGACTGCTTTAAATCCCCTAAACTTTGTCCCCCATGTTCTATATTGCATTCTTTTATGGCCTTTGGAATGGAAAAGGATTTGAAACAGTTACACATTTTTCCAAGTAGAAGGAAGTGCACACTCCCTTCTTGTGTTCCACACAGAAGCCTGGGTTACTATTTAAACTGACCCTAAACTCTGGAGAGGTTAAAGCTCTGGCATTTGAGTTGGCACAGAGCTGCTCTATCATCTTCATCAGAAACATCCCGCCACTGGCCGTATGCATTCTTTCCTGCAAGTATGGCACGTTTGTGTAGAAACGAGCACACCAGTATCCACCCTGGTCTTTTAGGAGCAATTAACCTTTTCTACAGGGTTTCCTTTGAAGCTTGCTCATGTTTTTATTGCAAAACAGCAATGAGATTATTATTTTTTTAATGAAGGGAAATGTGTAAACTTCCCTGTTATCCAATCTCTTCTGTTCCCCAGTTCAGATGTTGCAATTACATTGCCCAGTTCCTAACAGGGACAATTTTATGATCTTAAAGAGGTCTGCCTGGAATACAAAACAGCAACAATTGTATGCCTAATATTTCCCAGCTTTAGATTATGTGGGGTTGATTTTATATAGGGATAAATTATGCTGGCTAAGGAAATTAAGGATGCTTTCTTCCTACCGTCAGTTTTAGCGGGGATTAGGAGATCAAGAATTGAAATACTTTTAAACTCGTGAGGATTTTGCCCCCTTTGCAAATACAGCAGGATGCTCTCTGTGAAGAAAGAAGGCCTCCCATCTCATAAAGGCGTGGAAGTGCACTTCTTTCTGACCGGCTCATCCTGCGTTGTTTTAAACATGTTTAGAAATTATAATAAAATTAAATATAATAAATTATCCACTGATGTGAGCTCTGCCCACTGCTGCTTAGTCCATGGTGGATCCTTTCACCCAGGCAGAATCTATAAATGACACTACAAGGGAGCCAATACAAACAGAATTTGTTATAACAAGGATGGGGGATGCAGCAAAGATCTAATTATTGCTGTTGGGACAGTTCATGTCTACCCTCTCCTTTCCCCCTTTTTGATGGCTTCTGCCCCTTTGCCTCCCAGGCCCCTCATATCCATTGGCTCCTCCCCTTTCTCCTCCAGGGGTTCCTTTTCCTTTTCTAGATTTCCTGGTTACATTCTCCCCCACTCCAGGTCCTCTGACTGGGTCCTCCTCTCTAGCACTCTGGTTTTTTAAGGCTTGGGTTCCCCTGGCAACCATTACAACAACAGGGTGTCTCCCAGGTCCTTTATGGAGCTTACTGTCTTTCATTCCATATAACCAGGGTGAAGGCAAGATGGCCCATTCATGGGGGAGGGGAGGACACCTGTGCTGCTGTTGTCAACTTTCACACCTGGATGGAATTCCTCTCAATATTTTCTGTCTGGTGACCCAGGCAGTGTCTTTCCTGTCCATCTCCTGCTTTTTCCTGGTGAAGGCAGTGATTGAATCAGGGATTTTCTGGATGCAAAGCATGATCTCTGCTACGATCAAAGATCTAGAAAATTGTACATGCACGTGTTAAAACGGTGTAAATTTAAATATTATATGTCCAATGGAAAAGAAAGCGGTGACAGTGATGTGTGGAAACTCTTTCTTGGAGTTGAGAAACCATAGGCAGCTCTAGCAAGACCAAAACCTATTTATTTGTTTATTTATTTTAGAGTATTTTTACCCCGCCTTTCTCCTTGGAAAAGGACCCAAGGCGGCTTACAGTAATGAGGGATAATATATAGTCCAGCACAATTAAGGTATGTTCAAGTATTTGAGAACAAGGAATTGAGGGACATCTTACAGTATTAATAGACAACATTACATTAAAGCTAAACGGCTTTGATGACATAAATGCCTGAATCAGTTCATACTGTGAGAGTCGATCTTTGAGGTAGATAGGACCCAGGTCGTACAGTGCTTTGTAGGTCAAGGTCAGCACCTTGAATTGTGCTCGATAGCTGAATGGCAGCCAGTGGAGCTGTTTTAATAGGGGTGTAATGTGATCTCTGTACCCCGCCCCAGTCAGCAGTCTGGCTGCTGCATTTTGGACCCGTTGAAGTTTCCTGAGACTTTTATCAATAGCCCCACATAGAGCACATTACAGTAGTCTAGCCGGGACGTCACTAGGGCATGTGTCACTGGCCAGAGCAGGTTTCTCAAGAAAGGGGAGTAACGTGCATACTAGCCTTAATTGTGCAAATGCACTCCTGGCCACAGCTGTCACCTGGGCATCAAAGCTCAAGGATGAGTCCAAGAGCACCCCCAAGCTGCGTACCTGATTTTTCAATTGGAGGTTGACCCCATCCAGTACAGGTTGCATCCCTATCCCCTGTTTGAGGAATTGTTGTTGTACTTAGCAAGTCTTGCACATGTGTACTTAAAATTATGTACTGAACTTTGTGCAACTTCCCTGTGAATAGATACAGCTTGGACAGTAACTACATTGATTCCCCCACCTTCTAAAATATATTACTTCTGTGATTTGCCAGGATTCTGGTCTATATTCGCAGCAGAATGAGATGGTACAACTGGTCCGTACCCTAAGATTGCAAATGAGATCCTATTTTAAAATGCTTCCCATCTTTTCTTTTAACAAACCAACTTCATAGGCAATACACATTTGATCATTTCTAACCAACATGCTAGTTTTCTGTTCATTAGTACTGTTTCCAAGAAAAATGTAGGGGGTTATTTAACCAATACAATCTTCCACGTGCAGTCTGAAGTGCTAGAAACTCATTTTGGTCATTGAAACCCCATTTAATTTTACTACGTGTTTTGACAAGACCTCACTCTGAACTCAGGTTAAACTACAAAACTGTCATAGTGGTGGTGGACAGATCACCACCTCTTGGATGCACTGTGTTGTTATTATAAACCGAGAAAAAAAGACTCTCATAAGTTGCTTTGAGTTGCAGCAATAAATTTTAAAAATCTGAACATATGCTCTGTTCTGCTTCCACTTCTTCCTTTTGTCATACTGCTAAAATTCAGGTTTGTTTTAGTGAGAATAATTGGTAGTAAACTGCTGATATACATCCCCATATTTCTTAAAGCACTTTCTTATGGTTTGAAATTTAATTATGCAGGTTACGCATTGCTTCCCGATACACACATCTCAGTACTCAATATACTTACCTTTGAAGGATGGAAGTCTTTGTCAATCTCCCTGAGCCTGTTGGGATTGAATTTAGGTCATGAATAGGGTCTTGACTGCAGTACTGAAATGTAACCACTGTGACACAAAGTAAAGCAAAGTTTATGTCACATACATTTAATATAGACTTTGTGGTCATTAGTTTAGATAGCAAAGATTAAATAAATAAAATAAGGAGAGGTCTGTCAATTCCTACTGGTTATAGTCAAGTTTAGTTTATTGTTTAGCCAATTTTGCCCATACATACAAAACCATATAAATGCACACTAAATCAGATAAAATACAATACAAATGCTAAAATTTAGAATAATCATGAATGTATTTTAGTTAAGTGAATCACCCCTGCAGGAAACTCCCATTTTTTCAATGTAGTGGGATCTTATGCCTGCCACCTTAGATATAAATTTAGCTATGTTTTGGCCAACTTGGGTATTAGGACTCTGGTGCTGATATGAAAGTCTATGATCTACATTCCAGTGGGCTGTATTACGCAACAGAGCAGATTGATAGTTTTGCCTGGCAACAGAATATAACATGCAATCAAATAAAATATGTGCAATATCCTCAATAGCAGGCCCCCATAAATACATATTCTTTTGTGCTAAGTTAGTTGGCAAAAATGTCCATGTTTGGTCATGGAATCCAGAAATTCAAATCTTAATCTGTTAAAAGCCTTTCTAAGAGATTGAAATAGGCTCATAAGAACATAAGAACATAAGACGAGCCATGCTGGATCAGGGCAAAGGCCCATTTAGTCACAGTGGCCCTACCAGATGCGTCTGGGAGCCCACGAGACTAGATATCTGTCTCCTGATACCACTCCCCTGCATCTGGTCCTTGAAGTTCCCAAATTTTAAGCCTGGAGATTACACATCTCCATCATGGTTTGTAACCTGTGATGGACTTTTCCTCCAGGAATCTGTCCAATCCCCTTTTGAAGGCATCCAGGCCAGATGCCATCACCACATCCTGTGGCAGGGAGTTCCACAGACTAACAAAGTGCTGGGTGAAAAAATATTTTCTTTTGTCTGTTCTTACTCTTCCAGCCCTCAATTTGAGTGGATGTCCCCTAGTTCTGGTACTTTGAGAGAGGGAGAAGAGCTTCCCTCCATTCACTTTACTCATGCCCTGCATTATTTTGTATGTCTCACTCATATCCCCCAAAGGCACATTTTTCCAGACTAAAGAGCCCCAAATGTTTTAGCCTTTCCTCCTTTCTAGATATTTTTCAAGGTGGAAAACAGTTTTATTTTTAGGAACGCCAGCCTAGTGATCTGTTCTTAGAAAGTAATTCCATGTCTGTTTGGGCACTAATGTCCCAAGCTCTCTCTTTGAAAATGTATTTTGCCTGGTATCCTCTCAGGAATAGACATGGAGTGGAGAACCCATTTTGTTCAATTATATTGCCAAGTTGACCAGGAATTGGGCAATGCTGTACCTATCTGTTCAACTAAACAAAGCTTTGAAAGTCTATTGAGACCTATTGACTGGACTCTCAAGCAGAAGGTGAACGTCTTAAGAGTGATTAAAACCTGTTTCTGTCCTGACAGCTTAAGCGGCAGTATTTGTATCAGTCCCCAATATACTTCTCAGAAAACGGGTCGGGACTTGTTCCAATGGAGAAGCTTTGTTTAGGCCCTATACTTCTGCACCGTAAGACAGAATTGGCACAATTTTCGGCCCGGAAAACGTTCATTAATGGACGTAGAGGACCAGGATAGCTGTAACTGAATAGTTTGTGCCACTGTTTTGTGCTTAATTCAGCCTTTAAGGTGCTTCTTTTAAAACGATTAAGCCATGACCCTGTATGGCTAAAGACTATTCCTAAGTAGAGATGGGCACAAATCGAAAAAATGACGTTTTGGTTTTTCATTTTTCATTGCGGGTCCATTTCATCTTGTTTTCATTTTTCGTGAATTTTTTTGAAAAAAAATTGTTTCATTTTTTCATTTTTCATTTTTCGTTTTACCCGCTCATTGTGTGACTTAAAGCATTTCCGCACACTGATGTCCCCCAACGTCCCAGACCAGAGGGAAAACACTAAAAAAATGATGCTGACAGATACAGTATAGACTAGGTACGCAGGGAGGCTGCAAAGGCAGCAGCGGGCATTGCCCAGGGCGTAAGGCAGCCACAGAATGACTGCACTGCGGGGCAGGGGAGGATACTCACTGAGAGGTACGCACGCACACAGGGAGGCTGCAAGAGAAATATCTTCTTTCTCTCCCCATCACATGGCTTGCATCCATCTTGTGGCTGGAATCCATTTTGTGTCATCCTTAAAGGGAAAAGAAAAAATACATCGCGATGGGAGAAAGACAAAAACAAACGTTTTAAGGACCGCAACCCCCTGGTAGGTAATAATTTCAAATAATTATCACTGCATTTTTACAGATGTCCAGGGCGTTTTTAAATACTCAATATTAGGCATCTGGGAGCCATTTTGGGTTGATGTCCCCTAACTCCCCTTAAAGGAAAAAAAAATACAGTGATCTGAGAAAAGACATAAATGCACGTTTTAAGGACCCAAACCCCCTGGTAGGTATTATCAGGCAGAATAAATAATTATCGCTGGGTTTTTACAGATATTCAGGACATTTTTTAACATTTAAAAACAGCTCATTTCATTGTGCGTCTCCATTAACGAAAAAAATGTAATGAACCTAATTTTCGTGGTTCAGTTCCGTTCATTCCAATTTCATCACAATTTTCGTTATTCATTTCATTACATAATGAAACAAATAATGAATAATGTATTGACTTCACATAAATATCCTGGTATATCATTAACAAAGAGACTGAAAAGCATTGGAGCTAGAATACAGCCCTGTCTAACATCCTTATAGGTGGGTATTTTCTTAGAAACAGAAACATTTGCACCTGTATGGGCTCTTACTTGCGTGTTCGAGTAAAGGGCCTTAATCAGAGCTAGAAGCCTAGGTTCCATACCTAAACTGGCCTGTTTCTTCCACAGTATGTCTCTGTTTATGGAATCAAAGGCTAAACTGAGATCAATAAAAGCAGTAAAGAGTTTCTTGCCTTTTGTTAGTTGCTTTGTTACAAGGTGATATAAGACAAAACAATTATCTATTGTGGATCTTTCAGGCCTGAAGCCTGCTTGTTCCTCCACTAGTAAATTTGTCTTCATAATCCAATCTTCTATTTTGTTCAACAGGTGTTTAGTATACATTTTAGCCACAATAACAATACCGGTCTATAACTATTTGGGTCATCTTTGCTGTAAGCCATCTTGGGTCCTTTTTCAAGGAGAAAGGCAGGGTGAAAATACTCTAAAATAATAAATAAATAAATGACAGCTGAAGGCTGTTATTGGGAAAAATATTGTATAGCAATGGATGCTTTGTCTAGACTGGTAGCCAATACCAAAAGACTCACCCATTGGGTGAGTCTAGGCATCTTCTGTTAAGCAAGAGAAGCCTTTGTGAAACACGGATCATGTGATGGTTGCCCCATATACCTATAACATGTGTCAGAGTTGCAGTAACTATAGGCTGTGGCATGAAAGCTCTTCAAATAATAGAATGATCCGTGCAATAAGCAGTTTCACATGTTGTGACTATCATACATACAAGTCCTAGTTGTGCATAGTTTCAGATTATCTGTGAATTGAGTCATGGCAACTGGATGTCATTTCTTGTGAGATCGAAAAGTTTCTTGACTCATCCAAGTAGCTTCTTTGGTCTGAGAAAAGTTGGTGGGAGCACTTCCAATTTATAGTTCACCTTGGTTCCTCCCCATCCTAGTCTGAAAAGGCTTGTTAGGTGGACAATGGCCTGAATAGATTCATTAGATAAACAATTGTCTGGAGTGTGTGAACATCACACCCATGCAGCCTTTCCCAACACCCATGAAGTATGGGTCATTAGCATTGGCCTTCCTGGTGGAGATGTGAAGTGATTCTGATTTGTCTGGGAATCAATTAAAGGACAGCATGATATATGGGACACAGATTGTGCCTAAGTCTCCATCCCTGTTGAGAGAGGGGAAACATTTCAATCCCACAAGACAAGAATTCCAATGGTCATGACTCAACTCCCAGATGATTTCACCTGGATGACTGAGAATCTCCACGGACATTTTGTTTCAAATTGCTTCCTGTAACATTTAAAACCTATAGGTCAGCCCTTATTCAATCGTGCTGCCCTTGACAAGGTGCTATCAAGAAAATATTATAAACAATGTATTTTTAACTTAAGTTTACATTTTTGTTGAAGTACTATACCAGTGATGGTGAATCTTTTAGAGACCGAGTGCCCAAACTGCAATTAAAAATCACTAATTATTCACAAAGTGCCAATAAAGCAAAAAGTAAAGTGTTCTGCTTATATACCACCCCATGCTACTTTGAATCGTCTCTGGGTGGTTTACAGTTTAATTACAGTATGCAGGCTACAGATTGTGCCTCCCCCCAGCAAGCTGGGTACTCATTTTAATGACCTCAGAAGGATGGAAGGCTGAGTCAATCATGAGCCTGTTACCTGGAATTGAACCCCAGGGCATGAGCACAATTTTACCTGCAGGACAGGCATTTAACAATTGCACCAATAAAACAATTTAACCTGAATACAGGTGGCTGTGAAGGGGCAATGTCGGGTGCTCACAGACAGGGCTCCAAGTGCCATCTTTGGCACCCTTGCCATAGGTTCGCCAACACTATACTATACAGCTTCCTATGTAGGACTGCCTTGACATGAGAAGACTAGGCAAATCAGCTGGTTTCAAAAACATGTTTGGGGTAGCACAACAGACAATAGTAGGTCAATTATGTTTTTAACTTCAATTGCTTCCCATTTGTTTACAGCTTGAATTTAAATTGTCAGCTTGGGGGGTGTTGGTTTTTTTTACTCTTAAAAGGCCTTCTTCAAGAATCACCTATTCCTATAAACGAAAATCCTTTTATAGAGAATTGTGTTCAGTAGCTGAGGGTTTTTTTCATTGACACGTGACAAAAGGAAGGAGCCTGGGAGAGAAGATATTTTCTGTAGTTGCACATGCATTCCGCAATAGCTTTCCAAGAGAATTTTGTCTGGAGGCCCTTTTTAGACTGAGATCAGATGACGTATATTTAGATTGTTCCAGTTTTTATGGTGGCCACATGAAATGGAGGACATTTAATGGAGGACATTTAATTAAGTATGAAAGAAAGTTTTTTTAAAATGTTTGTATGGAAGGAGTTGTGGCTTATATGCCATAAAGGTCACCATATATGGATCTTTTCACTGCTGTTTGTTCATGGTGAGAAGCATTTGTGTTCCTGGTGTAGAATTTTCTCTTGTCAAATTGTCAAAACTGTAATATTAAGGGTTCTATAGTGAGATGGGCCTGAAACTTGGTTCAGAGGTTCATGCTGGTTCGTACACAGAGCACCACAGGTGATGCATGTCTCCATCCTTCGCTGACCTCTCCTCCTCCTCTTTGGCTGTTCAACCAGTCTTCATCAGGAGCACAGGCATCACCGCCCTGCCTCCTTGACTGATTGGCCACTCAGGCAAGGAGGCAGGAAAGGCAAATCCATTCCCCTGCCAGGGATTGGCCAAACAGTGGAAAAGGAAGAAGAGAAGAGCACACTCAGTCTGGGTCATTGGCTGGGGAAGCAGGGGGAGGGAATGTGCAGAATCTATGGTGTCATTTGTACTACTTGGCACAAACCTCCAAACCGAGATTCATGCCCATTTCTAGTTACCGGTGTATGATATTCACTTACAGCTTTCCCTTGGCAGTCCCTCTAACAAAGTAAGCAATCTGTCTGTTCTATATAAATTACTAAAGAACGGGGGACCTGAATGAGATGAGATGCAAAGAACATTAGTATATATGGAACACTAATGGAAATGGGACATTTGCATGAGTGGAAGAGCTTTTTTCCCATGGCAAAGCTGTTTACATTGTATGATACACAACTGTACATACTTAAAGGGTGCATAGAGCTGTACAAGAAGCTTACCCAGATAAGCACATCTCGTTATCTAGCACATCTCGTTATCTTATTTTTAATGTGTGGAATCTTTTTTCAGACAATGAATGCGTCTATGAAAGCTTCCCAGAGATTCCATTGGAAGAAGCAATGGAAAACGATGAAGACCCGAGCACTTTGTCCCTCGCTATCCACGAACAATCTTCTCCAGCAACATCGAGTGAAGCCTTTACACCAAAAGATGGGTCTCCTTACAAAGCTCCAATATATATCCCTGACGACATCCCAATTCCTTCAGAGTTTGAGCTTCGAGAATCAAATATTCCTGGAGCCGGCTTAGGAATATGGACCAAAAGGAAGATTGAAGTAGGTGAAAGGTTTGGACCATATATAGGAGAACACTGCTCAAGTCTTAATGATCCCAGCAATGGATGGGAGGTAGGAGAATATATAAATATTTGTCTTTTATTTTCAGATTAATAATCTGATTGTTTTTGTTTTTTAAGAAAGTGTTTTGGAATATATTAGAAGTAGGTGAACATTTCAATGAAATGTTTCCATGGAATTGTGGCATTTCTTTCCATATGAATTGATTCTAGCTTCGTGAAAGTAAAAAAAGTCCTTGTTAAGATCAGTAATAGGGACAATTGGTTTTTATCTGAATTTCTTTCACTCTTTTTTATAGGTGTTTCTTTCATGGCTTGTTGGCAATATTTTGAATACAGTAAATAGAGGGATCTTGTGGCAAAAACAGGTGTTATTATTTAATAGTTTTAATTTGCAGAATGAACATGATTGTTTTAGTGTAGCAAATTAATGATGCTTTTGAGGATTAAATTGATAGAAAAGGGTGATGTTTTTTCTATTTCTTTTGGGCTAGACGATCTTTTAAGCCACTCCTGATGGGAAATACATATAACCTTTAGGAGTTTTAAAAATAACAGTGCCTTATAGTGGTTAGGCCTCACTCAGTAAATGTTGGATTGTGTAATATGTCTCTCAGAAGGCAGCTAAACCCAATTACTTGCATGAAAAATTAGTCTTCATTCTTTCTTGATAGCAAACTAATTAATACAGAAGATTACCAGTTTTAAGTGCAGTTAAAATGTGGTAGGTGAAAAAGAAATTAAGATCTTCATTCTTTTATAATCCTTTCTTGATAGTTTCAAACTTTGTATTTCTTTAAAGAAGATTACTCCCACAGTTTCATGTCCAACAGATGGGTGGTATATAAATCAAAGAAATTTAATAATAATAATAATAATAATAATAATAATAACAATAATAATAATAATAATAATAATAATAATAATAATAATAATAATAATAATAATCTTCCCACCCATAGCAAAGAACTGGCAGGAACATAAGCCTAAAGAAATGATTGAAAATGAGCATGCAAAATTACTTTGGGATTTTGAATACAGATGACAGGGTTTTGGAGCATAATACCCCAGATATTACGATTGTGGAGAAGAAAAAAGTGTGGATCATTGTTATTGCTATACCGGGTGAAAAGATTACCCAATATCAGGATCTGAAAATTGAACTTCAGAGACTCTGGTATAAACCAGTACAGGTAATCCCAGTGATAATTGGCATGCTGGGTGTAGTGCCTAAAGAGCTAAACAAGTATTTAGAAGAAATGGCACTCAGCTGCAGAAGGCCACCTTACTGGGATCTGCTCGCATAATTCGCTGATACATCACGTAGTCCTAAACGCTTGGGAAGCGTTCAACTAGTGATTTGTAATACAAAATCCAGTGTAGTTATCTTGTTTTCTGTGTGATGATGATGATGATGATGATGATGATGATGATAAATAAATAAATAAATAAATAAATGTATCAAACACCTATCTTCTGGTTCCACAACCAGCAACCAAAGACCTAAGCTACTGAGCTATCTAGCAGTTCCATGTCTTATAGTTCCCTTGGCTGAGGTTCATAGTTCCACACCTCAAGACAGAGCCTGAAACAAGCAGGAGGGCCCTATTCTTTTCCTTGTCGCTTGTCACATCTGTCTTTGCACCTAGAGCTAGAAGAACGGAAACTTTTGAGAGGCTTTTGAAATGGGGGATTTCTTCTATACTTGACCAGATCAAAATTTTGCCACTGACAAGGCACTTGGTCCTTATGCATGTCAAATGCAAATGTAGACATCATACTGCTGTTTTGCCTCTATTTTTAAAATGGGTATAAGAAAAAGGTATACCCATATGGCTGTTCATTCTTCTTATATATACAGGAATGTTACAAGATGGCTCTTTATCACTTTACACTTTTAATCTGTTTCTTGTGTGACAGTAAGGTTCTCCATTCTTACATACATCACCTTACTGGAGACAAAGTACAAGATGGATGAGACAAACTATTTATCTTTATGAATAAAATAATTATAGAGTAAAATTGAACTGACAGTATTAAAACTATACATTTTAATCTGGTTTGTATATTTATTTGCTGTAAAAACACCTATGGGAATAAGTCAGAACCTTCATGGCATTTAAGAAGAATGGATGTCATAATTTGCTTCAATCTTGTTGTTGAAAATTTACATTTTTGGTACATTACATTTTAAAATATATATATAGAATTCTGATAACTATGAGGATTATAACATATATAAGTGGCATATTCGCAATGATAAATATAAAACTTTGCACTATCTGAAATGCTTGTAGGAATATGGATCCTACATGGATCATTGGATCAATGGATCATTGATAACTTTTGTTTAAAACTAGTCTCTGATTAAAAACAAAACAAAACAGTACTGTGATGCTGGTAGGCCAATGAGACAAACTAAAGCTGAAATGGAAGCTTATGAATGGCAATACAGAAGCATTTTCTATATACCTCTATCCTACTTATAGCATAGGATATACTTTGGTCTCATACTTTTCAAAGTCATCACCATGCAGAGATTTAGCCTACAAAAGTTCTGCAGGATACAATAATTATTGTGTGTGTGCTTCATCCGTTGAACATGTTGGAGGACGTGTGTAAAAATGTTGTGGTATAGTTAAGGTCTGGCTATAAAGTGTGATGGAGAGCACTAGCATAAATGAAAACCTATACGTTTGAATTTTATCTTAGTTTTGGACTCCAAAGCTGAGCATCATCTAATCATGTATTAGTTGGTTAGAGCCCAAATCAAACAAGAGGTCATTGGGCAAGGGCAAAGGCCATGCTGTTAAATCATCATGCTTATAAAGATGTTCTTTATTCTTAGTGGATGCTGGAGTCAATGTGCAGTACACTTGTGCTTCAGTTGGTTATTAGGAAGATAGAACCAGAAGGCCTAAAACATTGAATAGTGGCTGAAATTCTATTGCAAAACTATCACAGGCATAAATGGTGATGATATAAACACCCAAATGATGTTAATCTTTATTGAATTTGAATTAAATCTTCCTATTTCCCCCTTTTAGGTTCAAAGGAATCTTATGGGTGCTTTTCTCTGGGGAATCCTTTGAGAGTCTTTGTTGGGAGGGGGAGGAAAGAACAGAAACTCATCACCTAAGCACTGCAGACACGTCAATTTGGAGATAGGGCCATCATCATCAATAATAGACATGGGCACGACTCGATGAAATCCTCGTTTCCGTTTCCATTCCTCGTTTCCGTTGTCGTTACTCCGCCAGAACTCGAACTCGAACCGACTACAGAAAAATTGGGTCTGATTTGTCGTGGTTGTTCCTGGCGGCAAAAGTTTTAAAAAAAAGTTTTAAAAATTAAAAAAACCTCTGATTCCCGGCCAAAAAAGCAGATTGCCTGCCTGAGGGCCAAGAAAGGGTCCCCAGCCTCCCCCTCCTTTCCTGGGCTGTGCATCCTCATCGTCTGCCTGTTTTAAAAATTAAAAAAAACCGATTCCCGGGCAAGCAGGCGAAAATATGCCTGCCTGAGGGCAGAGAGGGTGGTTTCTGGGGTGGGGGTCCCCGGCCTCCCCCTCCTCCTGGGCTGTGCATCCTTGTCGTCTCGCCAACTCGCCAAGCGGCGCGGCACAGAAAAAAGTTTTAAAAATTAAAAAAACCCGATTCCCGGCCAAAAGCAGGCGAAAATATGCCTGCCTGAGGGCACCTACCAGAGGGGTGGTTTCTGGGGGTCCCCGGCCTCCCCTCCTCTCCTGGGCTGCGTATCCTTGTCGTCTCGCCAGAAAAAAAAAAAAAAAAGTTTTAAAAATTAAAAAAACCCCGATTTAAAAACAAAAATATGCCTGCCTGAACCTACCAGAGGGTGGTTTCTGGGGGTCCCCGGCCTCCCCCTCCTCTCCTGGGATGCGCATCCCGATTCGCCAACTCGCCAAGCGGCGCAAAAAAAAGTTTTAAAAATTAAAAAAATCCCAATTCCCGGCCAAAAAAGCAGGTGAAAATATGCCTGCCTGAGGGCACCTACCAGAGGGGTGGTTTCTTGGGGGGGGGTCCCCGGCCTCCCCCCTCCTCTCCTGGGATGCGCATCCTCATCGTCTCGCCAACTTGACAAGCGGCGCGGCACAGAAAAAAAGTTAAAAAAAAAAAACGATTCCCGGCCAAAAAAGCAGGCAAAAATATGCCTGCCTGAGTGAGGGCACCTACCAGAGGGGTGGTTTCTGGGGGGGGTCTCCGGCCTACCCCCTCTCCTGGGCTGCACATCCTCGTCGTCTCGCCAACTCGCCAAGCGGCGCGGCACAGAAAAAAAAGTTAAAAAAAACAAAACCCGATTCCCGGCCAAAAAACCACGCAAAAATATGCCTGCCTGAGTGAGGGCACCTACCAGAGGGGTTGTTTCTGGGGGGGAGTCCCCGGCCTCGCCCCTCTCCTGTCCTGGGCTGCTCTGGTGGGGGGCATCCTCGTCGTCTTGCCAACTCACTCGCTATGCCATGCGGTGCGGGCGGGGGATCCAAAATGGGGCGACCCCAATATTTATTTTGAAATCGTGGTCCAAAAACACACCAAAGCACTACAGAAACATGCGAAAATAGCTATTTTAAAACTGCCTGAATTTTTACAGTAGCAGCAGTGGGTTTTTCTTGCAACAAAACGTCTTCATTGATTTTATTTTATTTTATTTTTATTTTTATTTTTATTTGGCCATGGGAATGGACCATGCAAATTTTCGGAGCCATTCCAACAATTGCATGTCCACTTGGCGAGGTTTTGACTGAGACTTCTGGGATGTGCCAGTCAGGCATAAAAAGCCCACTAACCCTAGCCCGAACCCGAACCCGAACCCTAACCGTACCCATACGCCAGTACACTGTCCTTCTTAGTGGGTCAGAGAGGCACCCAGAGGTGCACCCCAGTAACTCACCCTAACCTTACCCGTAACCCTAACCCTAGCCCTTGCGCTAACCCCTAACCAGTAAGCCAGATCTGTGTACTCGCATTGCACTACAGCAAGTACACTTCCCTTCTTAGTGAGCCGGAGGGCGCCCATAGGGGTCCTCTCTCACTTTGTTCCCCAGGCCAAGTGCACCGTATGCAGGCAGGCAGTGAATCACAGAGGCACCCGAAAGAGAGGTGCCTCTGCCTGCCACTGCAACTTGGTATGCATATCCAATTGGCTATGCATGCCATTTTGTAGCGGGCCAGAGGAGGCACCCACCCCAGAGAGGTGCCTCCAGGAGCCCGCTTTCCCTTCATAGTGGGCCAGAGGAGGCAACCACCCCAGAGAGGTGCCTCCAGGAGCCCGCTACCCCCCCCAAAACCAGTACTAACGACAGATGAAAAAACGACAAACGAAACGACAAATTTTTTAAAAATTTCGCGACAAACGGAAACGACCCGAAACGGGCTGGCTCTGACACACGACAACTCAAAACATAATTTTTCCTGATCGTGCCCATCTCTAATCAATAATATTACTTTATGGAAAAGGAGAGGATTTTGGATTGTCTCAGAACTTACTGGTCATGCTTGCTTTGGAGCAATCAATTCCAATTTTCCTTTCTTCTTTGGCATAGATAAACCTCCTAGAACATGTCTTTCAATTCAGTGAGAAGTTGCTACTGCTGCTGAATCTTTATTGTTGCTATGTGTTTCTCTTTTTCAAAGATAACAGCCAGAAATCCTATTGTATATTTCCCTTGCATTGGCACTATCAGCATCATTTTCAGCAGTGAATTGTTCCAAGTTGAAAAGTCATCATAGTTGTTTCCTATTTTACGCCAAGAGGAAATGATTCTGGCAAACCTCTCAACTTTAGGCAGTTGGCTTCCAAAAAAGAGGCCTATGATGTTATGCTAGCCCAGGATATGAAATGTGTTTGGCTAGCATAAACACATGTGCTTTTATGGGGGTTGGACTGCACATCCCAATACACTTTCTACTGGAAGTCCTACCTGCTAGAACACCTACTTTGCCGGACCCACAGGAAGATAGCTGTCATGGTCTAGAATAGGTTGAGCTCTGACCTAGCTTCATTCATTCATTCATTCATTCATTCATTCATTCATTCATTCATTCATTCATTCAGCATTTATACTGCCCAGATTACTGGGAGGCAATACTCTGGATGGTTAACAGTCAAATGAAAACAAGTCATATAACAATAAACCAAGATAAATGCAATAAAGTAAATCAAATCAATAAACAACATAAGACTGAAGAACTGATCAGGATAAACAATAGATAAGCAGGCAACACCGTTTGGCAGCATTTATGAGAGGATGGTCTGAAGAAGCTTCAGTAAAGATAATTATATTCAGCAGTGTTAGAAAAGCAGGTTGCTCTGATGCTTAATAGGAATACTTAGGATTTGCAGCACTGGAAAATTTTTGAATAGCAGGCATCCAACCCCAATATTTTGGGAAGTAATTTTGGTTCTGGTAACTGGAGATTTTCGGTGCTTGAAGAAAGGTTGGTATCACCATGACTTGTGTTCCTCAGTCTAGGACAGCGGTTCCCAGTGTTGGGTAACCTAGGAGTTCTTGGACTGCAAATCCCAGAAGCCTTCACCTGTGTGAAGTTGGGTTTCTGGGAATTCCAGTACTAGAACTGCAACTCGGTTACCCCAGCCTGGGAACCACTGATCTATGAGACCCAAGAAAAAAAACCATGACTACCCATATGTCTGTGACTGTCCGTGAAATCCTTCATTTTTCACTCCAGGGAGAACTACCACTACTTCCTGGGAATAATGAGTTAATAGATAAGAAAGGCAAAAAGAAAGAAAGAAAGAAAGAAAGAAAGAAAGAAAGAAAGAAAGAAAGAAAGAAAGAAAGAAAGAAAGAAAGAGGAAAAAAGGAAATAAAAAAGGAGGGAGGATCGGTTTGGGTACTCACAGCCCCTGGCAACAGACATTCAAGGGCATGCACTGGTTCCTTACTGTCATTTTCTTCAGTGAAGGTTGTAGAAGTTACTACATCACTCCTATGTGTAGCCTTAAGTTTATAACTCTGCACAGCAGATCTGGGAACTACATTGGTGGCTCCGCTCAAGACTCGTTGTTCGGTGGGGCTTCTTTCCCATCTGACCGATGAGGCATAAAAGTTTGTGCACCCATTACAGCAGCTGTGTGGGCAGGGAGTGAGCCTATTTAAGGCTGCCCCAGCATGCTCCCTGCCTCTTTGCTTTTGCTGTCCATTTGCCCCTACCCTCTCGCCCCACATTGTGGATGGTGATGCTTTGCTGGTCACTTCATGGCTGGATGGGAATTTTTGGATGTCACTCAGATTGGCCAGGAGTGACAGTGAGTTTTTGCCCATCCCATCGTCCTCAACATGCGGCCGAGTGTCATAACTACTTCCTTAAACGGTCACAATTGGCAGGGAGCGTAAGTGGTATATTAATTAGAGGTGGGCATGAAATGAATTTTTAATTTGTTTTGTTATTCATTATTTGTTTTGTTAGCTAACAAAACGAATAATGAACCAACCCATCAAAGAAAAAAAATGAAACGAAATGGAAATTTCTGTTTTGTTCACTTCATTTTTCATTACCCCCACCCACCCACCTTGTTGCTGCCACTGCTGAAAGTCCCCCTGGTCCTGGAACTGCTGGGGGCTCGGGGGCTTTTTAAAATAAAATAAAATAGTAATAATAAAAAAACCAAGCACCGACCTGGCCCCAGGAGCCACGTGGTCGGTGCTAAAAACAACAAACAAAACAAACAAACAAAAAACCCTGCTGCTGGCACCACCAGTAAGTCACTCTCCAGCCAGTTTGGCTGGGTTCAGGTTCATACAATTTTTTAAAAAATTCATATGAGCCCGAACTGAACCGAACCGAACCAAACCGAACTGAAGCAAGAGTGGGCCCGAAACAGAACAAACCGAACCGTCGGTTTTCTGTTTCGTGCCCACCTCCAATATTAATTCAGTTATGCCCCTCCTTTATATCGCACCTTTAATGTGCTTGGCAGCCCTCATATAAACATAAATAACAACAGGAATTAGAAATAGATAGGTTAAACTATAAAATCCAGTCAGGTAAATGAGGGCTGCCATTGGAGAAGGAGATTCAGTAGGGGAAGGATGCTTAAATAGTTTGGCTGCATCTTTCCATATGCATTCTGAATCTCTTAAAACAGGGAGGGGCTGTTTGTTATAACACCTACAGAGGTTAACCACTTGCGCTACAGCACAGGTCCTCTTTAGTTTACAGTTAAAGGTTAATATTTAAATATGGTTGTTACAAAAATTGTGGCCCATATTTAACCCCAAAACTTTGTCTCGTCTCGTTATTTCAGTCTGGGCTGGGAAGGGAATCTATTTGTAGGAATCAGCAGCCCAGTGTTAAGAATATTTTAACCATTGCATTTTCTCCTGTTCCAAGCATTCCTCCTCCTTCACCTTCTTGTTGCACACTCTAATGCACTGGGGCAAGTGCTGAACCTCATTTTCAGGGTGAGGGTGTCAGCTCTCAGTGGGGAGATTACAAGAAGTATCAAAAAAGCAAGGGAAAGTTCATGTTATTTTGCTGCCTTCTTTGCCTAAGTTTCCAAAAATAAACCAAGTGGGGCACATTGTAAAGCCTACTTTCTGATGTATATTATTTCTAGAACATGTTATTTGCCCTCCAAAATAGGAATATTGTAACATCAGATGAAAAGGGGCTGCAGGCCATTTTCTCTTATTTTCTATGTTTAAAGAAACATGTAAATAAGTTCAGCACCATAGGAAGATACAGAATTTTAGAACAGAAAAAAAAAAAAAAAACTGAATTAAAGGAAACTGACACACACTCATAATTCTTCCCGTTAAATAAATGCCTGATGAAAAAAATTTATTATAGAAAGACACATTATGCAAGCTGGGATTCAAAGATGAGTTCTTTGCATTAAGTACAGTAGATGCCATTAACGAAAACAGTCAATATGTCACTAAGCCACAGCCTGTAAAATTAAATTGATTTGGTAAATGTAAGTAAGATAGATCTGTTTGCTTTCATCATCAATTTTGAGGGGGTGAACAGGTGATGTCACCAACCTGGGAGCGATAAAGATGCAGGACCATCTGGAAAGCTTTGTGATGGATGGGCAACAGCTTTTGGATGGTGACAGTGCTGTGGCACTTTGTCACTTGGGATGCAGTACTTAATAACTTTTCAATACCATCATAATAAATTTCACTGCCTTATTAATATAGAAATGGTGAGTTATTACTGTGATGGCCATTGTAAATAACAGGAGATGCGGTTGTCAAAAGCTGATTGTTTGGGTGTGTTTCTTTAAGCAGTGCAGTTGACTTAGGATAGTCAAAGTGTGTCTGCACTAAGCAGAGTTCATTGCAGTTGTCAAAAGAGAAAAAGGGAGGTATTCAAACATTACATAAAATCCTTTATAGGATAAAGTTTAAGATATTAGATTGATTTTCCCCCTTACACTGTGTAAAACAGGGTGCTGAACTATCATTAATAATGACATTTAATAAAAAATATTCTTTGTGCCAATGTAGAATATTCTTTGTACATTAATGTCATTCCCTAACAAGCAGAAATAATCTTTTTTCCTCATTTATTCTTTCGTCTGCACTGAAAACAAACAAAGCAACTGCTTTCCATTAACAGGTTAGGTTTTATTTTAAATAGACCTTGTCCCTTCTTTAGCTGATCCAGGAAAGGGGGGGAGGGGAATGAGCAGATGTAGCTAATAACATCGAAGGACAAAGAGATATGGGCAAAATTATAACCATGTGTCACAGAAGAGTGGGCAAGAAAGATCATCTGGATGTGTTTGATGAAAACCCTGGATTGCGCTGTGACATGGACATCAACCTGACATCTTGAAAGAAACAAAATGCGTAGATAGATGGAAGGAGAAGATGAATTATCTAGATCAATCATTTAGCACTATTCAACTTGTTATGCCATTGTTCCACTGGAAGATAATTAAATCAGTGATGTCTTTCTTATTTGTTGAAAGGATGGCACAAACTTGTAAAGAATATTAAGAACACTCTTACATATTATTCTGGGGTGTTTTTTTAAAAACCCAGCATACTGACTTTGCCTTTCAGACGTGGGCTTTGTGCGCCTTTAATTAAATGTCTTTTCTTTGCATTTCTGTAACCGCTGAAAAGAAAGCCAGCAGTCTATTAACAGGCAATAAAGTTCAGGAAGCCTACAACTAGTTTCTTGGGTCAGAGGTGAAAACTGCATGCAAAATGAAACAAAGGTGTGTTTTGATGGCTCAACAAGCAGTGAAGAGACAGCGGACAAGTGCACACTGGGAGAGTGTGGCGTTCTTAAAGCGTAGCAAGGGTGGAGCTGCTGTGTTCATCCTGTACATCATGAAAGGAACAAATACTGGCATCGGTCATTTTCTTTCCAGTCAGAGGTATCTTGTGTGTGTGTCTTGTGTGTGTGTGTGTGTGTGTGTGTGTGTGTGTGTGTGTGTGTGTGTGTGTGTGTGTGTGTGTGTGTGCGTGCTTTGATGAAATACCAAATAATTCCCCCCTCTTTGTTGCTCCATCCTCGGCCTTCGTTGTAACCCAAAGTTGTATTTTGTCAGCTTCTCTTCTGTCATATAACCTATCTCTGTGGCTGGTCAGGCCTCAGCAGGGCCTCTCCCATCCCTCCCCCTGTTCTCATAGCAGAACCACACAACTCCTCTTGAGCTAATCCCCCCTCTTAACCTCCTTTCCAGTTCATACACTAAATCAAAGATGAGTGTCTGCCTTTCACAACTAACACTTGCAGGATCTCTCTCTCTCTCTCTCTCTCTCTCTCTCTCACACACACACACACACACACACACACACACACACACACACACACACACACACACACACACACACACACACACACACACACAGTAGCACCCCCTTATCCACAGGGAATGGTTCTGGCCCTGGATACTGAAATCCGTGGATAAGAGCAAATACCCTGTCAGCATCCCTATAAATCAATAGTGGCTACTATTTGCCCTTTTGTGTAGTAACTTGTCCTTTTGTGATGGCAATTTATTTAATAACTTTTTGTGGTCAACCACAAATATCTAAATCAGCGGATGCCAACTCAATGGGCACAGATGTACTACTGTATATTGTTTTCTGCTGTATCTGCCTCAGGTCTCCCATTGCTGTCTTCTCATAAGTATCCAATTGAACACCTCAAACTCCTAAGTTATCTCTTACCTATAGGAAAACTTTAAAGTAGTTCAGTTATTCTGAGGAAAAAGGAAACTCCCCTATGAGATGTATATTATTTCTAGAACGCAAGAGAACTGACATGCTTGCTTGGAATAAGTGCGTTCTGCTTCCTAAATTTACACTTAAGGAACAACATGCAAGGCACCCATCTCTAGCCCCTTACCTGGGAAGACCTCAAAGACTCCATTATAAAACTTACTTATATGTTATGCCTTCAGTCATTAAATAATGAGTAAAGGCAAATTTTCCTGTGCTTTGCATTCCCTCCATTTGTATATTTTACATAAGGGATTTGTTGGAGAAAGCCTACAAATCTGTAACAGCAGTTTGTCCCTTTTGCTGATGCTGTTTGTTTCTTTTAAAAGTTCAGAGGAGAGAGAGAGAGAGAGAGAGAGAGAGAGAGAGACTTGCCTTACTGTTGAGAAGTATAAATAATTTGATGCAACAGGTTTAAGTTACCATTTCTATGGCAAAAAGAAAAGCTTAGCATGATCCAGATTTTCCTTGGTTTCGTCTCATTCTTGAGCGGGGCAGAAGTATTCACATGTCTTTGTCTCAGAGTTTTATAATGTCTTAAGAGATTAACAGTGAGCATGAATGAGGACCTGAGGATTAGAGTGAAAAAGAAGAAAAAAGGGTAAAAAAAGAAAGAGAAAAACTGCCATCTAGTACCTTGGTTTTAGATTTTAGGTTCGTCAGCATTGACAAAAAAAAGTATAAAAACCAAGAAAGATAATAAGGACCAGAGTCCCCAAAGTGTTTAGTGATTCAAAAAAATTCAGATGACATGTCAGAATTGACAGAATGATAGAACATTATGTGGCAGGGCCTACGTTTTGTGTGTCTTATGCTAAGCTTTCACCCTGAGTGAATGCAGATGTTATCACAGGATCCCAGACCAACAGTCAGTGAAATGTGACAAGCTGTCGGCAAAGTTACACTACGCTGAGTTTGTTAAACTATACTAAAGCTTTATACACACACGTTTTACATAAAAGTCCTTAGTTCAATCAATCTAAGAGATGGGGGTGGGTGGGAAGTGCTCTCTCTCTCTCTCCCCCCTCTCTATCTTTTTGAGTATTTTTCATTTGTCATATATTATATGGTTTTGAACACTTAACCCTGTTTTTTTCCGCCCTCCTCCAAGGGGCTATGCACCTATCTATAACATTTTTAGAATGAAAATCTAGTTCTGGGATTCATGACAGCTAATGCTCTCTCAACCATACTTTCAGTAACAGAAGTCATTGCTGAAGTTGGCAGATCACCATTCTAAAAGCAAGGAACTTGTTGGAGCCATTATGTCTGAAGAACTGGGAGGTCTGCTGTCTCCCTGGAGCCAAGATTCAGGATGTAACACAAAGACTGATGAGACTCATCAAGCCCACTGATACTAACCCCTTTCTCTTGGTCCATGTTTTTTCAAAACACAGCTTTCAGGATATCACTAAACAGTATGAAGAGATGGGTAGCAAGCTGAAGGACCTGGGTGGACAGGTGGTAATCTCATCTCTCCTCACTGTAGAAGGATGTGGCCCACAAAGGGAAAGAACAATAGTGGAGGTGAACAATTGGTTTTGGAGATGGTTCCGGCAGGAACAATTTGAGTTCTTGGACCATGGTTTGATATTTCACTCAGATGGGATATTGGGCCAGGATGGGGTGCACCTCACCACTGCTGGTAGGAATCTTTTTGCCAAGAGAATTGCAGATTTAATAGGGAGAGCTTTAAGATGACTTTGCAGGGGGAGGGAGAAAAGTTTCTTTATGGTAGAGATCCAGAAAGGGTTGTGGAGATTAGCCCAAATGTTGCAATAGGAGCAGGACAAGGAGTAGTGCAGACCATCAGTGCGAGGAAAAACAGGTTAAGCAAAGGATATGTAAGAAGCACACACAGCCTCAAATGTCTCTACACCAATGCACAGAGCATGGGGAACAAACAAGAGGAGCTGGAACTCCTAATACAGCAAAATAAATATGACATAATTGGCATCACCGAAACCTGGTGGGATGAGACTTATGATTGGAATGTAGTTATTGGAGGGTGTAAGGGTTCAGTCTTTGCCCAGGCGTCCTGCCCTTCCAACTTCAAAGAAGGCATCTCACGTAACAGAACTTTTATTTTGTTCATTAACAGTGAACAGAGTTTTTCTTCTAACAACAGTGTCAACTTCTCTAACATCAGAAATAAACAGGTTCTTCCCTCCATAGGTTGGGGCTTCTAGAAAGTGATCAAATTCCCCACCACCACCTGTGGGTATTCGGCTCCACCACGGTTCTCTTCCTCCGTCTCCGAAAGCCTCAGCCCTTCCACCTGCATCCCAATCTCCCTCATGGAGGTTTGGGGGGTCCCCACTTGTATCCCAACTTCCAAAGTGTATCTGGGACCATGTGGTCTCGGCTTGGGTGTACGCAAGGGGTAGTTGGGCCTCTTGCTCAGCTCCTCCCGTGGGTCCAATGTCCCGGCCTCGATCTCCTGCTGAATCTTTACCAGCCATCTCTCTAGCTCCAAGTCCTTACGAATCTCCTTCAGCTTACGGTTGTACTCTCTACATTCTCTTTCACCCCAATAAGAGCACTTCTGGCGGTGTGCTCTGCGCCGGTAGCTCTCAGCTTCTTTGTGTGGCATCATCATCTGTTCCCAGTCTCCCGTCCATGGGTTCTCCATCCACACCCATTCCCATCCTTCCGGGAGCTCTCTCTTCCCTCCCTTTTTACAGGCTGCAAACCCCACATCCATGGGAGCTGATTGGTTCCCCTTTCCTGCCAAGTCCTTCTTTTTGCTTTCCTCCGCCCCCCAGTTCTCTTCCTTCTCCTTATCTCTAAGGGCATCATAGTACCCCTTCAGTGCCATGAACCTCTCTACAGGTGAAAGGTCCATCGGATTCTCAGGTTTCTTTGGTTCTTCCATCACCTCGGCTGGGTGTGCAGGGGTCCCTCTCTTCCCATCGGAGAAGTTCCCCTCACAGAGGGTATAACCTGTTTCAAAGGAACAAACCTAGTAAGAAAAGAGAAGGTGTAGCTTTATATATTAAGAACATTTATGCTGCTGAAGAAATACAAGATAAACAGCAGGGGAAGCATGATGAGTCTTTGGGTGAAAATCGGGTGAAAAAAACTGGGAGGGATGTCACTGTGGCGGTATATTATAAACCCCCAAGCCAGCCAGAGGAGTGGGATGATGCCTTCTGTGAGCTGATGGCAACACAGTCAAAAGGGAGAGATGTAGTACTAATGGGAGATTTTAACTATCCTGATATATGCTGGCAGTCCAACTCAACTAAGAATGCAAGGTCTAACAAATTCCTTACTGCCCTTTTAGACAATTTCATGGTCCAGAAGGTCGAGGAGGCAACAAGAGGCATAACCATTTTAGATCTGGTCTCAACCAATAAGGAGGACCTTATAAATGGGGTCAAAGTGGTGGGATTTTTAGGTGAAAGTGACCATGACCTCTTGGAATTTGTTATACAGTTGGAAGGTGAAGCTACGCATAGATAGACAAGAATCCTGGACTTTAAGAAAGCCAATTTTTGTAAACTTAGGGAATTATTGGCTGTGATTCCATGGACCGAAACACTGAAAGAGAAGGGAGTCCAAGATGGAGGGAGTTCCTAAAAAGCAAGATATTAAAGGCACAATCTAAAACTGTTCCAACAAGAAGAAAAAATGGGAGAGGTCTAAAGAAACCACAATGGTTTACTTTCAACTCAGCTAACTATAAAAACAAGTAGAAGAAATGGAAAAATGGGGAATGCACCAAAGAAGAATATAAGCAAACAGCTAATATATGCAGGGGAGTGGTAAAAAAAGCTAAAGCACAAAATGAACTTAGACTTGCCAGAGAGATTAAAGATAGTAAAAAGGGTTTCTTTAGTTATGTCTGCAGCAAAAGGAAAAATAAGGAAATGATAGGCTCTCTGTGGGCAATGATAACTGGTTACTAACATGAGGCAAGGAAAAGGCAGAACTACTCAACACCTTCTTTGCCTCTGTTTTCTCTAAAAAGGAATAAAGAGATCTGTTGGGACAAATTCTAGATGGGGTAGGATGGGAATTGCAACATAGAATAGGTAAAGAGGTATTACAGAAACATCTGGAAACATTAAATGAATTTAAGTCTCCGGGGCCAGATGAATTACACCCAAGGATATTAAAAGAACTGATAGAAGTAATTTCATAAACATTGGCAATAATATTTAAGACGTCCTGGAGAACAGGAGAAGTCCCCATTGATTGGAGGAGGAGGGCTAATGTCCCCATCTTCAAAAAGGGGCAAAAAGAGGACCCTACTAATTACCACCCAGTCAGCTTGACTTCAATTCCTGGAAAGATCCTAGAGCAGATTATTAAACAGGCAGTCTGTAATTAAACAAACAATGCTGTCATTACAAGAAGTAAACATGGGTTTCTTAAAAACAAGTCATGCCAGACAAATTTGATCTCTTTCTTTGATAGAATTACAGGCCTGGTGGATCAGGGTAATGCTGTGAATATTTCTTATCTGGACTTCAGTAAGGCCTTCGATAAGGTTTCTCCATGGTATTCTTGCAAAGAAGTTAGTAGAAAGTGGGATTTATTTATTTATTTATTTATTTATTTATTTATTTATTTATTTATTTATTTATTTATTACACTTGTATCCCACCCATCTTCCAGATCGGAACTCTGGGCGGCTAACAATAAAACAAGACAAAAGAAAACCAAACAACAAATTCCAATAAAAGGAGGGGAAACCTACTGTTAGGTGGTTTTGTAATTGGTTGACTGATCACACCCGAAGGGTGATCATAAGGGGCTTCTCTTCAGCCTGTAGAGATGTGAACAGTGGGGTGCCCCAGGGTTCTGTTCTGGGTCCAATGCTGTTCAATATCTTTATTAATGATTTGGAGGAACGAATAGAGAGTATGCTAATTAAATTTGCAGATGATGCCAAATTGGGAGGGGTTGCTAATTCCCTAGAGCAGGCCTGCCCAAAGTCCAGCCCGGGGGCCAAATCCAGCCTGCCAGGCCATTCTGAGTGGCCCGCAGCTGGCTGGCCTGCCCCTCCCTCCCCCTCCTTCACCCCATGTTTTTTTTTTTAAAAATCTTCCGCAACACTAACACTGCCAGGAAGCTTGAGGGGCTGGGCGGGCTGGCTGGCTGGTGAGCAGAAGCTTGTGGGGTGGGCGGGCAAGGTGGCAGGCCACCACCACCAGCACTGCCGGGAAGCTTGTGGGGCTGGGTGCACGGGGGTGGTCCATGGGCGGGCCTCCGCCACCGGCATCATCGGGAACCTTGTGAAGCTAGGTGCACACGCGCAGGGCGGCACACGGACGGGCTGCCGCCACCGGCATAGCCGGGAACATTGTGAGGTTGGGCGCATGCACAGTCAGTGGGTGGGGCTTATGGGTCAGTGGGTGGGGCTTGTAGGTGGTGGCAGGGTCGGGGAGCAACCGGCCCCTGACACATTCTCAGCCACCAAATCTGGCCCTCCGTACAAAAAGTTTGGGCACCCCTGCCCTAGAGGATAGGATGACAAACCAAAGTGACCTTGACAGATTAGAGTGTTGGGCCAAAGCTAAAGGAATGGGTTTCAACAGAGGGAAATGTAGGGTGCTGCATCTAGGTAAAAAGAACGAATTGCACAGATACAATTGGAAGATACCTGGCTGGAAAATAGTACCTGTGAAAGGGATCTGGGAGTCTTGGTGGACCACAAATTGAACATGAGTCAGCAGTGTGATGCGGCGGCCAGGAAAGCCAATGTGATTCTGGTTGCATCAACAGAACCATAGTGTCTAGATTAAGTGAAGTGATAGTACCACTCTATTCTGCTCTGTTCAGACCCCATCTGGAGTACTGTGTCCAGTTCTGTGCCCTCAATTTAAAAAGGATGTTGACAACCTTGAGCAGGCACAGAGGAGCGCGACCAGGATGGTTGAAGGTATGGAAGAAATGTCTTATGAGGAACAGTTTACGGAACTGGGAATGTTTAGACTTTCAAAAAGAATGCTGAGAAGGGATATGATAGCTATGTTTAAATATTTGAAAGGATGTCATATTGAAGAGGCAAAGGTTTGTTTTCCATTTGAATGTTAGGAAGACCTTCATGATGGTTAGAGTTGTTCGGCAATGGAATATGCTGCCACGGAGCGTGGTGGAGTCTCCTTCTTTGGAGGTTTTTAAGCAGAAGCTGGATGGCCATCTGTCAGAAATACTGTGATGGGGGTTCCTGCATGGCAGGGGTTTGGACTGGATGGCCCTTGAGGTCTCTTCCAACTCTATTTTTCTATGATTCTATGATTCTAAGTTTGGGATATCGATTATTTTCTATAAGACTTTGATGATCTGAAATCAGAAAATGCCACCCCGCTAAAATTAAGAGAATCCCTGCCACTAGAAAAATATAGACAGAGAGGCAATGTATTGGCTGCAGCAATCTGAATAAGAAGGATCCAACAGAGCAAAAACAAATAGACTTCATCCTGTTTTCTCTTAACAATGCCCATCTCTGTGAAAGTGTGCTGTTGCAGAAATGATACATTACCTCTGTGCGTCATAATTACCCTTTCTGTATTAGGCTGAGACTTTTGTTCCCAATAATTCTCTGTGTGCTTGCTTGCTAGTACACTCACTCGCGTACCTATTAATATGCTATCAGATTAATTCCAATGTATGGCAAGTTAGCAACCCTTCCCAGGGTTTTCAGATTATCAGTTCTTCCTTCTAGAGGCGCTCTTGAACCATGCAGCTTTCCCAAGTCTACACAGACTGGCTGTTCTCCTAGGAGGCACAGTTGGGGGGGGGTCAAATAATTGAGCCCAGGTGTTCCAACCCACTGAGCTGTATAGCATACTAAATGTGTTACACAGATGCACTAGTGCTTCTGCAGTTAATGCTATGAGTAAAATTCCATTATTTTAAGTATATATTCTCTTTCTTTAAAACATTGTAACCAATCGTTGTACAGCTTCCTTTCAGTAACAGCTCAACATTGTGCAATTTTGGGACTTTGAATAAGAGGACAACCAAGATTATACAGAAGAAGTGAGACACCTGCACTATCGTCTTGGCATTGTTGGTGGTACTGGTTACCTGTTCATTCAATAATTTCTTAAAAGAGGGAAAAAGAGGCAACAAAGAAAGAGGGAGGGAGGGAGAAAACAGTCATGCTGATAAGTAAAACACAGATGGAAACTATTGTAGGTTTAAGAAGTCTAGAAAAAACAGAACATGCTTCTGCTCTCACTTTTTCATGTGTATCCATAAGGTTTGGCTATACAATACAGTGTGATAGATACATAATCATATTTATTTCATATATTGCACAGTCCTCTTACACAAATGGCCACTATAGTTCCAAACACCCCCCACTACACATATTTGTGTCTTTAAATCAGTGAATGACTGCTTAATGTTTCAAAGGCCTGGGACCAAGTCTGTTTATCATAGTACAGTCACCCCCCCGCCATATCACGGTTCAGGTACTGTGGTCCCTCTATATCGTGGGATTGCAGTACCTGCGGGGGGTGCGGCAGGGAGCGATTGCATTGCTCCCCGCCGCCCCCAGACCCATCCGGGAGGCCTCAGAGCCGCGCAGTGGAGCGGTGGGGAGCTATTGCATCACTCCCCACCGCCCCCAGGCTCCTCTGATTGCCCCCCGCCCCCACCTGACCCGCTTCTGCATATCGCGGATTTTCATGTATCGCGGGTCGGGTGGGTCCCTAACCCCCGCAATAGGTGGGGGGTTACTGTATAGACCATAACTGCAGTAATTCTACAGTTGCAACACCTATTTTCAGCAGCAAAATCATATTTTGAAACCGACCAATGGAAATATTGACCATCAAAGGACATTTGCAGTGCAATCTTCTACAAGTGTACTGACAAGGAAGGTCCAGTGAGTTCAACATAACTCAATTACAGCCCTTTCTCTCTCTCTTTCCCTGTATGTGTGTGTGGTTGCAACCTTAATGGATTTATTTTTTTAGGTTAAGGGAAAAAATAGATGGCTAGCTCCTGGTTTGAAACTCATGAGCCAAATTGTACACCTGTTTTGAAAATAATTATACAGATCAGTCACAGAAACCTTGGCTGTCTGTATTTCTTTTCCTATTATTGTTAGCGCAAACTGGAATTTAATGAGACAGCTGTTTGTAATGAAACAGACTCATACATTTCCTTGATACATGGAGCAGCAGTAAGTTTATTTTCTGTTAAGTAATGCCAAATAATGCTCATGAGTTAGAATCAATTCAAATCTCAGGAATGAGATGTCTTTGTATTATTACCGCTCTTATATTAAACAACATTAATTTGCTTCTACGAACCAAGAAGCTAACATTTGTTTAAGTCCAATTTAGATTTGCAGCCAAACCTATTATTGAACAGTGTACTATGATTTTGAAAAAATGAAATGCAAGAAATCATAGCAGATAAAAATACGGCATTATTATTGATTTTGTTTTCAAATAATGGATCTAAACCATCACTGAAATTACTCGCAGGGGCAAAGTAATTTAGAATATGGTAAACTGCTAATCACACTCATGCTGAAGTTTTTGAATTTTGTGTCTCTGCCCAGATCTATTGTGATCCATTAAAAAGCTTCCTGGCCACCCCCGTTGCCACAAGCTGAATGCTTGAACTGCAGTGAGATCTTTTGTCCTTTTAATTCAGTCAGCATGGAAATGATTTTCTCATTTCAGTCCCCTTTTCTGTCCTCTCTTCATTGTGTCAATAAAACAGTTGTTCCAAGCTGCTCTAATCAGCTTAGAGTGCTAATTCATTGCACTGGGATGCTATCTTGGTCTGGTTTTACAGGTGGATGCTCTGAGGGGTGAAACTCCAATAGAGTGTAATCCTTTGAGGGTTGTTGGCAGAATAACTGAAATATGAAGGAGATTTCTGGGGGAGGGGGTTAGTTACAATGCAAGCAAGTATATATGCAGATGATTGTACTTCTCAGAAAGGTAGTTGCATAGTATTTTCTAAGGCTTTCATGGCCAGGATCTGAGAGCTGTTGTGAGTTTTTCGGGCTGTTTGGCCGTGTTCTGGAATTCTTTCTTCCAGATGTTTTGCCAGATGTGGATGGCATCTTCAGAGGGCAAGGAGCTCAGGGAACTGGGAGTTCTTTCTATGCTCTGGGTTTCTAGTTATCATACCATTAAATTGTGACTTTAATATCTCGCTTTTAAGGAACTCCCATCCATTTTGTTAATCTGTTAGATTTTTAAAAGAATAGAGGCAGTTAGGTATAGACAAGAACTTCTATGCATAAAGTGAAACATACAGACATATAATAGCCCATAAATAATTAACTTCAATTAGTGATGATTGCTGAAATTAAGCATTCTTTGGAAGAATGGGTAAATATACTGTGGATGATATATTCAATATATATAGTTAGCCAAATCTATCCTAAACTGCTTACTGAAGAGCTAAACAGCAAGTTTGAATAGATTGTTGAGATTACATAGGCTATATTCTTTGTATTAAAATATATGTAAGTAAAGATAAAATTGGGATGAGATAAGAAAATTTAGTTTGAAAGTGTGCTCATTTAAGCTGGGAAGGGACATATGAATTATATTGGGCTCAAATGTTGGGGGGGGAACTGTGATTGAAGTGGTAACGTGAGAGGAGACAAGCAATATATATGTTTTATGTAATTTAGTGTAGAAAATAAAATATAAAATGCAAAAAAAGAATGTCATTGGTTTAAATCGTATTACATAAGGTAGTAAATCTCACTATAGTAGGCCAATTGAATCAATGGGAACTTGGTGAGATAACTCCTCCGTATAGATGGGAACGAACTGAAAAATGAATCTTCTTTTGACAAAGTCAGCCCCAAGCCACCAAGAGACATCAAATTTGGAAGGAAGCATCCCCCGTCTCTTATCTACAATCCCAACAAGTTTGGTGATTGGCTTTTCCCAACCCAGCTGATAAAGGACACTTTTCCAGGGCTCCCATTTTGTTGATGCATAGCTCAGAGATGGTCAGAGGAAGCTTCTCCCCAAATTTGGAATCTCTAGATGCAAGGGGGATTTTATAGCATTTTAAATGGGAGATGATTCATCAATTCATTAGGTCACCACTGGAAATTCATCTGTTCATCAATTCATTGATTTGTCACTGTAAGTTCAATTAATTCAAATGGGCGTACTCTTAACTGCGACTCGTTTTAGCTTAGTAAGTTGCAGTTAGTGTAGGTCCAGTAAACCAGTGGAACTTATAGAGGGTATAGAGTTGGGTATTTGTATCATTCCAAGCTGACCAATGTATGTGTTCTGTTTCTAAAGCATTAGCTGTAAATACCTTTGGTAATATGACTATTTTTCTTTCACACTTAAAAAAGGTAAAATTGTTATTTAACTTGTACAAATAAGGGTATCTGGATTAGTTGATACAGCAATTATGATGTCCTTTCCTGTGTGATATAGATCAGTTTAGAATTGCATGTGATTTCAAAAGACAAGGTTAGCTTTAGAGTGTATGCACATAACAATTTGATGCACATTAATTATTCTTTAACCAGTTTATCCATCCATCCATCCATTAATTATTCTTTAACCAGTTTATCCATCCATCCATCCATCCATCCATCCTGGGGGGGCACTCTTTGTGATACTTGCAGCAGAAGTGGATGAACTGAATGTTTTTCCATCATTTAAACACATTCTTATTATCAGCAAAGGTTTCTTATCTAGACTAAAGACTGTGAATATGAATTTGAATGGGAGCTTGATGTTCTTGTTTTTTTAATGTGGAGAGCAGTGATGTGTTGTTTATGCAAAACATGATTGGCAATCCCTTAACTTTTCAGAATAACATGGACAGCTGGGAAAGATTAGGAGCAAGGGAATATGACTGTGCTCACCAGGAAAAACATTTTATTTGTTGTCAACTTGTCACATGCCACCAAGTTGCTTCCTATTCATGGTGATGCTACGAATTAATGGCTGCAAAACTTCTTATCCTTAACTGTCCAGATCAGTTTTTAACATACTAAATAACATGGGTTATTTTACGGAGTCAACCCATACTATCTCAGGACTTCAAGCAAAGTTCAACATGAATTTGTACAATTCATATTAGACTCTAGAGGAAATTAAAAATAATCCAGACAACTATATATATGCAGCCTCACTAGCATTCTGAACCAAGTATTCCTTCTGCTCAAGAATCACATCCTCAATCCATAGCGCTCCACAGAAAGGTGTTTAAATATACTAAATTTCCCAGAGAAAGAGACAGAGTGTCATAAGTAATTGGATGTGGTTTGTAATAATATCATCCTGTTTTCACTCCCAATGGTAGTCCATTTCTGCTGGGCTAACAAGGCACAGGGTAATGAAAACCATGCCAAGCAGAGTATGTGTGTGAGTGTGAGAGAGAGGAGTCTAACCTATGCACAGGAAACAAATGTCATCAATTACCCTAAGTGTGGAGCTCACAGATACCTTATCTTCAGGCTCCTTAAAATAAAAACTTGATTGTTACCAAATGCATCTCAGAAGCTGGGGGAGGATGAACCAGGAGACAAGTGTGCATGAAGATTTGTGGAGGAAAAGATGAAGTTACAGTGGATCAGAACATGTTTGTTGTATTTCTGTTCTATATACGTCAATGAACTGAAAGAGGTGATTAGAAAGCAGTTATAACATCAAAATTACAGTGCCCCCATTAACATTATGCTGCTCAGAATAGATCTATAAAACCAATAGCTGTATCTCTGACTAAGATGTTGACACTGGTGAGGTTATGGGTGAGAGGGTATCTAAAATTCAAGGCTGGCAACTGTGCTTGTTTTGACAGCTGAAGGCAATGTGTTGTGATCTTAGCACACAAGATATGGGGAGCTTCTGTGTAAGCATCTGACACTTGATAGGAATTGTCCATGAGCATATTATTACTATTCTTGTGAAACCTACTGAGTGTTGTGCTCTTTAAATGGAGTCTGATTGAAACCTTTCCCCCCTTCCTGGTAAAACTAGCTTAATACACGCAAATATTTATTTCTTTATTGCACTACTAACCTAACTAGTTCTTCATTTGATCCAGCAGTTCCTCCAAGCAAAGATGTACATTTATAATCCCAGAATCCTAGACCTGCAGAGCTACAAGGAATCACTGAGTCCAGCCCTTGTTCAGGAAGTACAGTAAGGAAATGAGTTCCACAATGGCTGGCTTTGCAGCCAGATGCCTAAACCACAAAGTTATTTCAGTTGTCTGGGTTGGACAACATTATGCTCACCTCCATCTGAGTAAACCATGGCTGTTGGAGCAGCTAGGTATGATTGCTCAAATGTTTCACATGAAAGCTCCTTAAAGCTGGGTAAGCCCCTTTCCTTTATTTTCAGCTGGAAAATTGACCACACTGAACTAATTGGGTGCTTAATTAATCCATTCTTGAATAGTGTTTAACCTGAACTGCTTTTTGTCCTTGGTGATTTATGTAACTCACTCACTCACTCACTCACTCACTCACTCACTCACTCACTCACTCACTCACTCACTCACTCACTATCTATCTATCTATCTATCTATCTATCTATCTATCTATCTATCTATCTATCTATCTATCTATCTATCTATCTATCTAAATTTGAGATGGACACAAAATGGCAAAATAGCATTTTGTTTTGTTTTGTTTCTGTAGTAGTTTCATTTTGTTTGTAACAAAATTTTAAAGTAGCTTTATTACAAAATGAAATGAAACAAAACAAAACACTATGCTCCCCTGGGTTCTAAAGGACCAAAATGGCAGGGGAACTTCCTCAAACAATTCTAGGCAACCCCCTGAAATTTGGAAATGTTTGGAGGACAGGGAGCGGAGTTATGAAGCTCCAAAGGGGGTGCCCCTAGGAAAAAATCTTTCTAATTGCAATCATTGGGAAGTGGTGGCAATGCTATTGCTTGCCTGATCAGCTTCTAATTCCAATAGAAATATTTTTTCCTAGGGTCACCCCCTTTGAGGCTTCATAACTCAGCTCCCTGACCCCCAAACCTTTCCAAATTTCAGGGGCTTATCGGGAAGGGCTTGAGGAAGCTCTCTCGTCATTTCCTCTAGAATGAATCCTTTTGTTCTAGAGGAAAAAATGGTGTTTCATTTCATTTTGTATCAAAATGCAGTTTCATTTTGTTATGAAATGTTTTGTAACCTTACAACACAATGAAACAGCTTGACATAGAGAGGCCAATATGAGGGAAGTGTATCTTCTTATAGGCCTTAATAAACATGAAATAGAATTGCAGTCACTCAATTGTTCACAATACTGTCTGTGAAACAGTCCCCCTTTTAAAGGGGTTTAAAGATGATTTTATGGGAGCCTTTTTTAATTCCTCAGGATAATACTGACAATGTTATGGCTCTGGAAAGCAGCATGTGAACTCGGGTTGACATGCAAAATGGAGATCATTAGCTAAAGTGGCTGACAGGCTGTGTGCCTGCTGAAGACGCATGAGGAGCAAGCAAGAAATATGAAAAAGCATACTCATGCTAGGGAATCACCTTGACATACAATTATGTGGCTCTCTGCTAGTTTTTAGCATTTGTCATATTTTCCTTTTTTGTGAAAATTACTACCATCCATAGAAATGTCATCCCCAGATGAATTGGAAGGCAAGGGAAAGCCACGAGAGGAAATAGAATGTCTTCAGTCATTGTATGGAACTCTTGTTGACATCAAGGCAAGTTATGCATAGTACGGAAAAATATGTCTCCCATAAACTCTAAAATTCTTGCATTTTAAGTACTTCTGGATAAAGATCTGTTAAGGACAATGGATGCTTTTCTACAGTTTATTTAAAAGGAGGACAAGAAGTAAGTGGCATTGGTGGAGTTGTATAACAAAGCATAGATGTTTGGGAAATAAGATCTTAGCCCTCAAAATTGGAAAGTGGTTCCATAACATAAAACACAGGCCCTCTGCTTCCAAGAAGCACACTGTGTAAATCCTAAAGATGTGGCAATTTCCCGTATGGATGACCTGTTTTCTCCTGGTTAATGAATATCTGCAGAAGAAGTACTGTCATACAATATGGTGCTTGTGTCCTAACCTGTGATAATGTGCAAAGGGGAGGAAGGGCTGTTATGGGGTTCTGCTGCATATAAAGAGTGTTTGCAATATAGCATTATAAAACATTTCCATAAACCTGAATGTTAGAAACAAATACATAGGTGAAATGGACCAGCTCACTTCGTAGTCTCAGGTAAGAGGCTGCTCGCTGTCTAACAGGGCAATCCCAAGCGTGCAGGGAGTAAAGGACCTTCAGTTGGTTCTAAAGCCTTGTTGGTTTCCACTTCACCAAGTTGCTCAATTTAGGAGGTATTTTTGACTTCCTTCCTACAGGAGTAGGGTATTCGCTTTGGAAGCTCCCTGCTGGTGTAGCTGATTGAGCTCCTCCAAGCCTGGCCCTGGGGGATAGGGTAACTTTGAGACTCTCAGATTCAACGCCATCTCCACAGCAATAGCACCATTCTCCAGGTGTGCGCCATTCTAAAAGTCTACACTATGGATGGGCTATTCGGATGCTGCTATTTCTAAAATGACACGCGCAAGCCCAGATGATGTTCGGAAGCCTCTGAAATGCAATCAGCCAATCCCTTACCTTGCTCTGTGCACTTACGGGGCTGAGCTCCAATGAGGAAGAAGCCTGCAACGTCATCGTTCCTTCTCCCTGGCAGTGGCCAATCAGGAGCTGTGCAGGGAAATGCATCATCCCGCCTCCCTGTCTGATTGGCCAGAACCAAGGAGAAGGAACAATGATGTCGGAGGCTTCTTCCACAATGGAGCTCAGCTCTGTCCGGGTGCAGAGCAAGGTAAGGGATTGACTGATTGCCTTTAGGAGGATTCCAAACACCAGCTGGGCTTGTGTGTGTCATTTCGGAACTGGTACCTTCTGAAAAAAAATAGTCCATCCCTAGTCTACACTAGTGGTAAATTTAAAACTAGAGTATGTCCTGGCATGAAACAGGGCCTGAGAGGTGCAGAATCCCTCACATAGAATAATTGGGAAGGGTGTGTACGTCAGGATTGTCTTGCTCTTCCCAAATTGGTCTCCAGCAGAAATCTAGACTAGTCTTAAACATCTTGGAAATGAAGATGGTAAAAAGAACTTTGTCCTAACTTTTTGCGTTTTATTTGCACATTGCTCAAACTTAATATTGGTGGAACTGTTTTATTTGTGATAGCCTTCAGGTGCTACTGAATCATAAATTTACAAAAACTGCCCCTTCAATAAACCAGAGCCAATATCATAATAAAAAAAATCCAATAATTATTTAAACATGAAATATTCATGTTTAATGACTCTGCCTGCTTTGTTATTTTTTTTTGCAGCGCACTTGGGTTGGCTTAATTAATACATACTTAAATTTTCCCGGCCAACATTTCTAGTTACAGGTTTCTTGTGTTTAAAGTTTTGTTTGTGTGTAAACTTGTCTGTCAACCTGAAATACAGTTATTAAGTCCTAGAGTTTTGCCTAAAGACATTTGCCAATGTGCTGGTTACTTTAATACCCATGCATAAAAAGTAGATTTTAACAGATTAACTTGCATTTGACCTACTTCAGCTCCCCTGGTAATGAGGGGTGCAGGAGCACAGAATTAATCTTTCCCAATTTGTGGCTCTCAGGGGTGCTGCTAAATTTTTAGAGGGTTTGCATTTTTAAAGTCTCCCACTGTGCTACAGAGTCTGTGGAACTTAGTTCATCCTAACAGTTTAGGGAATGGAGAGTTGCATCTGAGTAGCAGCACGATCAGGTTGTAGGACTGAACAATAAACGAGAAATACTGTACATTTTCCCCACTTATTGAGTGTGCAGTTTTGCCTGTTGCAGTTTGTGTGTGTATATATTTGTGTGTGTATAGGGGGGATTTTAGCAGGTAGAGTTCTTAACAAATCAAAGAACGAATTGCACTAGAACTGAAAAATTTGCAGCCGTGCTGCTTCATTCTTAGAACAGACTGAAGAATGTCTCACACACTACTTATGTCTTGTAATATTAATACATGGAAGAATATAAGGTAGTAATATGAACTTTCAAATTGGAAGAATTTAAATGACTGTTCTTTAGATTTATTTGTTTTTAAAAGTCAGGGAATGGCTAGCTGACTGAATGCAGTTCTCACATCTGCATTCACACATCAGTTTTCCAAAGCAAAATTTATGTTTCTTTAAAATTAGCATCTTCAACCTCTCTGCAAGTTTAAAAGAGCTGTTCTATATTCATTTTAATAGTCTCTAAGCTTGCAGTTTTAAAAATAACTGGCCTTCTAGTTAAATCATATTTTTGTAGCACCCATTAGTTACATGTCAGTTATTGTCTAAAGCTAATTAGAGATTGGCAATTAATCATGGAAACAGCTGTATTAGGGGGTATTGATTGTGTGTAATATTCTCTGTTAGATAGACATATGGATAGACTAATAGATTGTGCCCAGATAAACTGTTTATAAAGGGTGATCAATAGGGCTTTCACAGTTCCCACATTAAATATTCTGGTAACTCTCCTTGTGAATATTCAGTAAAAGATACTGTCTGTGTTGTACTGATTGAAAAATGCTACGGGCATCTCGGACAAATGTTTGTAATAGACTTCTAATACTTACTGCTTGCAGGAAGGAAAATGATTCTAATAATTGTGAAATTGCATAACAAATTACCCTTCCATGTTTTGTAGGCTCAGATAAATACTAGAGCTTTGCCCTACCGATCTAGTTTCATAGACGGCAGGACTTCAAATAAAGCAAACCTATTATACCATTGGATCATTTTCCTCAGTAATCTATGTGATTATCTGCTAAACAGATCTACTTTAGCACAAAACGATGTGCTGAAATAATGGTTTCATATATATAAAATTAAGGCAGCATTCCTATACAAGGTTGCCCAGCCCTTTGTCTCAATTAACTCCATGGGGCTTCAGAATAGACATATACAGGATTATACTCTGCGCTGAAAACAAAACATAAGGTTTGCTGTTACAAAGCCAGTGAAAGAAGTGGTGTAGCTTGGAAAGAGTTCCCTTGGAAAGTCTGGTGGTCTATAAATATAAATATAAAATAAATCAATCAATAAAAATTTTCCTCTCCTTTCTGAATAAGGTAACTTAATTTTTAAAATGAAATAAGTTAAGACAAGGCTAGCTTTTCCAAATATGGGCCTGTTGTAAGGAGACATATATTCAATACAACATACTAGGGTGTATAATACATCTTTATCTATTACTTTTTTGACTCAGTAGACTGAGCAGTGCTTATTGTTAATAATAGTAGAAGCTAATGGTTCATGCTTCTTGTGCAAGAAAAAGCCACTGAGTTGGAATGGTACTGGTATCGTAAGTGTCTGTGAAAATGAATGACACCAAACAGGATGAGGCACAAACTGAGGTGCAGCCCCTGTGTGCTGTGCGAAAAAGAGAGGTTTGTGAATTCTAGTTTAAAACGGCGATTTTAAGTTTTCTTCCACCAAAGGATCTTTTGGGGAAGTACAATGCAACAGAGTAAACTTAAAAGCATGAGAATATAGATCATTGTGAGAAGTTAACATGCTGTGATATTTTTTGCGCTTCAGAGGGAGGTTCGAGCTCCACAATTTCTAGCAGCTGCCAATGTTGTCAGCCCCGATCTGTCAAAAAGGATTTTTTCCCCTCTCGCCCAAAACTTTGAAGCTCCTTTCTGACATCTCCAACAAACTAATTGTTGTCTTCTGCCTCTCAGAGCCCTCTGAAGTCCCAATGAGTTAGTGTCTTCTCAAGAGATGAGAAAGGGGACTCACAAAATCAATTTATCAGGCTATTACGTATTGTCATCAACCAAAACAAAAACCCGCTAAAGACAGGGGGAAAAGTAGAAGAAATGGGTCTCTGAGAAAAGGTTACAGAACATCCATCTTCTAGTCTCTTCTGATTGTTTCCATTCTTTGGCCATTTTCATAGCCGTTCTCCTCTAGTAAAAGACACTTTATGACAAGCATTGTAATCTCTTTAGACCACGGGGGAACCTCTTCTTTAGGACAGCATCTTTGCAAGGCATGAGTGACAGCAGGAAGGGGGCCAATTGCCACTGCAAACATGAAGCAATAAATCATCCACCCCTGGCATCAGCTTGCTGGACTTGTCCCCATTCCCTGTGTAGCTACCACTGCCTAGATGCGACAAAACCACCATTGTCTCTGTGTTGTGCTCTCTGAGTTCTCAGCACCATGGTTTAAAGTTAAATTAAGATGAAACTTGTTTGGTGGTGAATATGGGAATAAATCTTAGAGCTTTTTTATTAGCTTGAAGTACCAAGGAAAATACTTTTAAAACAGTGGATTAAATGTCCTTGTTTTCGAGCTTACAATGTGATTGCGGTTATCACACCGTTTTTCAGAGAGAAGGGTTTCTTGCTTACTTTTTATCCTTACTAACTGGAAATATTGTTTCTGTTTTAAGTCCCAATAACAAGGGAGGGCAAATGATACATTTTAAAAGATACAACTTGATAAAACAATATGAAACCAAAGATATATTTCAAATGTAGTAGCTACTGCTTACTCTCTTACTGGGATACAGCATAGGAGGCTTGGTAACACATTCTAAAAGCTATGTTAGGTCATGAGGTACACAGTGTACATTCCATGATCATTCTAGAAAAACAGGTGGTAATTGACTACTTTCTCTTGCCATGTTTCTGCTCCAACCCCCCCTTCAAATTGGGCAAGATTAATTTGTTCTCAAAGGGATGGACATTTTTCTAAAGGGAAGGTAGAATTCATGTGTATATCTCTAAAAGTATAATATGCATCTCCTCATTTAGAGCAAAACCAGGAAGCATAAAATTAATCTGATCATGTCTTCTTCTTTTGACTCTGTTGCTGGTATTTTTCCTTATGGCAGAACATTCAGATTTTCTTCTTGTTGATATGTAATCAAATATTTTAAAATCTGTATCGTTGATGTGCAGTTACTTTAATCCTGGCACTTTTGCTTGTGGCAACAGGTAGGCCATTACCGTTATTATCATTTTTATGTTAACATCTACATTTTTTTCCCAGTTGGGCTTAGTTGGGCTATTTAAGGTGAAGGTCAATGTCAATTGTTTTGGCTCTATACTTAGTACTCTGTACTGGAATGCCAGTACAGTGGTACCTTGTATAAAGGAATTAATTCGTTCCAAATGAAATTATGTTAAGCAAATTTTCCTTTATACAAATTTCCCATAGGAATGCATTGAAAACAGAGTGATCCCTAATTGCGACCATTTTTATGTTGTACAGATTCGCCCCATAGACGATTCTGTTAAGCAAATTTCCCCTATCTCCGGAATTTTTTATGTTGTACAGATTTTATGTAATACAAACAATTTGTTATACGAGGGTCTACTCTACATTTATGTATAAATGACATATAAATGACATGATATTTATACAGTCCAATGGGCATAAAACTGCAACAAAGGAAAATAAAACATCAGGATTTTTTTCAAGGTGGATTTTGTTTGTGCATTAATTTTTTTTTTTGAAAGATAGCCATTAATTGTTTCTTCATATTCAAAACCAGCAACGAAGAATTCTTTGGTGCCTTCAAAGCTCACATTTTTATTATAACATCGGTTTCTATGCCATATAACCCAGTCCATCAAATGTGATAGTCTATGAAAGCTCATGCCCTGGTAAAAATCCAGAGAAGTGCTATTTTTGCTGTCTATTGCAGTCTTGTAGAGCCTTAAATATTACCACAACTTGCTGGGCATGAATTTTCATGGACAAGAAACATAACATGCATCCCGCAAAAGTAGGCTGCAGACCACAAAAGCTGGTACCCTCAAAACCTGTTGTCTTCTAGGTCTAGTTTCTTCTTCTGTTTTTCCTATAAAGCCGTTGTTTTTTGCTGCGGCAGACTAACATTGCTACCCCTTTGGAAATTAAAGAAGAAATGATTCATAGGATGTGGGATAAAAGAAAGGACTTTGACAGGATATGTCTTTAAAATTGAGCAGCTTGAGAAGGTCAGTGAAGGTTGACCATACCCGTGTGTTCATCACATTGTCTTTTTGTTTCCATTGATTTTTTTTGTCGCTCATGACCATTAAGGATGTTTCTTTTAGACAAATTAGCTGTAGAATGTTAACCATATATTAATTGTTGTTGACGCTGGCAAGATGATCTGTTCCCTTTAGAATTATCCCTCAGCTGAGTGTACTTCCTAAGCAGAAGATAAGGGAAGAATTTTGACTAACTTTGGAAATATAAATAATAAATTTGTTGAAGTGGTTCTGACTTTACTTTTCTGTTTTCCAAAAGATGGGCATGCAAAAATCAGCAGTGACATCTGTTTCCAGATCCGTTTTTACTACATGTAAGTGATAGATAATCATGCTTTTTTAAATAACAGCCTTTCTGAGCATGTTTGTGTGCTCACGAGACAGAAACAGAGCATGCTGTGAATTTAAAAATTGTTCTAAGTCACTCCTGTGAGCCCATGAATGAAACAGGTTATGCATCATTCTTACACATTTCTGCTGCTCTGAAATGTATAATTCCATTCCCCCTTTGTTTGACTGAATTTGTAAAAAAAAGTTCTTTTTCACTATCGTAATGGGGAGGGGGAAATGATGGTATTTGGTTGCGGGGCTTTAAAATGTCTATGACAATTTTAGTAAGGAATGCTGAAATTGGTATATAGCTCTGAGTTTAATAGCAAGGGGAAAGGACATGATTCTTGTTCAATTTAAACACAGACATTGCAAATAGATTGTAGTGGGCATATCATGCCTGATTGATAACAACTGGTTACAGTCTTAGGCTAGATGTCTTCTTTTTCTGTTTTAAATAATAATGTGTGGTGTGATTTAATGAAAAAGAAAGCCTTCAAGGTTTTCTGGATTTCACAGTCAAATCGTTAGACAGTCTACGAGACATGAGTTTTCCAGGCTTCATGACAGTTTTATCCCAGTTCATCATCTTAACTAAAAAATAATCCTATCTAACTTGAAATCCACAGCAGCCATAAGTAGAAAATAAATCCAGGCCACAGCTCAGACTTGTAACCTAACAGCTATCATAAATAATCAGAACCTATTTGAAGGTGGAAGATGGGACATTAGAAGCTATTTACACTACCAGAGTGATCCCATCGATCAGTAACAGCAACCCCGTAGATAAGACTCATATGATGTCATGGTTATTTATGGTGGGCATTGACAGTAAAACCACTATAGAACTTTTTCCCTTGACAGCTTCATTCATTTCTGTTTGTGATGCATTCTGTTGTTAAAGAAGCAATCAATAGCAAATTCAGGGTGATAAAGGTTATTACTGGTTAAATATGTGAAAAACGGAACCTTTTCTGCTACCCTGCAAATGAAAAGAGATCTTTTAGATTTATTTTAAAAAAATAAAGTGCAATCCATGTTTTTAAGAAAGAAGAATGAGAAAATGAAAAAACAGACTGCAGGAAAGTAAGGAGCTGCTTTATACTTAATTGAACAATTGGTCTATCTCGCAGCAATGATATCCCCATCGAAGGAAAGAGATGTCCATGTCTTTCAGGCATTAAATAGGATTATTTTATACATCTGGCTATAGCTAGTGATCCTCAGGGTTCTAAAAGAAAACACAATGCAGATATCCCACAAGTCTGAAATCTACCTACATTTGGAAGATAGTACTATAAGTTGACCTGCTGGTAGGATAGAATCATAGAATCATAGAGTTGTAAGAGACCTCAAGGGCCATCCAGTCCAACCCCCTGCCATGCAGCAACCCCCATCACAGTATTTCCGACAGGTGGCTAGCCAGCCTCTGCTTAAAGACCTCCAAAGAAGGAGACTCCACCACCCTCCATGGCAGCATATTCCACTACTGAACAGGTCTAACCATCATGAAGTTCTTCCTAACGTTCAAATGGAATCTCTTTTCCTGTCGTTTGAAACCATTGCCCCGAGTCCTAGTCTCTGAAGCCATGGTAAACAAACCTGTTCCCTCTTCAATATGACATCCTTTCAAGTATTTAAACATAGCTATCATATTCCCCCTCAACAACACAGTTGAAATCATTTCATCAGTTTTTTTATATTTACTGTCCTCAAATGCAATGGCCAGAATCTAATTGGTGTTTCCATAAGGTTTGCATAATTTATTTCAGCTAATAGTACATAATTGATGAGGTACTGGCAGAGTGGCCACCTGACTGAGACATGGTCATGTTCCTTCCTTCACAAACAGTCACAACATGTTATACAAAACTTGAGAGCATGACTAAACAATGCCTTTTTTTTCCTTTGAGAAGAAGGTACTGAAACGTTTGGATTATTTGGCAATTCTCTAGTTTCCTCTGGAGTAGATGGCAAATCAATTGTAATGAAAAGTATTAAAATACTGGATAAACATTAATGCCAAAATGCTATTGCTTATATGAATACATATCTGTGTTAAAATCCCCTTTCCAATGAAATACTCACTTGTCTGGGGAAGCAGGACATTTGAGCAATGACACATTTAGAGGGTTGCCATATGTTGGAGTCAACTTGATGACACATAACAGCAAGGCCCATTGAATCAAATGGGATTGAGCCAGATGTTCTAAGTTCCATTGATTGAAATGGGCCTATCTAACAACAACTTACTTTATCAAGGCAAGTCAGAAGTCCCAATCCATAGATATTTCCCTCTAGTGCTGAGACTTTTTGACTAGTTTTGTCACCAAATTTCGAGTGAATCACACTACAAACATTAATCTAGTTCATCAGTGAATTAATAGCAAATATTTTTGAAGGAAATAGCTTTAAATAAATCTATTGAAGGAAATAGCTTTAAATGATTTTTTTTTGAAGAAAATCACAGATCACCCTGTACATCACCTGTACATCACAGACCAACAAAAATCAGATAGTATGAATATATTTTGCAGGATAACATAGGAGGCCTAGGTAGAATGGATTATATTCTCTTACAAACTAATCATGAAAATATATGATATATATTAATTATATGAAATTCTGTATTTATTCTGATTTTTATTTTTGTGGTATCGCTAAATGGTTTACCATATGAACTGTCAATTAATATAATATCATGTATGATGAGTAAAATATTAAAAATAGTTGTTATTCTACTTAATTTTATTACATCTCCCTATCTTTCTGGAAACAGGCAAAGACCTTTCTCTTCCGGCAAGCTTTTCCTGAATGATGGACAACCAAAAATGGCTACACAGACATGTGTTTATAACCACTTATAACTTTGTGAATATGTCTTAATTGTACTGGATGGTATATTGTTCCTCATTACTGTAAGCTGCCTTGGGTCCTCTTCAAAGGAGAAAGGTGGGATAAAATAGTTATAAACAAACAAACAAACAAACAAACAAACAAATAAATAAATACTGTATGTTTTACAGCAGTAAATATTATGAATAAGAAGACAAGCAGCTATACACCACAGATCTGTTATGCATAGCAGTTACTTGACTTACATGATTGCATTTGTTCAGCAGGCTATACTAAGAATCACTCTAAGTTATGTGCCAATAAGAATTAAACCTCATTTAAACAGGTCAAAGTTCATTCTCATACATTGGCCATGTCTCGAACAAGATAACCTGCTCAGTCATCCAGTATGATTTATCAGTTGAAGGAGGATGTGGGCAGTAATATATCAACCTTTCAAGAAAGAGGTGCAGTATTTTAATGGATCATCTTTTAAATATAGCCAAAGCTAGGTGCTATGTGATTTATAAACTGAAAACTCTGATGAATTAAGTATCTCATTCTCATCAAATAATCCTAGAAATATTCATTGTTCTAGAGTTGCATGGAGCTGTAGTGAACATGTAACAGTATTCATGATACTAAGAATATTTAAAATCTTTCCTTCTGTTCTGCTGATTTCTGTTTCTGCTGTTACTCATGTCACAATCTAGGAATTTGTGCATGGTATTTGTGTTTATGTGCACAGACGTTTGGGCTGGTACTGAAGAGGACCAATAAAGAAGGTTTAGATTTTTAAATCTGTTTATTTTAATACTTAATATCGATATTTTGTGTTTATTCTCAACTGCCTGGAGTTCCTTTTGGAACACTGGCAGTAGATAGATAGATAGATAGATAGATAGATAGATAGATAGATAGATAGATAGATAGATAGATAGATAGATAGATAGATAGATAGATAGATAGATAGTACTGAAAAAGACTCGACTTTGGAAGACTTGTGCTATGCCAGTGTAACAAGACAAAAAGATTTTGGCCATTGTTTTGAAGCTAATTCACATATGTTACTAAGTCTGAGGGGTGATATAATACCACTTTTTAAATATTTCAAGGGCTGTCATACAGAGGAGGGTCAGGATCTGTACTCACTCATCCCAGAGTATGCAGGACATGCAACAGTGGGCTCAAGCTAAGAGAACTCAGCGTTTGGCTGAATATCAGAAAAAATTCTGGTACTGTTAGAACAGTACAGCAATGGATCCAATGACGTCAAGAGGTGGTGAGTGCTCCAACACTGGAGGCATTCAAGAAAAAGACAACCAACTGGCATATATTCTTTGATTTGTTTTCCTGACTCGAGTATATACTTAAAAATGACTCTCACTTCTTCCATTTAGTTATGGACCTATTAGTAATATGCATGATTTATTTTATGGACTACTTACAAAGGTGGTCTTTGTGGACTGAATACTAAGATGCACTGCAACAGAGCAAACAATTTGCCAGTGAAGTCTTTAGTTCTGTGAAGTTACCTGACCAATGTTAGTGTACTGCAGAAAGAAAAATACAATCAATCATGTGTAGCAACTAGCACAATAAAGAAACAAGGAATCACAAGGAAACCACAAGTTGTGGAGCAGGTATAACATATGAAATTATTTCTGCAGTGCCACATCCATAGTGGTTTGTGAAAGCAGAACCAAAGTCTCTAATTTGATGCCTGTGCCAGGACAAAAATCAGGTTTTTCACTCAAATGGTAAGAGCTGTGCACTTATGGCATGAAACCACTGGATGCAGCTCTTTTATCTCCGAAAACATCAGCATCCGTACATGTAAATTTAAAAGAGTAATAAAACAAGTGTGCTTTTGTTGCAAAGATAAACCCCAGGATATAGTTTGCCTGCCTAGGGAAGATCATGCAGTACAGACATGTGTGTGTGTGTGTGTGTGTGTGTGTGTGTGTGTGCGCGCGCGCGCGCGCGCGTGCGCGTGCATGTGTGTGTGTGTTGCATCATTACAGTCATGACCGACTTCGTGACCCCATGTTCATGGAGTTTTCTTGGCAGGAATACTGGAGTGGTTTGCCAGTTCCTACTCTAGGCACCTACAGCACTTGGTATTCCCTTGGTATTATTGGCCTCTTCCGGCTCCACTCTTCTATGATTCTATGATTCTGTTCACTCATAATTTAGATCTATTTTCTATGCTATAAAGAGGAAAAGTAAGATACATAATTAATTGCATTAACTTGACTATGATTCTTTCTTTATTCATATTAGAAGTACCAGCAAATTTTATTGACATTTAGTCCTACATTACTAAGCAGAATATAACGAAGGAATCTAATTATTAAGTGTAAAAAGATATATAGTATGAATAAGATTTTTTTAAAAAACAACAACAGCTAGATGACATTTGCCCAGTACTGGGCTACATCAACAGCATTTACTTTACTTTACTAAAAATAAAAGCGCAACTAAAAAAAAAAGGAATTTTTAAAAAAATATTTTTATAAAAAGAGAAGAGGAGAAAGGCATATACCTTAATAAATTATCAATATTGAGTTATAAGTAACTCACCTTATTTAGTCAAGATGGAGGGTCACGGGGCTGATGTAGTTACTTGTATCACCTGCGGCATGTTTGTTTTTTTGCCAAAACAACTGCCAGCTTACACATGCTCAAAGTGCAGGCTAGTAGCCCTCTTAGAGGACAAGGTCAGGCAGCTGGATGCCTGTGTTTCTAATCTTCACAAGGCTAGGGAACAGGAGGGTTTTTTGCAGGAAGCAGATAAAAACTTTGCCAACACAGGGGACAGGGGTAATCTCAATCAGGACGAGGGCATTTCACAAATACAGGAGACAGACACTTGGAAGAATGTCACAGTCAGAAAGGGAAGAACTAGGAAACAGAAAGAAAGTTTGCAGTTGCAAAATAGATTCCAACCTCTCTCCCTTATCATCCAGGAGAAGAAACTGCACCAAGAGCAGCCTCAAGACCTTGCACAAAGGAATCCGAACCCTACAGTGCACCAGGAGGCATCTACCAAGCCTCGGAGGAGGCGGGTGGTGGTGGTGGTTGGGGATTCCTTGCTTAGAGGAACAGAAGCGGTCATCTGCAGGCCAGACAAAATGAACAGGGAGGTCTGCTGTCTCCCTGGAGCCAAGATTCAGGATGTAACTGAGAGACTGACGAGACTCATCAAGCCCTCTGATTCTAACCCCTTTCTCTTGGTCCATGTAGGAACTAATGATACTTCCAAATGCAGCTTTCAGGATATCGCAGAAGCGTACAAAGGAATGGGTAGGAAGCTGAAGGACCTGGGTGGGCAGGTGGTAATTTCATCTCTCCTCCCTGTAGAAGGACGTAGCCCACGAAGGCAAAGAACAATAGTGGAAGTTAACAATTGGCTTCGGAGATGGTGCCGGCAGGAACTATTCAGATTCTTGGACCATGGTTTGCTTTTTCATTCAGATGGGATATTGGGCCAGGATGGGGTGCACCTCACCAATGCTGGTAGGAATCTCTTTGCCAAGAGGATTGCAGATTTAAAAAGGAGAGCTTTAAGATGACTTTGCAGGGGGAGGGAGAAAATTCACTTAACGGTAGAGATCCAGAAGGGGTTGTGGAGACTAGCCCATATGTTGCAATAGGAGCAGGACAAGAAGTAGTGCAGACCATCAGTGCGAGGGAAAACAGGTTAAGCAAAGGACATGTAAGAAGCACAAACAGCCTCAAATGTCTCTACACCAATGCACAGAGCATGGGGAACAAACAAGAGGAGCTGGAACTCCTAATACAGCAAAATAAATATGACATAATTGGCATCACTGAAACATGGTGGGATGAGACGTATGATTGGAATGTAGTCATTGGAGGATATAACCTGTTTCAAAAGAATAGTAAGAAAGGAGGAGGTGTAGCTTTATATATTAAGGACATTTATACTGCTGAAGAAATACAAGATAAACAGCAGAGGAACCATGTTGAGAGTATTTGGGTGAAAATCAGGGGTGAAAAAACCAGGAGGGATGTCTCTGTGGGGGTATATTATAGACCCCCAAGCCAGTCGGAGGAGTGTGATGATGCCTTCTGTGAGCTGATGGCCACACAGTCAAAAGGGAGAGATGTAGTACTAATGGGAAATTTTAACTATCCTGATATATGCTGGCAATCCAACTCAGCTAAGAATGCAAGGTCTAACAAATTCCTTACCGCCCTTGCAGACAATTTCATGGCCCAGAAGGTAAAGGAGGCAACAAGAGGCAAAACCATTTTATATCTGGTCATAACCAATAAGGAGGACCTCGTAAATGGGGTCGAAGTGGTGGGATCATTAGGTAAAAGTGACCATGCCCTCTTGGAATTTGTTATACAGTTGGAAGGTGAAGTTAAGCATAGTCAGACAAGAATCCTGGACTTTAAGAAAACCAATTTTTGTAAACTTAGGGAATTATTGGCTGTGATTCCATGGACCGACACACTGAAAGAGAAGGGAGTCCAAGATGGATGGGAGTTCCTTAAAAGCGAGATATTAAAGGCACAATTTAAAACTGTTCCAAAAAGAAGAAAATATAGGAGAGGTCTACAGAAGCCGCAATGGTTTACTAAAGAACTTTCAACTCAGCTAACTATAAAGAAAAACAAGTACAAGGAATGGAAAAGTGGGAAATGCACCAAAGAGGAATATAAGCAAACAGCTAATATATGCAGGGGGATGGTAAAAAAAAAGCTAAAGTGCAAAATGAACTTAGACTGGCCAGATACATTAAAGATAATAAAAAGGGTTTCTTTAGTTATGTCCGCAGCAAAAGGAAAAATAAGGAAATGATAGGCTCTCTACGTGGCGTTAATAACCAGTTACTAACAGGAGACAAGGAAAAGGCAGAACTATTCAACACCTTCTTTACCTCTGTTTTCTCCTAAAAGGAAGAAAGAGATCCACTGGGACAAAGAGTAGATGAGGTAGGATGGGAATTACAACATAGAATAGGTAGAGAGCTGGTACAGGAGCACCTGGAAACATTAAATGAATTTAAGTCTCCGGGGCCAGATGAATTACACCCAAGGATATTAAAAGAACTGGCGGAAGTAATTTCAGAACCATTGGCAATAATATTTGAGAAGTCCTGGAGAACAGGGGAAGTCCCCATTGACTGGAGGAGGGCTAATGTTGTCCCCATCTTCAAAAAGGGAAAAAAAGAGGACCCAAATAATTACCGCCCAGTCAGCTTGACTTCAATTCCTGGAAAGATCCTAGAGAAGATTATTAAACAGGCAGTCTGCAAATATTTAACAAACAATGCTGTCATTACAAGAAGTCAACACGGGTTTCTTAAAAACAAGTCATGCCAGACTAATTTGATCTCTTTCTTTGATAGAATTACAGGCCTAGTGGATGAGGGGAATGCTGTGGATATTGTTGATCTGGACTTTAGTAAGGCCTTTGATAAGGTTCCCCATGGTATTCTTGCTAAGAAGTTAGTAGAAAGTGGGATAGATAGTGCTACTGTTAGGTGGATTTGTAATTGGTTGACTAATCGCACCCAAAGGGTGACCATAAATGGCCTCTCTTCAGCTTGGCGAGACGTGACCAGTGGGGTTTCCCAGGGTTCTGTTCTGGGCCCAGTGCTGTTCAATATCTTTATTAATGACTTGGAGGAAGGAATAGAGAGTATGCTAATTAAATTTGCAGATGATACCAAATTGGGAGGGGCTACAAATTCCCTAGAGGATAGGATGAAAATCCAAAAAGACCTTGACAGACTAGAGTGCTGGGCCAAAGCTAACGAAATGGATTTCAACAGAGGGAAATGTAGGGTACTACATTTAAGTAAAAAAAATGAATTGCACAAATATAAGATGGGGATACTTGGCTGGAGGATAGTACCTGTGAAAGGGATCTGGGAGTCTTGGTGTACCACAAATTGAACATGAGTCAGCAGTGTGATGCGGCGGCCAGGAAAGCCAATTCGATTCTTGGTTGTATCAACAGAACCATAGTGTCTAGATCAAGGGAAGTGATAGTAGCATTCTATTCTGCTCTTGTCAGACCCCACCTGGAGTACAGTGTCCAGTTCTGTGCGCCTCAATTTAAAAAGGATGTTGACAACCTCGAGCGGGTGCAGAGGAGGGCTACCAGGATGGTTGAGGGTCTGGAGGAAATGTCTTAGGAGGAATGGCTTAGGGAACTGGGAATGTTTAGCCTCTCTAAAAGAAGACTGAGAGGGGATATGATAGCTATGTTTAAATATTTGAAAGGATGTCATATTGAAGAGGGAACAGGTTTGTTTACCATGGCTTCAGAGACTAGGACTCGGGGCAATGGTTTCAAATGACAGGAAAAGAGATTCCATTTGAACATTAGGAAGAACTTCATGACAGTTAGAGCTATTCGGCAGTGGAATATGCTGCCACGGAGGGTGGTTGAGTCTCCTTCTTTGGAGGTTTTTAAGCAGAGGCTGGATGGCCATCTGTCGGAAATATTGTGATGGGGGTTCCTGCATGGCAGGGGGTTGGACTAGATGGCCCTTGAGGTCTCTTCCAACTCTATGATTCTATGATTCTATGATTCTACTTTAATTGCCATTTATATACCACATGCTTGTATAAAAACAACTCAAGGCAGTATACATACAAAAGCAAATATAAAGTAAACAATAGACAATAAGCAGTAAAAACAATATAACAAATACCCTTTGAAATAGAAAGATTATAGACACAAACTAGCATCCAGCATACCCAACAAACACGACACCCCCAGAAACAGTTACCGAAAGGCCTCTTGGTAAAGCCAGGTCTTTAAGGCTTTCCGAAAAGCGTTCCTTCATGCCAACATAAGATCTTCCTCCTTGCATGTCAAAAGGCATCATATGCACTGTTACATGTGTGAGATGGTTTGTTCTTCTCCACATTTGCACAAAGTATCTTCTATAGGGAAACTCCATTTTCTCGGATTTTCCTTTGATCTTCACGCTCCAGCACATAGTCTGTCTAATGCTTTCCATAGGGTCCCTGGTTGTTCTTGGCCAGGTGGTGGAGAGTCATGTGGTTTTGCCCAGTTCCCTGGTAGTCTGGGGGGGGGGGAGGCTGATTGTTGGTTTGGGCAGAGGGTTTGAGGAATGTATGTCTTGATTTCAGTCTCAGCTTTGGTGGTTGATGATCAAATGACAAGTGTGTTTCTGAAGACATCACACAGTTTCATTTAAGGCCAGGTCCACCAGTTTTGTATGTTTTGATCTATACCAAATTGAGCTAGCACAATAATTTCACCTAGACCCATCCCATTGATTGTGTCTACATTTGTTTCCAGGTTCAGTTTCAGAGGCGTGGGGCCCAGGAAGTCTGTCTTATTTGTGCTCCTTCTCCCAACACTTGTGATTCAGCCTCTAACAGTTGATACCATAGGCAAATTGTACTCCTTCTCCCAACAGTTAATATCATGAAATCACCATCAGTATTACAAAATGAAAAGAATGGCTTTTCCTATATCCACCTCTGGGTGCAAAGCGAGTCTAGATTTTTTTGCTGCTGAATCAGTTGGAAGAATGAGATGATCGAGTTGTAGAGTCAGTGATAGAATTGATGTGTGGTTGCAGTGTCTATTCTTGAAATCAGATGAATATTGAAGTGAAATTCTGGGGGGAGAATAATTCATGACAAAGAGAAGGTTGAGCCAACTTGAATGCTAAATTCAGCTCAATTTCAGCTCCCACTCTAAACCCATGTACATAGAAATGAATTCCACTGAAATCAGTGGTACTTACTCCCAGATAAAAATCTTTAGAGCAGGACATTACAGTAAGATCCCATGTATCTGAATGGAACCCAATGATCTCAGACTTCCTCAAAGGCTCCTGTCAGGCTGGTAGCTATGGCGGGCGGGCGGAGAAACGGTGGGCAATTATCCCAAATGCTCCTCTGACTTACTCTCCCACAGTATAGACAGCATAGTCATTGATATATCTGGGCTGCACACATATATCTGTCTTGTTATGTGCACATATTTAATTCTTAATGGACGATGCAGAGCTGAACATGTCAACTGGGCCTCTCCTACTTTTCATTTAGCGATGCTGGGTACCTTCATTATATTCAGGTCACCATATCTCAAAATTTATAGCTACAGGTCTAAGCTGCAGTCTTGAAATCAGCTTGTCCAGAAATTATCTGGAACAATCAAATCACCTCATTCAGTTGTGTGGCAAAAATATGTGATGACATAATAATTGGCAGATGTAATCTGATAAAGCCAGTGGAGTCTGAAAGATGAGTAAGAGTCCGTTGAAAGATAAAAGAAAAAGTACAATAAATATTATTTTAGAGATTGGCTTCAGGGCAAATATTGCTTTCAAATAAGAAAGATAATCAAAGAAGAATGTTAAGGATAGGTGAGAAGTAGGCAAACAGCAAATGAGATTTGATTAGTGCACAAGAAAGCAAGCCTTGACTGCCTGAAGAGAACTGCTTGCAAAATTGAGAAGGCTTGGAATTGGCAGGGTCCCGTATCTCTGTGGTGTCTGGCCGTGGGAGATTCGCTCTGGGCGGAGGGATCGGTCGGGTAAGAAGAACCAGGGTCAGACACTTACTGCCTGTCCCCTGTTCTGATCCCCTCGCTCACCGTCATCTACCTGGGTGTCACTCCACCAGCGCCTCCGACCTGTCCTGCCTCCTGATTAATGCCAGGTCGGTGCATAATAAGACCTCGCTCATCCTCGATTCTATCTTGGATGAGCATGCTGACCTGGCAAGTATTACCGAGACCTGGGTGGGCGCAGAGGGTGAGGCTTCTCTCTCCCTATTGTGCCCCCCGGGTTTCAGGTTCAGTGGGCAGGCAGATCGGAGGGTAGGGGTGGCAGGGTGGCCATCGTTTGCAGGGAAACTCTTTGTGTTAGCAGGTCTGCGACTATGGTGTGTTCTGGGGTAGAATGCCTCCATCTATCAGTGGGTCAGCGAGATAAGTTTGGCATTGTGTTGGTGTACCGTGCTCCCCGCAACCCAGCACAATCCCTCCCAGAGATCGCTGAGTTCGTCTCGGCTGCTTTGTTGAGACCCCCCCCCCCACCTTCTGGTGGTCGGGGACCTCAACTTGCATGCCGAGGAGGAACTCTCTGGTGCGGCTCTGGAATTCATGGAATCCATGACTTCCATGAACTTATCTCAGCATGTTCTATGCCCCACCCATAGAGCTGGCCATACCCTGGACCTGGTTTTTTTCCTCTATGTCACCAGATTCGTGTCTGGGGGTTAGGGGTATTTTGCCCCTGCCCGTGTCATGGTAGGACCACTACCTGCTAAAATTTTCCCTGTCGATCGCCCCCCCCGCCCCACGGGGAGCGCCCATCTTACATCTGGGCCCACCCCCGTAGGCTCCTGGACCCTGCCAGGTTCATGGAGGCCTTCGGGGAGCTCTCTGACAGTCTGGCGGATGATCCGGTCGATACCCTGTTGGAAAGGTGGTATGTGGGTACCACTGGGGCGGTTGACCAGATCGCCCCCAAGCGTCTCCTGCGATGTGGAGTCCGCCACTCTCTGTGGTTTACAGAGGAGTTGCGGTCGATGAAACAAGAACGCAGGAGACTGGAGGTCATTTGGAGGGCTCGCCGGATGGAAGAGAATAGGGCTGCCCTTAGACAGCTGACTGGCCACTATCTTCGCGTGATCAGGGATGCCAGAAGATCTTACGCCTCCCTGAGAATTGGTGAGGCCGCGAACCGCCAGGCGGAGGTATTCCGGGTGGTTCGCGACTTCTCCAATCCCAGTCAGCCGAGGCCTCCTCCTAGTGATTTCACTAGTGAGCAATTTGCAGCCCATTTTAGATCAAAAATAGAGGCCATCCGTTCCGACTTGCCCCCCAGTTGCTCTAGTCCACCCTTCGAGATCTCTGGTGCCTCACCCCCCGTTCTCCCCTCCTGGATGAGCTTGGGCCCGTTTCTGTGGCAGAGGCCTCCAGAGTTATGGCTCGTTGCCGGCCGGCGGCCACTCCTTTTGACCATTGCCTGGCTTGGCTTATTAAATCTGCTGAAGGGAACATGCCTGAGTGGGTTTCAGCTATTGCCACGGCCTCCTTTAGGGAGGGATGTTTCCCTTCCCGTCTGAAGGAGACCGTGGTGAAACCCACTCTTAAAAAACCTGGCATGGCTTCGGACGATCTTTCCAGCTATCGTCCGATTGCCATTGTTCCCTTCCTGGGCAAGGTTGTCGAGAGGGTGGCTGCCGTCCGACTTCAGTCATTCCTGGAGGTTAATCATATCCTGGATCCCATCCAGTCTGGATTCAGACCTCTTCGCGGGACCAAGACTGCCCTGGTCGCTCTGCAGAATGACCTCCTCAGGGAGGCCGACAGGGGGAGTTCCTCCCTGTTGGTCTTCCTTGATCTCTCAGCGGCCTTTGATACCGTCGACCACGGTAACCTACTGGTCCGGCTCGCGGAGGTGGGAATTGGTGGTCAGGCCTTGGCCTGGCTCCGTTCCTTCCTCGGCGGCCGGACTCAGCGGGTTCAGCTGGGTGATGTCTTGTCGGCTCCTTGGGCTCTCCCTTGTGGGGTGCCCCAGGGGTTGGCAATCTCACCCATGCTGTTCAATGTTTACATGAGGCCGCTGGGGGAGGTCATCAGGAGATTTGGAGTTCACTGTCATCAGTACACTGATGACATGCAGTTCTATCTCTCCTTTTCATCATCTGCAGTGGAGGCGATCCGCTCCCTCGATCAGTGCCTGGAGGCGGTTCTGGAATGGACCAGAGATAACTGGCTGAAGCTTAATCCGGAGAAGATGGAGGTTCTGTTCTTCGGGGCGCCCTCGTCTGGGTACAATGGCCCCCTCCCTAGTCTGTGGGGTGTTTCCCTCCAGCCTACAGACAGGGCCAGGAATCTGGGCGTGGTCCTGGACTCGGCCCTCTCCCTGGAAGCCCAGGTGATGGCTGTCTCCAGTGCCGCTTTTATCCATCTCCGCAGGATCGCCCAGATCCGCCAATACCTTAATGAGTCCTCCCTGAGGACAGTTGTGCAGGCCCTGGTGATCTCGAGGATCGACTGTTGCAATGCCCTCTACGTGGGGTTGCCCTTGTCCCTGGTTCGGAGGTTGCAGCGGGTGCAAAATGCGGGGGCTAGGCTGGTGATGGGTGCCTGCAGATACGAGCACATCACCCCAGTCCTGGCCCGCCTGCATTGGCTCCCCGTTGTACTCCGGATCAGGTTCAAGGTCCTGGTTTTGATTTTCAAAGCCCTCCACGGCTTGGGACCAGAGTACCTGGTGGAGCGCATCTCCCAAAAGGCATCTGGATCGTCTCAGGCACACTCACTGCGGGTTGCCACACCCAGAGAGGCGCGGAAAACTCGTACCCGAGACCGCGCCTTCTCTGTGGTGGGGCCTTCACTTTGGAACCACCTCCCCAGTGAGCTGCGCCTGCTTTCATCCCTGCCCGCTTTCAAGAAGGCCTTGAAGACCCTCTTCTTCAGAGAGGCCTTTGGCGACCTTGCGAATTAGTGTTTTTTTGTTTTTGTTTTTGTTTTCCCTTCTCTTCGGGCCTGTCGCCATCTTGTTCTCTGCTGCCTTACTGCTTGCAGTTTAACTGCTGTCTTTTATGTGTTTTTATTGCTGTTAGCCGCCCAGAGTTCCCACTGGGAAGATGGGCGGGATATAAGCTCACAAATAAATAAATAAATAAATAAATAAATAAGATAACTTAATGGAAGTTTAGCAAAATAAAGCTTGCCCTCTCCTCATTACTGCAGCTAAGAGGAGCCCTCCTGAATGAAGTGCAATGAGGCATAGTGGAAGACGAGCAGGATTACATTACTTTGGGTCTTCAAATATAGGCCACCCAAGTTACTTTTCAAACCAATTATTATTAGGCCGTCTTAGTTTTCTAATATGTACATTTGCATACTGTGCAAAACAATATACTGTATTTGTCTATATTTTTTTCAAATTAAATACATTACTTATTACATTTCCAGGATGTTTCATATTTGGCATCATTTATATAGTAAATAAATGTGTAGCCTGCATAGTGTAATTAAAACTGTAAACCACCCAGAGACTACTTGAAGTGGTATGGGGTGGTATATAAGCAGAACACTCTTTATATAGTAATCACTGATCTAAAAGAGCTCACTAGCTTAATGGTTAGTGCTTGATTAGAAACCGGGCGACCAATTATCAAATCCCAACCTAATCACAAAGGTTTCTTGATGTCCTTGAGCCAACCTGCTAGGTTTTTTGAGCATCAAAAGGAGGATAGAAGAACCACATAAGCCAGCTACAGTATATAAATTGCTGGTGCATATAAATAAGGAGTGGTATTTTGGCACACATGTAGGCTTCTGGAGTTATCCTCATAAAACGGACACCAGGTTTACCTCTATGGCAACACCACATGAATTCTTCATAAGTGACTGCCATCTGATTTGTTAGACAAATCAAGGAAAAAGTGAGGGTAAATTTCAGAAATCAGAAGAAAATACAAGAGATAATTTCTTTCAGAGATACAGATCAAATACTTTATTAGAATTGTAATTGGAAAATATCCCCAGTCAACTTGGTCCATATTGAAAAATTCATTCAAAAACGGCTTACACATTGATTTGTATTTATGAATTGAGAGGAATGAATAGGAATTGATCAAGTTTTAGTGATTTTTAATTTGTTGATTCATTGGGCTATAAAATGTCCCCCAAGGCACTTAGAGATGCCAAATTTGCACGGAGGCTTCACCTGCTTCTTCTTGCAGTGCCTTCAAGTTTGATGAAGATCAGCATTCCCCAAGCTAGGTGCTAAAGTGCACTTTCCTGGGGGTGGGTGTGTTGTGTTAGGGGGTCTGGAGGGATTACAGAGAAGAGTTGGGGGGGGGGCTTCCCTGTAAATTTGATGTCTCTGGTGGGCACCGTCGGGGAGGAGGGCTTTTTAAGGCTGTATAACTTAGTCATCCGGAGCTCAAACTTTACAGGATTGCAGGGATTGTAGAGGAAAGTTAGGAGAAACTTCCCAACAATTTTGGTGTTTCTAAGATCCTAGGAGGCCACTTTATATAGTTTTAAAATAAAAAAATGAATTTACAAACTGATTTGTCGATTCACCAGAAAAAAATCATAATATGTTTTTTGTGATTTGTTGACCTTGATAAATCATAATAAAATGTATCACAAATGTTCTGATTGGTGCCCTTCTCTAATTGTATCATGTTTATTCCCATTAGCTGCTGTTTCCCCCATTACAATTAACCATACTATAACTGGGAGGATCTACACAGTCTGAGAGGGAAACAGGATCACATTGGATCACACTGAAAATGATCATTTCACTTTCCTAGGTGAAACCTCTTTTAAAGTGCCTTCTAGATCTGTTTTTCTGTACCTTTGGTTTTCATGAAAGTAGCTTCACTTTTTAAAGACCCTGGGATAGCAGTCAATTAGAAGTCAATAAAGCTCATAATTAGCGTAAATGCCTGGTTTGACATTGTGAATCTCTTTCAGCCAATTACCACTTCCATAAATGATTACAGCAGGTGATATCCATGCAACAAGGAAAGGAGTGCCTCAGCTGTGCTTATGTCTCATTGAGACAAAACATGTCTAGGGTTATATGCTCTTCAAATACCAAGCAATTTAAAGAATTAAACAGAGCATCCTATTCAGGTTTTACTTTCCATACTGTGCCCATCAGACAGTCTGAATAACAATTCATATCAGTCTCAGCCAGTATGGCCAGTGGTCATAATTACAGGGACTATGTGGACAATTTTGGAAGGGTATCTGGTTGTCCATGCTAAAGTATTGATCTGTCCTTCTATGGACAGATGTAATGGATGGAGACTGTTGTCATGTCCACCACAACACTACTTCTGGGATTAGTAGTGTAGAAGAACTGTATTTCATGCCTGTTTGATGTATGTCTTTTATGTATCCCATGTAGACAATGGAATGTGGGTGGCAATGTGGGTTGAACTGCTGAGCTGATAGACTTGTGGATCAAAATGTTGGCAGTTTGAATCCTTGCTGTTGTGTGAGCTCCCATTGTTTGTCCCAGCTTTTGCCAAACTAGCAGATCGAAAGCACATAAAAATAGGTACCAGAAGGTGACAGTGTTCTCTTTGTTTGCATGTTTAGTCATGCCAACCACATGGAACCATGGAAAAATGTCAATGGACAAACACCGGCTCTTTGGCTTACAAACAGAGATGACCACAGGCCTCTAAAGTTGGAAATGACTGGACCTAGCTGTAAGGGGAATGGTTACCCTTTACCTTTCTATTAGAGATGGGCACGGAACGAACATTTTGTCGTTTCCGTTACCGTTTGTCGTTTCCGTTACGTAACGAAATGACAAACGGAAATTGTGATGAAAATGCAACGAAATGAACAGAACCGCAAAAATTGTGGTTGTTACGTTTCATTTCCGTTAATGGCGACGCACAATGAAATGAGCTGTTTTAAATGTTAAAAAACGCCCTGGACATCCGTAAAAACACAGCGATAATTATTTATATTGTCTGATAATACCTACCAGGGGTGGGGTCCTTACAATGTTTGTTTTTGTCTTCTCCCATCGTGATGTATTTTTCTTTTCCCTTTAAAATGGATGTCACCACCAGCCACAAAATGGAGGCAAGCCATGTGATGGAATCATGTTCAACCAATAGCATGCCCAAGTTGCAGACTGGGCGGGCAGGTCTGGCAGCCATAGAGGGCATAAAAAGCTCTGGCAGCCCCCGTCCTCCTTGCAGTCTCTGGTGGGAGTTAGGGTGGGATTGCTGTCTCTGCGACTCTAGCTTCAGTCCTGCAGCCTCCCTGTGTGTGTGCGTGCGTACCTCTCGGTGAGTACCCTCCCCTGCCCCGCAGTGCAGTAACTCTGCGGCTGCCTTGCACCCTGGGCAACGCCCGCTGCTGCCTTTGCAGCCTCCCTGCATACCTAGTCTGTACTGTGTCTCTGCCAGCATCCATTTTTTTAGTGTTTTCCTCTGGTCTGGGGCGTTGGAGGATGCCTGCGCACGGAAATGCTTTAAAAATCGTGCAAAAAGAGGGTAGAAATGACAAACGAAAAAAATGAAAAATGGTAATGAAATTTTTCAAAAAATTCCCGACAAACAGAAACGAACCGAAACAGACCTCTCAACGACAAACGAAAAACTGAAACGCCATTTTCCTGTTTCGTGCCCATCTCTACTTTCTATAGATAACAGAAAAGGTATGTTAAAAGCATCGAGGAAAACATGTTTCATATTGCTGTTATGTGTGGTTTACATCTCCCAACTTATGGCAACCATATGGATGTGTGACTTCCAAAAGATATGTGATAAGTTAGAAGTTTATATGTGTCATAACATATAGAGTTCTCCAATTATCACACATGTTTAAAAATTTGTCTAAAGAACTGACCTTTATAAATCAACAAGACTTTCATTTTAAATAAAGCAGTGCAACAAAAAGAAATAGCCTGGTGCAAAAACTAGGGAGATGGAGTGAGCCTATATCATTTATTGGGACTCCTGGGTACTTTAAATCATCAGTGTGAAATTAATATAAAAATTAGTGTTTCCTCTGTGACCGGGAGAAATATCCTTGTTATAACTTTGAATCTTTGTGTGATGTAATGTGATGAAATTGTTAATAAGACCGCCTTACTTTATATAGTATGGAAGCCGCTCTACTCAACTTGGATCCATACATTTATACCAACTTTATTCTAAGAGCCTGCAGGAAACACCTCCAGAATCCACTTTACAACACAGCAGAAGGCTTTCTTATAACCATATGTTTTCTCTGCAAATATATGCTGTGACCTTGAAGCCATCCGAATCCCAGGACACATTTCAGTTGCTCACTCACACTTTTTTTTTTTGGTGAATCAAAAGTAAAAATCAAAAGGCTCTTTGAGGATTACTGAAAAGGAATTCCACATGTGGAAGTGTGTCAGTGTGTGCCCAGGCCATTCCTCTTAGAAGAGCGATCTCACCCAAATCAAATGAATAAAACGGGAACATGCTTTTAAAAGATTAAAACACCAAAGATGAAACTCGAAAGGCTTTGACTTTTTATTGGGTACAAGGCAATTTATGTGGTCCATCCTAGGGCACTTTTTAGAAGCCGCTTATTTGACACATTTCACCCTGGCAGAAAAGAAGTTGTTTCAGTATAAGCTGTAGATCTTTGCAACATTACTGTCAAACAGATAAATGTGCACACATGCATATATACATGGACACTTATTGATTTCCTGTTAAGCAGGTGATACTTTTTATGCCCTTTTGAAAGGGGCATCTCACAGCGGATAAACCATTTTTCAAGATTCCTTTGCAGCATCTCCCATGACACACACGGTCTGAGCTGATGGATTGCAACTACCAGTGTCATAGAATCATAGAATTATAGAGTTGGTGCCACCAGTGTCTCTGCTGGCTGAGGTTGACAGAAGTGACCTCGCTGCCAGATGGGCAGTATAAAAATCAATAAATAAATAAATAAATAAATAAATAAATAAATAAATAAATAAATAAATAAATAAATAAGTGGCAATCAAACAATATTTGGAGGACTGAACTTTGCTCAATTCTTTCCTATTTAAAGCAAAGCAATGGCAAAGTGTTCTGCTTGTATACCTTCCCAAGCCACTTCAAGTAGTTTCTGGGCTGTTTAGTTTAATTACAGTATGCAGGCTACACCCCCCCCCCAGCAAGCTGGGTACTCATTTTACCGACCTTGGAAGGATGGAAGGCTGAGTGAACCTTGAGCCTGCTATCTGGGATTGAACCCCAGGTGGTGAGCACAGTTTTTTCTGCAGCACAGGCATTTAACCACTGCGCCATGAGGCATTTAAACTTAGAGATAGGCTATTTTCCCTTGTTCAAAGGTTCTGGCAAGCTTCCTCAACATTGGTTGGAGTATTGCCCTTCTTATACATCGGCTTACTTGCAAGAACGATAGAAACTATAGCCCTCTCCTGCAGCATGGGCATCAGTGGAGATTCTGTCAAAGCTACCCTCTTCATGTACACCCCAACAACTCATTCAAATGTATGAAATGCCAGCGGTAGCTGCTTCCATTGTGTTCTTCAGTTCCCTGGATCCAATGTGAAGCCAAAATTCATATCAATGTGAGAATTCCATAAAGGAAAAACTATTATTTGCCATTTATGTGATGAGAGGTGACTGAGTAAGAGGTTTCTGTTCACTTGAAGCTGTTGGATATGGCCACTACTTTTGGCATTCAGCCCACATTCAAGTCAAAATATACTACCTGTCAAAATTAGCTGCTGGTTTTTAAAGTAGCAAATACTGTGAAGTACAACCTGATGAGGTTAAATATTTTTATATAGATGTTTATGCTTTTCAAAAGGGAAATTTAGAGTACATTTACTTACATGAAGGAATATGGAGGAGATCTCAGATAAATTCTTGTCACAAAATTTGAAATATTACAGAAGAGTGATTTAATATGCTGACTGTATTAAACAAGTGGACCTTAAAAAAGAATTGCGAAGTGAGAAATAGCAACTGTCTCCAAATCCCTGCATTAAGTTTGGTGTTGCTGTTTCAACTTATGAATGGAGACTCCTTGGCTTGGATCATCCTTATAACCAGCTTGGCAGGCAGAAAGCTTCCCCCTCTGTATCATTATTATAACTCTGTCACAAGTAAGGCTACTGGTCTTCCTTTAAGCTGACCTGAGAATCCACCTGATAGATGTTCTGTCCAGTCCAAGTTTGCTTCTCAGAAATCATAGGGCACTTTGTCAATTTAATGGAGTAAATAATTATTTATTATATCTAAAGAATACCTGGGTTTCAGACATTTGAATTATATACCCACAAAGTGTCTCTCCCACCCCACCCCCCCATGAAATACCCTTTAGCAACTGGCTTGGTAAACCCAATATTTCCCAAATTTAGCAGAATTGTAGAGAGACATAGGAAGCTTCCTTGGACATCTGGCATCTCTAGGTACCTTAAGGGCCATTTTATAGGGTTTAAATTTAAAAAAACACAAATTGATAAAAAACAATTCATTGGTTTGTCAAAAATTTTTAAAAAATTGTTTTGTGATTTGTTGACCTTGACATATCAGAAAACAAAATGAATAATCATTTTTCTGATTTGTGCCCATCTCTAATCCCAAACCATGGAAGGCTTTATAAGTAAGCACCAAAACCTTGAGATCAGATTAGTTCGGCAGGATTTGTTCTTGACAAATCCACATTGATTTTTGCTTTGTTCTCATCGTGCTTCCAGAATGACCACTTTATAATCTGCTCTAGAATTTTCTCAGGGGTTGACATTAGGCTGACTGCCCTGTAGGTTCTCAGGTTTCTCCTTTTTGCCGTTAGGAATATTCATCCTCTTCTAGTCATCCTGCACTTCACTCATTAATTTCAAGAAAAATAGCATTTTTCTGAACGTTTCTTTGGAGATTCTTAATCATCCAGGTGAGGTTATCTGGGAGCTGAGTCATGGCAACTAGACTTCTTTTCTTGTGAAATGAAAATGTTTCACTACTCATCCAAATAGCTTTGTCAGAATGATGACTTAGATAAGTCTGACATCTGACAAAACTATTTGGATGAGTAGTGAAATGTTTTGATCTCACAAGAAAAGGCATCCAGTTGCCATGACTTCTGGACTTCCTGAATCTTACTGAGTCATGATTTGAATAATCTAGTAATGAATTCAGTAACTGAGTAAATACTCAATTTTTCTATAAATTGTATATTTTGCTACAATTATCCTCTTACTATAGCTGCATGTTTTGTCACATGTCATATCCATATTCTTGCATACCATTCATCAATAGATATAGTTGTTCAAAATATATCAATTGTCAGATATTTTAGCTTCAATATTCTGCAATTTTTAGTTTCCTTTTTTCAATGTTTTTCACTCAGCTATTCTATGTTCTGTTGTAAGTATGTTAGATGCATCCTTTGTATAATTTTTATACCACTGTGGAAATGATTGGGAATGTTGATGGTTAATGTTTCTTGCATAGTGTAAGAACATTGGTTAGTGTTCTTTTTAACCATGTAATGCAATAAGAAAATTGAATGCCCTTTGAAAAGAGCACATTTCAGTGTAGTAAGTAAAATAAACCAAGAGTTTGTAGGTCAAAGTAATTATTCTCTTGGAAGAAAATGGGAGGATAGAGGCAATTACAACTAGCCTTGATTGGTATAGTCATGGAGAACTTCTGAGTGGTTAATAGACACATAGCTTCATTTTTAATGCTGCTTTTTTGTTTTTGTTTTAAATGTTCCAGGCATGAATTGTAAAAATAGCTTATCATTTTGTTTAAAAATTTCTTTGACTATGCCTACACATAGTTGAATACATAGGGGCATGGTGGCTCAGTAGACTAAGGCTTCTGAAAACTGTCAGCTGCAAAGTCGGCAGCTCAGTGGTTCGAATCCCGGGTGCCATGCAGCGGAGCGAGCTCCCGCTTATAACCCCAGCTCCAGCCAACCTAGTAGTTCAAAAGCATGTAAATGCAAGCAGATAAATAGGTACCACCATAAAAAGTGAAAAGGTAAAAACAGTGTTTCTTTGTAGCTATGCCAGACACGTGGCCATGGACTTGCACAACACTGGCTCTTCAGCTTGAATATGGAGATGAGCACCGCCCATAGAGTTGGACACGACTAGCAAGCATGTGCAGGAGGAACCTTTATCTTTACTTTATGCCTACATATCAGTTCTTGTTAGAGATTTCGGATAACAATAGTTACATAACAATAATTACATGATCACCTTTTCTATTGGACATGTAACATTTTGGAGTCAGGGGTAAAAAATTGCCAGATATAATCCCCCCCTCTATATATATATATAAAAAAAGCATTTAGGGACCATAATCCTATAACCTTTTCTGCCAGCAGTAGGGTATTTCATAGCCTGTGCTAGGGGGCACCCAGTGTTACCTTACTGAAACATAAGGCCTACTGTAAACAATTAGGGTAATAGAATCAATGTTGGATTGTGCAGTGTGGAGCCACAGATCACAACAGCATGGGTGAAAGTTACATTCCATGTCCAGTGCAAGAGGATTCTGATCATTGCATTTAGAACATGGGTGGGTAACATGTGTCCCCCTCACATTGCCATTTTGGATCACAGTTCGCAGAATGTCTCACGTGTGTGTTTAGGCTAGAGCTGGTGTGTACTGCAAGCCAACATTTGGAGATCTCCACTATGCCTATCTCTTCCTCAGGGGGAAAACATCCTGAAGGAAATCTTCCTGGAAAAGTGCCCCCCCCAGTTTTTGATGTGAACTCCCACAATCCCTAGGCAGATGGGCCAAAGGGGAGGGGTGCAAGAAGGATCAGTCCAATATCATCTGGAGGACTGTTCTCATTAAAAATCAAAACGGTTCCCAGAACCTTCTCAATATCAGCAGTTATATAATTGCGAGACTATTATCTTATAAATAAATACTTGGGGTGCTATGTCAAGGATAACTGGGATCTTTCATGTGAAATCCATTGAACAACTACCATAAGGGTATCTGTGAAGATTCTTAATCATTCAGGTAAGGTTATCTGGAAGTTGAGTCACCGCAACTAGACTTCTTTTCTTGTGAGATCGAAATGTTATAAGCTCACAAGAAAAGAAATCCAGTTACCCTGACTCAGCCTCCAGGTAACATCAGAGTAGTTTTTTTGATTTCATTTAAGGCTGAAAGTCATCTGTTCCGATGACTGTCTTTTTGCCCTATTACGGGAAGATTTGTTTAGATCTCCCTGACATCCAATTACTTATGACACTCTGTCTCTTTCTCTGGGAAATTTAGTATATTTAAACACCTTTCTGTGGAGCGCTATGGATTGAGGATGTGATTCTTGAGCAGAAGGAATACTTGGTTCAGAATGCTAGTGAGGCTGCATATATATAGTTGTCTGGATTATTTTTAATTTCCTCTAGAGTCTAAGGGCGTTTATACACGACCCCTAAGCTCCGCTGAAATCTGAAATTTTATTTACGGTCAACGACCAAAAACCCTAAGCTCCGCTGCAAATGGCTGCAAGCTCCGGAGCTTAAAAATGTTTCCCCACCAGCTCCGGAGTTTGCAGACAATTAAGTGCGACCCTGCCCACTTTAGCGCGACCCAGCGCACTTTTCTTGTACCTTCTCTTTGGAGGTGAAAAATCTTTGATGCGGTGCAACGATAGTGAGTGTGGGGCTCTCCTCGCTTCTGTTTGCTGCTTTTTGGCTCCCGCCCTTTTAAGAGCTACTTTTACAGAAATGAGGGGGTTGGACTTGATGGCCTTACAGAGACGAGAGGCAGAACGAGGTGAGCGGCATGCTTTTCTTTCTCTTTTTCTCCCTCCCTCACGCAGCCAGCAACCAGGAAGTGCGGAGGGGGGTGGGGACAGAGGAAGAGCGACGAACCCCTAAGATCTCTGGTCCGAATTTAGGTGGCCAGCGGATCTTAGGGGTCGTGTAAAAAGGCCCCTAGTTGTATCACTAGAATTACTTAGGAATGGATCAAGAATTGAAGCAAATTCACCAAATAATCTGGCTAGTGGCTAGTACTCAAATGAGAGCTCAATGAATACATTTCCCCTCCTTTGGTATCTGTATTCTCAGACTGGTCCCATGAAATTTTTCCATCTAACTATGGCATGATATTGCTGAGCGTTTTTATATGCAAGATTGAGTATTATCCATTTGAGGGAGATGCAAGGAGAATTATCTGGATTACTTTACTCTGAAAGAGATTGTTCATGTGACAGCGTTAGGCTGGATACATTAGAGTGAACACATAGCCTGTGTTCTTGCCCTACTTGGTGTCCATACAACTCAGGTTGCTATGAAAATGTTAATATTAAAGGCCCCAAATAACCCTTTTCTTTCACTACAAGTGAATTGGGTACAATCATATGAGTGTTTGCCTGCTGCTTGTCCCATCAGTCTTCTTTATTGCTTCAGTATTTTCTCTAACAGCTGATAAAGTTATTCCTGATTCCATCTGGCTAGGGATTGTGGATGTCATATTGAAGAGGGAATAGCTTTGTTTTCCATGGCTTCAGAGACTAGGACTCGGGGCAATGGTTTCAAACTACACGAAAAGAGATTTCATTTGAACATTAGGAAGAACTTCATGACGGTTAGAGCTGTTTGGCAGTGGAATATGCTGCCACGGAGGGTGGTGGAGTCTCCTTCTTTGGAGGTTTTTAATCAGATGCTGGATGGCCATCTGTCAGAAATATTGTGATGGGGGCATGGCAGGGGGTTGGACTGGATGGTCCTTGAGGTCTCTTTGAACTCTACAATTCTATGATTCTATGATTCTATGTAACTCCAAGGGAGCATTTTATTAAACCTTTATTTGGTTTATTATTGGATATACCATTATCTGAAGACCTTGTCCCGAAAATATTAGAAGATAAGAATCCCTATTTGTCTGAAGCAGTTGCTAAATTTGTTGCTGCTATACAGTCCCCCGATATCCCAACACCTTCGGGTGGCTTTGTGGCTGTTACTTAAGAGTTTTCATGGAGCTTCTGAAGAAAGAAAGAAAGAAAGAAAGAAAGAAAGAAAGAAAGAAAGAAAGAAAGAAAGAAAGAAAGAAAGAAAAAGGAAAGAGAAGTTTTCCATGCAGAATCTGTATAAGGTTTTAATAGGCAGATGGTGAAACACTTCCTGAAATCAAGTCGCAACCAGAGTAGACCAATTGGCTTAAAGAAACTTACAAAGAATTAACCCACCAAATCCTAATTGATAAATCTGACTGCTGTAGTTGAGACTTATTCCAAGATCTCAACCACTGTTTCTTTTTATTTGTTCAGAGAGGGTATCCATGTTAGTCCTTTCAAGAATTGCAGGCAAAAATCAAAGAAAAACAAAACAAAACAGAAGATACAAAATATGTGGCACCTTAAAGACTAACTTTCATATTTTAATGTAACGTTTCATGGACACATCCACTTCTTCAGACATATAACAGCAGAATGAGGTGTGTAATATAATATGTGATGACTAGACATGGGCACGACTTGGCGAAATTGTCGTTTCCGTTTTCGGATATCGTTTCCGTTATGTAACGGAAACGGTAACGACAATTAAGCTGTCAGAACTCGAACTCGAACCGAAAAAAGAAAAATTGGGTCTGATTTGTCATTGTCATTCCTGGCATTGCGCGGCGATCACGCGATGCCAAGCGGCACAGAAAAAAAGGGGAAAAAAACCCCAATTCCCGGCCAAAAAAGCAGGCGAAAATATGCCTGCCTGAGGGCACCTACCAGAGGGGTGGTTTCTGGGGGGGGGTCCCCAGCCTTCCCCCCTTCCTGTCCTGGGCTGCTGGTACCGGGCTGGGAGGGGGCATCCTCGGCGTCTCCATTTGCCATGCGGTGCAGGGGGGGATCCAAAATGGCGTCCGCAATAATTTTTTTTGAAATCGTGGTACAAAAAAAACCACCAAAGCACCACAGAAACATGTGAAAATTAGCTATTTTAAATGCTTGAATTTTTACAGTAGCAGCAGTGGGTTTTTTATAGCAGTAAAAGGTCGCACTGATTTTATTTTATTTTTATTTTTATTTTTTTACACCTGCGCAATGATGGGCTGGCCATGGGATGGGACCATGCAAATTTTTGGACCCATTCTACCAATTGCATGGCCAGGTTTTGACTGACACTTCTGGATGTGCAAGAGGGCATAAAAAGGCGAGGCACTCCCAGAAGAGTCGCAGTCCGGGCTTGGATATGGGTGGGAGAGGGCTGTGTGTAGCTGGCTGCTGTGCTAGTCTAGTTTCGATTTCGCGGAGCCTTTAGATTTCAGTTAGGCAGGCAGGGAGGGAATTGATTCAATTGAATTTTTAGGAAATAATAATAATTCCTTTCATTCTCTGTCTGCTGTGGGGAATAGCAACACAGTTTATTCTTTTTTATTCTCCTGCAGTTTGTTAGGATTTCTTTTTTGATAGTGCTTCAAAGGGGGGGAGGTTTGAGTGGGAGGGGAGGTGTGGATTTATTTTAAAATTTTCATTTGCTTGGTGGCAAGCCAAGGTCCTTTCATACCCTGCCTGCAGCTCTGCTGTGGTTGCACTGCCCACTTTGTTTGCAAAAATTGCAATTGCTTTATTCGATGCAGTCTTGTGCAGCAAGTCAATTTAAAGTGTTTTCCGCCTGCTCTGGGTCATTGCGGGACCTGCGCCCGCCGCCCGCGTGCCCGCCCCTCCCCCTGCCACTGCCGCTGCCTGCCCATGGCCGCCCGCCACCCCGCCCGCCGCCTAGGGCGCAAAAACACCTAGCGCCGGCGGGACACCACTCGCTGGGATGTCAAATCGCGCGAAATCGTGGTGGCGGTAACGACAAATGACAAACGACACAACGAAATGACAGATTTTTTAAAAATTTCACGAAAAACGGAAACGAGCCGAAACGGACCCATCCCGAAAAACGACAACTCAAAAAACAATTTTTTCTGGTCCTGCCCATCTCTAGTGATGACTGATGAGATATACATTTCATGCCATATGTTTATTGGTGGATAGGGGAGGGGAAGAGGAGGGAGAGATGATTAGTTGTAGAATTAGTGGGAGAATTTGTCCAGGGGCCGTAGATATGTTAAGCATTGTTTATGGGTCTGTGGAGAAGGGAGAGATGATTAGTTGTACAAATGGTGGGAAGGAAGATTTCGCTAGGGGTCATAGATATGTTAAGTATTGCTAATGGTTCTGTGGCCAGGGTCTGTAGAAATGTTAAGGGTGGTTTTAAGGTAAATTCCTCAAGAGTCAGAAACCAGAACCAGATAGAGTGGAGTGAGGGGGGTGGAAGAGAGGGGTGAGAGAGTGGGAGTTTTTACCTTAGGGTCCAGGTGGGAGATTAGGGAGAATATATGTCTGTTATATGTTTGAAGAAGTGGACATGTCCACGAAATGTTACATTAAAATATGAAAGTTAGTCTTTAAGGTGCCACATGTTTTGTGTCTTTTGTTTTGTTTTTCTTTGATTTTTGCCTGCAATTCTTTATATGTTCCATGATTGAATTCTAATATTGAGAGCAATTCTTGATTTAAGTTGCAGTGAAATTATGGGATCTACAAGTGCACTCAGCCCAGGCTCATGGATGTATAAAATTTCCTTACAAACCTTTTGGCTGATTTTGTACAATTCTCTTTACTTTGATTTGCAGCAGCTTTCCATGGCTTAGGAAGACATATTTTCTTAATTCAACAGCTTTTAAAAGGAGATGACAGGAACTGTACATTGGACCTTGTGAATGCAAGACATGTGCTCCATCACTGAACTATGCCCTCCTCCACTTTAGTTTAACAGTATGCCTTTGAAAGATAGGAATATACAAAACCCAGAGATAGACCTGCATAACAGACATTCACCAGTGGGTGACGTGCATTCCTTTAGAACAGTGGCAGTGCCAGGGGACTGTTGTAGGCACAGACTCCTCCCATTGCTTCTCCGAAGTTCTACCTCCAGTGGAGACCATTGTGTTCCTTACACAGCTCAGCCTCGACTTTTACTGGAATACAACAGAGGACAAACTGCAGGAACTATCTTCCGTAACCTCTGCCTCACCCCTTTTAAGCTGTGAGTTTAAAGTTGTTTTTGTGTTGAGATATATATTTTTTTCGAAACTGTCTTTTCAGCGTTATCATTTTTAAAAAGCTTGTTTAACTTTTATGTATGCACTTGGCAATCAGTTACTATAAAGCAAATAAAACGATGTCCCAGCTGCCTGGAATGGGTGATAGAGCAGATAGCATTCACACCCTCATCTTTGTATTCCATTCCTTCAAGGATATCAGTAAGTCAACAGTACTGAGACGCTAATATGTTTAATAAAGAAACAATTTCTTGGGCCCCATGTTGTAACTGTGGGAAAGGTAATGCTTTCTTCCTTACTTCTTGCTCAGGTGTTGTTGGACTTCTCCTCCTTTTTTTCTTCTGATAGTATCAAATTGATGTCTGAATGAATGATGGCCAGAAACAGGAATGTTCTAAAACTTTGGAGCCGATCTGTGAGGGGTGTCCTAATAAAGAAAAGTAAAAAAGTATCCACTGATTCGCTTTTCCAGTGTGCAGGTACATTTAAAAAGGAAGTATTCAGCAACAATGTTATCATTGGTGGTTCTCCTTAAAATACTGTATGTTGCTTCTAAAATATTTCTTAACAAACATGTCGTCTTCTAGGATGTTTTCGTACTTGAGGAGATAGATTCGAACTCCTGGGATAGTGTTTTTAATTCAGCTTTTGCTAAGCTTTCCTTTATTTCAATGGAGTGTGTGGAAGAAATTTATTTTGCTGATTGTAATGTTTTAGATTTTGACTTCAAGGGGTAAATGCTGACTCTTTTGCAAGCAAAAGAACAGACACTTTTCTTGACATCACTCAGGACATATCTCTGTGGCTTTCTCTGTCAATGACTCCCAGATCATCTGCGTGGCTGCCTAGATCTCCTCATGGATTCTGTTCTGCCTCCTTAAAACCTGGGTTGGATTTTTCAAAGTGAGGCAAAATGTCAAAAGCTTTTATTTTATTTTAAAGTGCCCAGCCCCTTTGGCTCCTGGGTGAAATTAAAACAGGACCAGAAACCTTTAAAAACATAGCTTCAGGAACAGGGGCATTAAAAAAGAAAGAAAAAGAAACCCAGATTTTTCTTTTCTGCCTCTTTTTTTCAAAAGGCCTGGGTGAGTCACAGAAACCTTGCTTCAAGGGGCATTACCGGCATTTTTTTAGACACAGGTTATCTGGTAATTTAAACTGCTTTTAAAGGGATGTGGGACCGGGGCCTTAATCCAGTTTACATTTATGACTTTCCTTGAGATCCAATGACATTGTTTAAACAGGTTATCTTCCCTTGTAGTTTTAAAGCATTATGTACGACAGTTTGCTTCCTCTTACTTTTGGGTACAATCCAATACGAAATGTTCTTGTGACACTAAAGAGTCCCACTAAAATGAGTAGCAATAAAAGAGCCTGTCTATGACAAATGGAACGCCACACTACCAGAGCTTGTATTTAGTTGTTACCCTGTTCATGCATATTCAACATTCTTGGAGAAGAACAACTCGCCACCCCACTTTGTTTATTTCTCCCAGATTTTTAGGCTGCTGCTTTGTATGTAGAAACAACACAGGAGTTTCTCCTCTTCAGATTTGACCCTGTTTTTGTGGAGAAAGTGTCGAAGGTGGGGGAACTGGTCAGCCTTATCAAAACATTTTTTTAAAGTAGGCAATGATCAAGCAGATCTTGTACCTTAGACCAACAGGTATACAAAAACACATCTAGTGTAAGAGCTTGCTGCAGAATTAAGCTTCATGCACACAGTGCACTTTGTGGTTGTGTGTTCCTGGCTATACTGGAAGAAATTGCACGGTATGCAATGTTTAGCAAAGTATAAACTGACAAGGAAGTGATGGGAATATGAGCAAGAAGTTTAAAATTCCTAACTTGGCCTGGTCTTGCCCGGAGCTTTGTTGGTGTGGGTTGGACTAGATGTGCACCACACAGTGTTTTAAGATTAGTAAATCCTTGCTCCACTTACTTTTCCTTTCTGAGAGTTGCCCTTGTGGAGAAGTGTTTACTCAGAACAATGTGGCAGTTATAAAACAAATTCCTCAAAGAAGTCTTGAGTATCATCCACTTTTTACAGCTTTAGATAATGAGTTAAAAATCATGTTTAGCTCTTCCTTTTTTCCATATTTGTTTACCCATGTGTTAATTGTATCTGGTGTTTAATTCACTTCTTCAGTCATTGGTTTGACATGATGGGCACCCACATGTGTATAATTAGGAAGGTGTTTTGGAAGGGGTAAAATGACAAAAAAAGCTAAATCGTGTGCTTAGTCTACTGTATTACTCTAGATATTCTAGCTCAGTGGTGTCCAAACTTCAGCCCTCCAGATATTTTCGACCACAACTCCCACAGTCATTTGTCATTGGCAATACAGGCTTGGAATTCTGGGAGTTGTGGTCCAAAAGATCTGGAGTGCCGAAGTTTGGACACCCCTGTTCTAGCTGAACTCTATTCTGCTTCAGAAGAGACTGGGGCAGAGGTGGACAGAGAGGATGCGCTGACTGAATTAGTTCTTTCTGCTAGGTGTATAATTTAGTGCTATAGGTATGCCTCTTGTTTTCATTAAATCAATGCAGTTCATGGGGAAACTACCCCGTGTCTTAACACCTGGCTTATATTTACATTTTATTTTATTTTATTTCTTTTTAATCTTGACACAGTTTAAGGATATGAAATCCATTTACTCAGATGTTATAATACACATGTAAGGGCTTATCTGCAGCATCTGAAAAGAGTATTTTTCGGTATGCTGAAAAATACCATGGACAGTTTTTTTTTTCATAGCTTCCAGAGTATGCGATTTGTTTAATGTTCTCTTGCCTTTGCCAAGTTTTATAAAATTGTTTTCCCCTTTAAAAAGGCTAACACATTTAAGGTGATGCAAGGGAACAATTATATTCTAGGTCCCCCTCCCATATATTTATTTATCAATTCTGCTTTCTGAATAGTTGTTGAAAGAACAGAAATTTGTAAATTATACAAAACCAAACAGTAGATCCCCTCTATGGCAGCCAGCCCAGACACTGTCAAAGGTTTTCCTCTTCCTCACTGGGTCTTGACAATTATTATGGATTACAGAAGTGTTAACATTTCTGTATTTAAACATTTTGGTTGTGTTTTTTTCTGTTAAGTGTACACTCCATTCTACAACAGGTAGACTTTCTTTAAACAGAACTAAATGGTATTAAATTATTGAATTTCTGCTTTTGAGGAACAAGTTTAAAAAAACACATCTCACCGTTTGTTTCTGAGTTGTAGGTCTTACTTTGTATTAAACCATTTCTTTCAATTAAGTTTAACACCAAAATGCTCCATGTTGGTTTTATAAGGAAGATTGCCAAATAATGTTATAGAAAAAGAAAAATGATGATAATTATAATACAGGTAAAAGCATTTGGTATTTCCATAGTAGCATCTATTTGAGACACAGGGGGTGGGATATTTCCTGGGTTTTTTTTTTCCAATAGTGAGTCACTGATCTGGAAATTCAACTTCATGTTACCTACCTTAGCAGAAGTTTATGAGAAGGTTACCATGATAACTTCTATAGCTTAAGTGGAATTATGGAAATTACTACCACATCTCTTAATTATACAGTATCTGAATTTTCTTGAAATTTATGCCTTTTAGTAATAATTCTCGGAAGCGTGGAAGATGGTGGGGAAAGGCCTAACATGGGATAGATTGATTCAATGAAGGAAAGCCACTGCCTTCTATTTGCAGCAAGTAAGGTTACTAATAATTGGACCCTTTGCAGGTTATTCATTCATAGGTTCACCATATATTGGAAGCAATTTGATAACATGTGATAATGATTCCTTTCCTGATGCTTCCACCAGTGGTATGCAGAATGTCTAGCTCTAGTACTGCTGAATTGAAATGGATGTGAAACAACATGTTGACTCTCCCTTCTTATAGAGGACTGCCAGTGCTCTAGATTCAGCTCTAGGCTCAATACAGAGCCTAGCAATGACACCTTTCACAAGACAAATTTAGGATAGACTGCTTGTTGTAGAATCCCTGAAAAATGATGACTTTGTCTTTGATTGCTAGACTTTCACTGTTTTACAGTGCAAGATCTATAACTCATTTGCTCAACAACAGTTCATGCTATCCTGAGGCAAAGCTGCATTTACTTACTTTTACTGGCACTGCCTAATGAAATGTCACTTTGCAAGACCTTTTTAGAGTAGAACAGTTCTCTTCATACAAATATCACTACTGTTGTTGTTGTTTTCATCATCTCTACTGATACAGATTTAATGCTGAGATTTTAACTCTGTAATGTAGCATATGACAAGCTATTATGACATCCTGCTTTCATATTCAAGACAACTTTGGTTCTAGGAAGGTGGAGCCATTTGCTAAATATGTTCATGCCGTTTACAGATCACCTGGAACCAATATTTCCTGAACATTTGTCTGAATTTCCTCTTGAAAATGCAAAATTGTATCATGATATTTTGCTCACCATGCTGAAATGGCAGGAGAAATGGCAGGAAAACATCCCACTTATGGAAGATCCCAGTAGATATTGGATTAGAGACACATGAAAATGTACATTACATGTAAGACATGTACATAACAGGTGTAATATAAGATCATTTATATTTTCATGGTGATATTTTGTAAGGCAATGGCCACTGTTTTGCTTTCTGAATAATTAATTTTAATAGTAACCTATGGGTGACTTTCAGTCTGTTTAATCAATCAGAGCGAGGTTATCAGTAACTTGTCAGTGCTGAATAAAATCACTCGGTCTATACGGGCCAATGTTAAAATGAATTCTTGGAACCTATTTGCAAGAATGGCTGTTAAAGTTTGCATGTTGAATGCGGTCTTCTCTAGATTTAGGAGTCACAGCCATCAAATGGTTGTTTTTTTCCCCATATTTTTTGTGGTTTTATGATGTTTCTCTTAGTTTTATTATTGTTGTTGCTTTATTGTTTCCTTTGCTTATACCCTTGTTGTAAACTGCCCAGAGTTCTTTTGGGAAGACGGGCGGTATATAAACATCAAAATAAATAAATAAATAAATAAATAAATAAATAAATAAATAAATAAATAAATAAGTAAGTAAGTAAATAAATAAATAAATAAAAGAAGATTCAAGCCATGTAACAATGGGTGCAAGTTATAGGGAGCAAGATTTCTCTTGAATATCAGGAAAAACTTCCCAAATGTTAGAACAGTACAGCAGTACCTTGAGAGGTGGAGAGCGTTCCAGCGCTGGAGACATTCAAAAGTAATTTAGACAACCACCTGGCAGATATCCTATGATTTGTATTCCTGCCTTGGGGGGATGGGGGTGGGCTCGATCCCCTTGTAGTTCCCTTCCAACTTCATGATTCTATGATAACAATGAACCAGTCTCAGAAATTTCATTTTAAAATTATACAACTTTATCACCAGCAAGTTAGCAAAAGCATCATATCATTCAAATGGAATCACAGAAGGTTGTGATGTTTTTTCCATCTTCTTATTTACAATTACTGTTTCAGTTTATTCTGTAGTTTAGAGTGCAGCAAATATGTGCTTTTGAAAGTTATCTAGATAGGGAAGATCAGGCTGAAAAGACAAAGATCTTCACTTTTGCTGCATCGGTCAGCGGGGGGTAGACAACTGTGAATTTCTACTCCACAGGAGGAGTGTACATAACATTATTCTCATTTTTAATGAATGGAGTGCATTTTTTTCTTTTTAGAATGATCAACAAAACCTTACCTGGCCTTTCACCACTTTCTCAGTAGGCAAGTAAGGGCAAATTTAGCCTTGCAAAAATATAGTCCATGTCTTGATAAGATCAGGAATCAGGAATAGGTGTACTAGCATAATAAAACCCTGCTTATCTTTCAAGACAGAGGCCCTCTTTATTCTGAGTTTCTTCTTATATAAAGCATGTGTGTGTTGTGTTGTTACAGTCGTGACCGACTCTTTGTGACCCCATGTCCATGGAGTTTTCTTGGCAGGAATACTGGAGTGGCTTGCCAGTTCCTACTCTAAGCACCTACAGCACCTAGTATTCCTTGGTGGTCTCCAATCGAAGTAGTAACCAGGGATGACCCTGCTTAGCTTCCGAAATCAGGCGAGATCAGATGTGCTGAGGGCATCTAGGCAGCTATATAAAACATAGGTAACATTTAATTAATTAATTAATTTTATACTTATTAACCACCCAATTTCCCCTCAGGAACTCTTTACATAGGAATATTTTCATAAAAACTACCTGCACATTCTAACTAAAGTATTCCATAGCTATTGATCCAAAGTCTTGCGAGTACTTCAGGAAAATAATGAGTTCCATTAAGGTCAACAAGACTTCAATTGAGCAAGATAATAGGTTGGGATTACTTCAGACTTACCATAGGTCTGTCTTTGAATAATGAACCTACAGAGAGAATAGCCATGAGATGGTGAGAGCATGAGAATGAGATGGGAGTGATGGAAAGAGCGGGAGAAGCCACAGAGAGAGGTGGTGGGATGCGGGGTTTCAAGCAGAGGGGAGAGAGAGAGAAGGAGGAGCCACAGAGACAATGCATATTCAGTATTAAATATTCCTTGCCCCCTCCCCATTTCTGCCAGTACATTACTGAATGAATGAGGATAGCAAAGGATATCCTGACTTTTCAGTTATTTTGAAGACATACCTTTTGAAATATGTGTAAATCATACTTATGGCAGGCTGTAGAATTTTCCCTTCGAGAATGGTAGCCAGGATCCTGCAGACAGTATTAGTTACCCTTCTTGGAAAAATAGCAGTGTCAATTTCTTCTTCTTTGGAGGAAAAGTGGTCCACTGAAGGGGAAAAAAAGAGTCAGGTGCTGGGATTTCCCTGTATTGGTCTCTCATTATGAAAGAAGGTATCTTGTTGGCCACCTTGACGGATTACATTGGCATTGCCAACATTTCTGTTGGCCTTTGCAATCTAAAGCTTGAAGTTATTTTTTTTCTTCTGGCAACTTAAGAATAATATTACAAGGCAATGTTATATCATTTTCTGTTATTTTGACCATGGATACTGAAACAGTATCTCATACTCAAAAGCCAGAGCTCTTCTGAAGCAAGAATAAGGAATTTAGCAATTCCTTTTTTTAAATTAATAGCATCTCGTTTTGATAGTAAACCTTCCTGACTGGTGCTGTTTTATTTTTTTTAATCAAGCTGATTTTCAACCATTTTCCAGCAGGGTTTGACCATGTTAAATTTAAAGCTGTATTTATTACCAAGAACACAATAGAATTGTGTGTTGAGATCCTCTAAGTATTATCGGCTTTCTAACTGACTGTTTTTGTCCAAGCTTGTGATTGTCAGTGTCAACATATGAAGGAAGCCAGTGACATTCGTGTATTTATGATGACATTCTTGAAACTCTGCAGATCTGTTTCACAGAAAAGGCTGCTTCAATTTCTTTCGCGATAAGGAGGTAACATAATGCTTTTAAAATCTACATGCAAGAATTCCTTTTAGCTAATCAGGATTTTTGGATCCATCTCGTACAGAGCTTCAAGGGGGCCTGCTTTTTTAACGTATACACTGAAAGTCAGCAGAAAAATATTGTTCTTGGCTACTGTCCTGATTAAACCAGACATTTTTAGGCATATTATGATGGGTCATTTGATGAATAGTCACCTGTACCCTATGATCTACTGAAACTTGGCCATTTGACTTGAGCCTTAGTTGCTCAGTGTCATAATTTCCCCATCTTTTCCTTGATTAATGTTTCCTTTTGTGAACTGAAGGGGAAATGTCTGGAGGGTTTTTTTCCCCTCCACAAAAACCACTCAAGATTAAAAGGGTAAGATCTGTTGCTCTTTGTTTTTCCTCTTTCAAATGGAGAGGTGCATTTTGCGGAAAAAATATAGCATGCAGAGAGTGTAATAAGTCTGTCACTCTTACTTCACACGGAATAGCTATTAAAGGATGGAATGATCTTAGATCTTTGGCTTTTCTTAGAAATTAATCTGTGGATGTCATAATTTCCCTGTTAAACATCTTGTTATTTAAATTTTTTTTTTTTCTGTATGATGTGGCACTGAACTAAGGATTTATTAGCATGTGCAGATGACGTTTCATTCATTAGTTAAAATCCTGTTGCTTAGGCCCACTCAATGTTGGCAAGTCTTTGGGTCTGGGTCCCAAGTCTGAGTCTGAGTCTTTAGTACTTTGGTACTGAGTCTTTGATACCAAGTTCCAATTCCTAAGCCCCACATCGGAGCTCCTATTCAAACAAGTTTTGTTTCCCCAGAGTAAAGAAGTGGATGGCCCCCAAGTTATGAGTTCAGTCGGAGTCATTGAAAAAAGGAAACCTAAGTCAAGTCATTGCTGTGACTTAAGTCCTACTTGATAGTGAATCCTGCGACTCAGATCCCATCCCTGTTGAATAAATCCTGTTGAGTCGACTCCTATATTTGCTTGGTTCAAATGAACCTAGTCTAGTTTGAACTTAGCCATAGTTAGAGTAGGCTCATTTGAATCAATCAAACATACAGAGGAGTTGACTCAACAGATCCCTATTTTAATGGGTCTACTCAAGTGAAATTTGCAATTCTAAGCAACAGGACATGGACCAATGGCTCGCTGCACAATACATGTATTTACTTATACTTATTGTGTCTACATCTATATTGTCTGTCTGTCTGTCTGTCTGTCTGTCTGTCTGTAAGTTCTCCCCCCAGTGTCTCATCTACAGTAGATATACTAGATATAGATATTTGAAGTCCAGAAAGGGATTTGAAATCCGCATGACGTTATTCACCTGGTGATACTGGTGGCTGAGCCTGAACAGGGCATTGGGGTAGACTGATTGAGAATTTTATGTAAGGTCGAAGTTTCCCCTCCCTCCCCATTTCTATGTAGGGTTAGTTGCATTGCTAAATGTGTGGTTGTGTTGGCCCTCCAGATGTTTTGGCTCGCAACTCCCACAGTCCTTTGTCATTGGCAATCTAAGCTTAGAATTCTGGGAGTTACGGTCCAAAACCTCAGGAGGGCCAAAGTTTGGGCATGCCTGGTGTAAAGCAAATACTTGTTGCTATTACCTTAAGTTCTTATCACGCACAATTGATATATGTTAACTTACAGCTATCTATGAGGTACAACCAGGTATCTATCCCAATTCTTCACAATATTTTTACAATCAGTAATAACTGAAGAGGACTTGCATGTATATTAAACACACTTGCCTTATTCTGATATAAAACAGATATAGGGGTGGGAGGTAACCTGTGATGGAAAAGTATTTTATTTATTTTTATTTATTGGATTTTATACCACCCATCTGGCAGTGAGGTCACTCTGGGCCTTTATGGGAAAAAATCTGACTTCTATCACACTTTACCTTGTTGTACTGGGCTGATTTTCCCCCACACTCAGTCCCATACTGAAAACTGGAATGGCAAGAAAAGATGGGGGCAGTTTCTTCCTCCACTTAAAATAAATAAATATTCATATTCCCAGACTTCATGAGTGAACGTGCACAGAGTTGTCCCTCATAGCTAGTTCAATTCTGTGTGTTTTCCTTGAAACAGCAAGTAGCGTGTAGCCATGCAGCAGCAGGAAAAAGAACCAATCCCTCTTAAATTTGTTGTCATTGTAACAATAGGTCAATGTCTGGCTTCACACTTCCTTGGCACACCTTGTTTGAACTGATTGTCTCCTCAGTCATCAGGCAATCTCATGGCAATGAGTACACACACACTTGTGCCCTTGTCTTTTCACAGTCCCATTTGTCTTTTTTTAATAGCCTTGCAGAGCTTCAAAGTTGAATGTGTTGCATCATCATTATTTTTTTTAAAAGAACAGAAACCGTGTGACAGTTGACAAAGAAAGAACAAAGCGTCCATAAAAATGATCAGGTGGAAGCCTGAAAAGATAAGGAATGAATCCTGTGTACTCACTGATATAGTGTTGTCTGAGGGCTGAAGGGATGGCCTCTTCTAACCAGGTGTGGCTGTTTCAGGGCCAAGTCATTTCCTGGCAGAAAGATGAGACTTTCTTCCATTTCTTAATATTTATCCCAACAGTGTATTTTTTTAAAAAAATATTATGGTGCAAAATACTGTTATATTACAGTGGACCCTCGTATAACAAATGGTTTGTATAACATAAAATCTGTACAATATAAAAAATTTCAGAGATAGGGGAAGTTTGCTTAACAGAATCGCCTATGAGGCGAATCCGTACAACATAAAAATGGTTGCGATTAGGGATTACTCCGTTTTCAATGCATTCCTATGGGAAATTTGTATAAAGGAAAATTTGCTTAACAGAATTTCATTTGGAATGAATTAATTCCTTTATACAAGATACCACTGTACTAGTTTTCAGTGTGCCAACTGCACTGACCTTGTATCTTTGGAGAAAGGGTGAGGCACCTGGCCTTAACTCCACAGACAGAGATTGCCTGCTCTGCATTTAATGGGTGTGTTCAGTTCTGTGACCCTGTTTTTCGCAGCCCCTTCCCGCCAAAAGAAAAACAGAAAGGTAAGTAAGTGTATTGTTCCAACTCAGAACAGTTTTCTCTCTCAAGGACCTGCAAATGTACTCATCAGCATGTTCCATGTTTGAGTTTGCTAGAGGAGAGTCCTACAACCAGGAATGCTGTTTTCCTCTTTTAGAGGCCCAATACTTTGTTCAGTTCCACACCTCTCCATTACTAGCTCAGATCATTCTCTTGTGTTTCGGTCATCCAGTAGGAGGAATTCAATCTAAAATAATAAATTTGGCCTTCCTGTCAGTGTATTACCTTCATTTCAATCAGCACTGTAATGACATACCTCGTTGGCCTACCTTTGTGATTCCACATACGCTATTCCAGCTTGCTTCCTCTTACATGGGTGTCAGCTTCTTTTAGGTATGTCCAGAATGGAATTTGTACCATATTTCCCCATCTATAAGACACTGTCATATATTAGACCTTTAAGACTCCAAATTAATAAAATTAATAAATCCTCCGTGCTGTTTCCTTTCTGAGGACTCCTCAACACTTAGCTTTTTGCAGGGATCAGAGCCTTCTTTTCAGAGTGGAAAGGCTTGGGGATTGAGCCGCCCATTAAGAAGTGCCTTTCCCTGCTGAAAAGAAGGGTCTGATCCCTGCAAAAAGCAAAGCAGAGAGGAAGGCAATCAAGGGCTCCTGGAGAGGAAGTGAAACAGCAAGGTCAGTTTGGATTCTCCTCTACTCCACTCCCTGCTGTTTCCTACCCCTGCTGTTTTGTTTTCTTTCCAGGAGCACTTGATTTTCTTCCTCTGCTTTGCTCTTGCAGGGATCGGAGCTTTATTTTCAGTGTGGAAAGTCACTTCTTAATGGGCTGCTGCACTCCCAAGCCTTTCCTTGCTGAAAAGAAGTCTCCGGACCTTGCAAAAACAAAGCATAGAGGAGTTTTCAGGACACGGAGAGTAAACAAGGGCTGCCGGAAAGGATGGGAAGCAGCAAGCTCAGTTTGTGTTGTCCTCCACCCCACCCCCACCCCTCGGGAAAGGCTTACTTCCATGTATATGATGCCTCCTAATTTTTAGTGCCATGATTTTAGAAAAAAATAGTGTTGTAAACATGGAAAAATATGGTAACTATCAATTTCTCCCCTTGGTGCAAAAAAGGCTGCAAGATTTGTGGTCAAAGCAGGAGGCAGCGGAGTAACTAAAAAGAACTACCTAGCAGGGACTTAATAAACCTCCTGTATTTGCTTCTCGTAATGTAAAACATCATATATAACAGGTAGGCTGATGTTTGGAAGACACTTAGCAAATTGCAATGGAGTTGAAAGTACCTTATGAAGCTTATGGGTTATAAGCTTCAAGGTGATTCTGCAGCAGGGTGGCACCTAAGATCTGATTACAGGTCACCAGTGCTCAGCAATCCTTCCTGCTTCTTCTGGAACTACACATACATGCTAAATGCTGTAACATAACCAAGGTCATATACCAGTAACCAAAATGACCCAGCCATCCTCCTACCCTCAAACATGTACACCAGTGAGATGGTGGTAATAGGAGCAGCTGTTACCTTCTTAACTTTCTTTGAGATGCATCTCATTGTCAAGTGACTTGAATCAAGCCTTTGCAGAATCACCAATAAAGTTCAAGTAGTAGCTTAAGCCTGAATGGTGACCTGCAGTGGTCAAAATGTGCTGGCAATTCAATTTGCTATAAGTAGTTAGTTTTGTTAAGCTCCATGCATAGGCCTTAGTAGGAGACTTTGGCTGTATTCAACCACAAGCCATCTAAAATGGGGGCTTATTTGGCTGCTATTTGAAATATATTGATGGGGCAGGTTTTGTTTGGCCAGGTATAGGCAAATAGTAGTCATATAAATATGGATACCATGTTAATGCACCTAGCTGCTTTTTTACTTTGGTAAGAAATAGCAGATGGACAGTTTTAAAAACAACACTAGTTTTACTGGCAATGAAAAGGATTCTTTTAGAAATCAAGATAAACAGACTGGCATCTAAGTGGTGATTCATTATATGTGGTGCTTATTCATCCGTTTACATTTTCTACACCTGACAGGAAGGGTGTGTGGCCAAGTACAGGCAAGGGTTGTGTTTCAGCGTCACTATGTTATCTTGCATTATTTCTATATAATTTCCTGTGATAGCTTATTTTACCATGAGTCATTACTTTCTTAAAAAATAAAAATGCTTGTAAGTAAATGGGAATTTCTATAGACTACTTAAGTGCCATTGTGTTATCTCTGGATAAAAAAGCACCATTAATAAGTGTCACCATCATCTATTAGAAATATGATTCTGAAGCTGCAGTGCTGGAATGTTCTGGTAAATTTCTTTTGTGCCTACTCAGACTTTAATCACAGCACTGTCAAGCAGTATCTCAGGTTTTGCCTGTATTAAAGGTTTGGGTTTCAGCTCAATTCATGACGATAATCATTTTATAGAGAGGAAGCAAAGGAATGTTACCACAAATGAGTAGTCTTCTCTAATCACACAATTGCCACAGATTGCTTTTCTTTCCTATATCCATGGCTATTGTGAGCATAACAATTCCCATCTTCTCACTTAAGTGATAGACATATGAGGTAAGACAGTCACCTGGTTGGCCTCTTTCCGCAGGACAGAAGACTGCTAAAGAGAATGGATGAAAGAGGAACAACTAGGCACAAAATAGGGAGGCAGCAATGAGGAGAAAGGAAGAAAATAGATGCATGAAGAAAATAGATGTATGAAGGTTTAAGTCAGGCATGTCCAAACTTCGGCTCTTCTGATGTTTTGGACCACCACTCCCAGAATTCTAAGCTTAGATTGCCAACGGCCAAGGACTGTGGGAGCTGCTGTCCAAAACAACTGGAGGGCCAAAGTTTGGACATGCCTGGTTTAAGTCAAATAGGAGAGTATGTGGAACAGAACACGAATCAAGGGGAAATGAAGATATGTAGTTGTACAAAGAGCTGAGCTATTTTTTTTCTGAAGACACTTTGTACAGATATGTTTTCCATTTCTTGATCTTCATTTTCTCGCTCAAATATTTTAAGAATCTTTAACCCCATTACTTGGCAAATACATTACAGTATTTGTCTCCAGTCTATCCCAGAATCATGCTCCATTGAGGTCATTGTGTAGGATGCAAGATGATCCAAAATTTCAACTTCATGTCATTTCCAAAATTTCCTTCATGCACATTCATAGTGAGGAAGCGATGAAAGGTTGTGATTTATTTCATAGGAAAAAAATTGGCAGTGATTGTGAGAAGGAAGGTGCGCCACTCCTCTCTCCAGGGTCCAGTACACGGTTAAAGTCAGAGGGAAAGGAAGAAACCACTACCAGAGAGAAGGGGGTGGAAAGAGCAGAGGAAGAACCCCAATGGGTGGAAAAGCAGTTAAAGGGGGAGAAACTAAGGGCGAATCCCAAGGTGGGGAGAAGAAAGAGGCTGTCTTAGGAGTGTGGGTTGACCAAGATTTGGGTGAAAAGCAGGAGGATTTAGTAGGGATAGTAAAAGAGGACCCCTGGACAGGGCAATGGATCACCTTCCGACTCCCACGCAAAGCGGCAGAGCAGGAATGGAGGGAACAAAAAGTGGTGAAACCTCCATATTGGAGCCACACTGTGTGGAGAGAGGAAGTAAGCTGGCTCAGCACTTCTTCAAGTATGAGGCTCTAAGAAGAAAACAATATAGAGCTCTGTTTCCATTGAGAGCAATGCAACACTATATGCGGGAAGAGCCCTGGGACGGAGTTAATGTTTTGGAAATGACTGAGTTGATGCAATCAACCCCAGAGGGGACTACAGGTGAGCTTAACCCCCCCTCCCCCATGACTGGGATCAGTCTAGACCAGTCGTTCTCAACCTGTGGGTCCTCAGATGTTCCTGGACTGCAACTCCCAGAAGCCTCCACCACTCACTGTGCTGGAAGGGATTTATGGGAGTTGCAGTCCAGGAACCTCTGGGGACCCACAGGTTGAGAACCACTGGTCTAGACCTAGGCCTTAAGGTATCTGAGACCTTTCAGTTGGAACGCTGGGTGCTGCAGCCCGATGTGTCGCCCGGCTGGTACAAAATGGAGCCCTTGATTAAAGCAAAAGACACTAGGGGGGGAGGCAAAACAGAATTTATTGATGTTAAAAATAAAAGTTTCACAAAGTTTAAGTCATCCGGTGGTCCTGCGTTTGTGTCTGAGATGGAGGAGGGGGAGGGGGAGGGGGAGGAACATGACACCCTCCAGTGATTCAACTAATTAAATTTTATTTAAATTTCTAAATAATTTCAGCACACAAAGCCTAAATTTTTCATACCTTACATTTTTAACATTTACAAACTTTGTAAACATTCCTTTTTAGTATAATGATTATGTGTATGAACCACCATATTATTTAAATTTTACAGAGATGTGAAGACCTGACAGGAAAGCATCCTTTCCTTTCACTGTTACTACAAACAGATTGTTGACTTTCATAATGGGCTCTGCACAGGACATATTAAGAGAAATTAATAACAAAAATTAAACAAATATGTTTTTAAGGAAGAAAGAATTGTAAGGATAAAGTGAACAAAGGGACACCAAAAAGCATAAATGGAACAAAACAGGTTTATAAATAAGACATTAAAAACTAGTGTGGGTCTTGTTTTCTTGAAAATTCAGTTTTTGTCTTTTATCATAAGAATACTTGTTCAAAAATAATCAATGGCTTAGAAAACTAGTGACATAGATTAGGCACAGTTGTAATGAGGTATTCATAATACACTTGTTGAACAACAAAAACAAAACAAACACATTGTGGCATTTTTGAAACTAACAAATTTGTGTCCATGTGAGGTTTTATAGATTGTAATCCACGTCAAACTCAGGGAACATTTCTCCCTTGAAGTGACTGTAACTGCCTAATAGCTTCCTTTTATAAATCTACAGAAAGGTTCGATAAAGATGCAAGCAAGCTTTCTGAATGCTAGTTCAAACATATGCTTTTTCAAACAAAATAGAAAATGAACAGCAACAGCACCTAAAAGTTATGCTTTTTAATAGTTGGAACTTTCTCCCACCCCCAACAATAATCAAAATAAGGGTTAGCTGCTGTTCTTTTTTCAAATGCAGCCCCCTACCCCTTTGTTGCTAACACTTCTAAATGGTTGAAAGACTTGGGCTGATTGATCTAAGATAGAAGAGAAAATGTGGTCACATAGAGGACTGTGCTGCTGGCAAAAATCTTTGCAACAGTTGGAAGATAAAGAAAATAGTGTATAACCATCATAACTGGGAGTATTGTCAGTGCTTTAAGAGTCAAGGGTATCATTCTATTTACTGCAGGCAAATATGCTTTTTAGAGCTTGCTGGGAAGAGAACAAAACTCGAAGTGAAACTGAAAGGCAAAGGAAAGGGAAATCCAGAGGCAGTAATTGTATGAAAATACATTTAGTGAAAATACATTTATTTGTCTAAACATCTCCATCATGGTTTGTAACCTGTGATGGACTTTTCCTCCAAGAATCTGTCCAATCCCCTTTTGAAGGCATCCAGGCCAGATGCCATCACCACATCCTGTGGCAGGGAGTTCCACAGACTAACAACATGCTGGGTGAAAAAATATTTTCTTTTGTCTGTTCTTACTCTCCCAGCCCTCAATTTGAGTGGATGTCCCCTAGTTCTGGTATTCTGTGAGAGGGAGAAGAGTGTCCCTCTATCCACTTTACTCATGCCCTGCATTATTTTGTATGTTTCAATCATATCCCCCTTCAGGCGCCTTTTTTCCAGACTAAAGAGCCCCAAATGTTTTAGCCTTTCCTCATAAGGGGGGTGTCCTAGCCCAGTAATCATTTTAATCGCTCTTTTCTGCACCTTTTCCAGTTCCACTATGCCTTTTTTGAGATGCGGAGACCAGAATTGTGCACAATACCCCAGGTGGGGCCTTACTATCATTTTATATAATGGCATTATAATGTTGGCTGTTTTATTTTCAATCCCCTTTTTGATAATTTATTTATTTATTTGTTTATTTGTTAAGCTTATACCCCACCCATCTTCCCAGGAGGGAACTCTGGGCGGCTTACAATAAAAACAAGTAAAACAAACAGGCACAAAGCAAAAAAGAGAACGAGATGGTGGGCATGACCCAAATAAAGATGACGCGGGCAAAAAAAACAAACAAAAAAACCTAAGTAGAAAGGTTGCCAAACGCCTCCCTGAAAAGATGAGTCTTCAAGGCCTTTTTGAAGGCAGGCAGGGACTCTGCTAGGCGCAGCTCACTGGGGAGATGGTTCCATAGCATGGGGCCGACCACAGAGAAGGCGTGGTCACGCGTACGTGATTTCCACACCTCTCTGGGTGTGGCCACCCTCAGCGAGCACGCCTGCACCAATCTCATGGGTCTGGTCCCAGTTGATCTCTGAGATATACGCTCTGCCAGATACGCTGGTCGCAGGCCATGGAGGGCTTTGAAAGTCAAAACCAAGACCTTGAACCTGATCTGGAGGACAACGGGTAGCCAGTTCAAGTGAGCCAGAACTGGGGTGATGTGCTCGAATCTACGAGCAGCCACCACCAGCCTGGCTGCCACATTCTGCACTCGCTGTAACCTCCGGACCAGGGTCAAGGGCAACCCCACGTAGAGGGCATTGCAGTAGTCAATCCTCGAGATCACTAGGGCCTGCACAACTGTCCTCAGGGAGGACTCATCGAGGTACTGGTGGATCTGGGCGATCCTGCGGAGATGGATAAGGTACTGGTGGATCTGGGCTTCCAGGGAGAGGGCTGAGTCCAGGACCACACCCAGATTCCTGGCCCTGTCCGTAGGCTGGAGGGAAACACCCCCCCAGTTTAGGGAGGGGGCCATTGTACCCAGACGAGGGCACCCCAAAGAACAGAACCTCCATCTTCTCCGGATTCAGCTTGAGCCGGTTATCTCTGGTCCATTCTAGAACCACCTCCAGGCACAGATCAAGAGAGCGAACTGCCTCCACTGCAGAAGATGAAAAGGAGACATAGAGCTGCGTGTCATCAGCATACTGATGACAGCGAACTCCAAATCTCCTGATGACCTCCGCCAGCGGCCTCATATAAACGTTGAACAGCATGGGTGAGATTGCCGACCCCTGGGGCACCCCACAAGGGAGAGTCCAAGGAGCCTACAAGTCATCACTCAGCTGAACCCGCTGAGTCCGGCCACCAAGGAAGGAACAGAGCCAGGACAAAGCCTGACCCCCAATTCCTGCCTCCGCCAGCCGGACCAGCAGGTTACTGTGGTCGACGGTATCAAAGGCAGCTGACAGATCAAGGAGAACCAGCAGGGAGGAACACCCCCTGTCAGCCTCCCTGAGGAGGTCATCCTGCAGAGCGACCAAGGCAGTCTCGGTCCCGCAAAGGGGTCTGAACCCAGACTGGAAGGGGTCCAGGATACGATTTTCCTCCAGATACGACTGGATCCCTGACAGCAGCCACCCTCTCGACAACCTTGCCCAGGAAGGGAACAATGGCAATCGGACATTAACTAGATAAATCGTCCTACGCCATGCCAAGCTTTTTCAGAGTGGGCTTCACCACGGTCTCCTTCAATCAGGAAGGGAAACATCCCTCCCTGAAAGAAGCAGTGGCAATAGCCGAAACCCACTCAGGCATGTTTCCTTCGGCAGATTTAATAAGCCAACTCGGGCATGGGTCAAAAGGAGTGGCAGCCGGCTAGCAACAAGCCATAACTCTGGAGGCCTCCACTGGAAACACTGGCCCAAACTCAACCAGGAGGGGAGAACGGGGGGGGGTGAGGCCCCAGGGACATCCGGGGAAGGACAAGGGCAACCGGGGGCAAGTCAGAACGGATGGCCTCTATTTTAGATCTAAAATGGGCTGCGAATTGCTCACTAGTGAAATCACTAGGAACAGGCCTCAGCTGACTGGGATTTGAGAGGTCTCGAATCACCCAGAACAACTCCGCCTGGCGGTTCGAGGCCTCGCCAATTCTCAGGGAGACATAGGATGTTCTTTTTTTTTTATTAATAAATTTTTATTGGATTTTTAAGAGGGGAACAGAGGGAAGGAGTATGGGTAAGAGGAAAAAGAAAAAAAAGGAAAGAAAGGGGGGGATACAGTTTTTAAGATTTACATTGAGTGTATCAAGCAAAATAGAAATAGTAATTAAACATATTGCTAAAATTGCCAAATGTTGTCACAATACTAATAAATTTGTTACTTCTTGCCATCTTTCCCGAAAGATCTCGTCGTAGTCTCCCTTTAAATAACCAGAGAGTTTATCAATTTCGATGCATTCTCTTATCTTTCCATGAAGATCCTTCTCTGTTGGCGTGGTTGGTTGTTTCCAAAGTTTCGCGTACAGTATTCTTGCAGCAACAATTACATGATGAAGTACATATCTCTGATCATAAGAAATATTCATATCTACTATATTTAACAGAAATAGTTCTGGTCTAAACTCTATTTTAATTTTCAAAGATCTTTCTAAGAAAAGTTTTACCATGTTCCAGTACGCCTTAGCCTCTTTACAAGTCCACCACATATGATAAAAGGTTCCACAGTCATAATTACATTTCCAACATTTAGGTGAACAATTATACATCTTGGATAAACGATGAGGCGCGAAATGCCATCTATAAAACATCTTATAGCAATTTTCCTTGAACGAAATAGATTTAAAGATTTTAACTGTGTTCCACAGAGAGTCCCATTTATTTAAATGAATAGTATAGCCTAAGTTTTCTGCCCAACTTATCATACAGTCTTTAACCAGTGTATCAATCATTTTTTCATTTAACAACATGCTATAGAATTTACTAAGAAGCTTGGAGTCACCAGAGGAAAGTATTTTATCAAATGAGGTATCAGTAGTCATAAAACCACCCTCTTTGGAAAGCTCTTTGAAATGTGAATGTATTTGTTGATATTTCCACCAATCCAGATTATAGCCTTCTGATACTAATTTCCCTAGTGGTTTCAATGAGAAGTCATCATTCAGAAGGTGTCTGTAGGTTATAACATTTGAGATTTCACTTGCCTGGGAGCTGTAAATTGCTCCCAGTGGGGATAACCACATAGGTGCTTTGAGGTAAAATTGTTTTTAATCATTAGCCATATTTTGACTAAGGCATTCCTTATCCAGTGCTTTTTAAAGAGGGTAGGTAAATTTCCCCTATGCCACAAATAGTGATGCCAGCCCTTATCAAGACCATAACTCTCAAGCTGCAATATTCTTTTATTTGTCATCAAGATCCAATCCTTAATCCAAGTCAAGGCAGCAGCCTTGTAGTATAGTACCAAATTAGGAAGGGCAAAACCACCAAATTTGGTTCTATCTTGCAAATAAATATTTTTAATCCTTGCTTTTTTCTTTTGCCATATAAATATACGTATACTTTTTTCCAGATCTGAAATGATCTTAAAGTTTGGCAATATAGGCAGAGATTGAAACAAAAAAAAGCAGTTTAGGTAAGACATTCATTTTGACTGCAGCGATTCTGCCCATTAGGGATAGCTGAAGTCTTGACCAAGTTTCGAGGTCAGCTTTGATTGTTTTTATAACATTGACATAATTGTCTTTGAGTAAAGAGTTACATCGGTTAGATATAGTAATACCCAAGTATTTTACCCTATTTGAATGTTGAAAACCAGATTGATTTACCAATTTTTGAATCATGAATGGAGTCATATTTTTAGTTAGAATCAATGTTTTTTCTCTATTCACCTTTAATCCAGAGATTTTAGAATATGCCTCCAGGGTCTTTAGAAGTTCTACGGAAGATGTCTGAGGGTTCTCCATGATAACCATCAGGTCATCTGCAAAGGCTTGTACCTTGTAAACTTCTCCCTTGTTTTGTAGGCCTTGGATGTCAGAGTTTCCCCTTATAACATGAAGAAGAACTTCCAGGGTAGTTATAAACAAAAGAGGAGAAAGGGGACATCCTTGCCTAGTACCTTTGTGTATATTGACTTTGTCTGTAAGGTGACCGTTGACTACAATCCTGGTATTTTGAGTAGAATAGATTTGTTCAATAGCTCGCAACATTCTATGGCCACACTGGAGATAATCTAATTGAGTTTTGAGTAAAGACCAGGATACATTATCGAAGGCTTTCTCAGCGTCGATGAATGCGAAAGCTACTTGCTTCTCGGGGTGAGATTCGTAATATTCCAACACATTGAGAAAAGTTCTAATATTGGATTGGAGATTCCTTTTCGGAAGGAAGCCAGTCTGGTCGCGTGATATCAGAGAAGGTAAAATCATCCGCCATCTATTAGCCAGAATGGTTGCAAAAATTTTGTAATCCACATTTAGGAGGGCAATTGGCCTGTAATTCTGTATCAAATCTTTGGATTTCCCTTCTTTGGGAATCAGTGTCGTATGTGATGATTTCCAAGAATCTGGTATATCTTCGCCTTCAAATATAGATGTAAAGAGATTTTTCATATTTCCAGAGATTGTCTCCGAAAATTTTTGGTAAAATATGGCTGGTATTTGGTCAGGTCCAGGTGCTTTATACAACTTTTGATGATTAATAGCCTCTGTTATTTCCATCATTGTGATAGGAGCATTCGTCTGAGCTCTCTGTTCTTCAGTAAGTTTTGGAAAGTTGGCTTGTTTAAGATATTGGAAGATGGCATCTTTGTCAATCATCTCCGGCTTGAATAATCTTTGGTAATATTCCTCTATGATTTTTTGGATTAGTAGTTGCTCTGTCTGATTTTCCCCAGTTTTGTCTTTAAGTGAATATATAGATTTTTGTGATTGTACCTTTTTTAACCTATACGCTAACCATCTACCTGGTTTGTTTGCATTTTCCACAAAATTCAGTTTGGCCAGCTTAATTTTGTAAGCTATATCTGCGGTCAGGATCAGGTTGAGTTCATGTCTACAAGAGGCCAGGTCTTTGTTCAGCTTGTCATTACGGGGGTCTTGTGTTAAGTCCATTTCAAGCTTTTTCATCATATTAAGGATTGATTCATATTTCTTTTTCCTCTCTTTATTCCGTTTTGCCATATGTTGGATAACAAATCCTCTGAAATATGGTTTAAAGGCATCCCATACCGTTTTGAGTGGTGTACCCTTATTTAGATTAGTTTCAGAATACAAGTTCAGATCTCTAGCAGCCTCTGAAATGAATTCTTTATCGGTCCAAAGTGTTGAGTTAATTTTCCAGTGCCTGGGCATACCTGAAGATTTCAATGTCCATAAAATAGCATTGTGGTCAGATAACATTCGGGTAAGGTTTCTATATCTCTTGTATTTAGTAGAAGATCAGATGTGGCCCAACACATATCTATACGGGAGAAGGAAGCATGTTGTCTTGAGTAAAAGGTGTAACCATCTTTTAGTGGATTTTTCCTTCTCCAGATGTCATGAAGTTCTAAAATATCGGACATGTCCAAGAACGATTTGGGCAGTGTGGAAGATGAAGTCTTGAATTTTTTTCCCTTTTGGTGTTTTCCTGTCTACTGAGGGAATATGTACAGCATTAAAATCTCCCAATATTATAAGTTGATGATTCCCATATTGCAACAGTTTCTGAGTCAGTTGTTCAAAAAGGGTTTGTCTTCCGTGTTTATCGTTGGGGCGTATATACCAGCGATAGTTGTTTCTTTAGATTGAATTTTAACTTGGACAAGAATCCATCTGCCTGATTCATCCTTTTCCAGAAGAGTTGGAGAAAGCTCTGGTTTGATATACAGTGCCACCCCATTTTGCTTCTTTTCTTTGTTTGATGTGGAAAATAGCTTTCCCAATTTATTTTGTATTAAATAATGTTCATGTTTTCTCAATATGTGGGTTTCCTGTAGGCAGATGATTGAACATTGTTGTTTTTGGAGGAAATTGAAAGTTTTCCGACGTTTCTGCGGAGTGTTCAAACCATTGATATTCCATGTTAGAATTTTTTGAGCCATCTTACTACTTCCAGCGATATTTCTTCTTCCCTGATTTTGGCCTGAGATAGTGCTTCGGCCTGGCGCCTCCCACTGCGCCACAAGAATCTTGGTCATGCTTTGAAGTCTCTTGTTTCGGAAGTCTGATTGTCACGGTTGTCTTCTTTGGTAGTGGTTTGAGTTCCGGTCGTGTCCTCACCTTCAGTGGAGGATGATGAGGAAGAAGAGGGGGAGTAACCCAACTTCCTTGCATTTTTTTCAACGAAAGCTCTAGCTTTCTGATGGGATTCAATTTTCTGTAGTTTACCTTCCCATTGGAAGGACAAACCTTGGGGGTAGAGCCACTTATATCTTATGTCATGCTTGAGCAAAAGTTTGGTAAGAAATGTATATTCTTTCCGCAGTTGACGAACCTCCCAAGGGACATCTTTTAGTATTGTCACTTTGGATTTATTGATTTCCACCTCCTTATCCTGAGTAGCCTTAAGGATGCAATCACGAGTGTATCTTCTAACCAATTTGACTATTACCTCAGGGGGGAGTTTGTTTCTTCTGGTATAAGCCGTTGGTTGACGGTAGATCAAGTCTACCTCACGAAGAAAATCTTCAACAGGTGCCTCTAGTAGGGTGGCCAAGCTGTTTCCAACTGTGGTGTAGAGGTTTTCATCTTTGTCCACAGTAAGGTTTTGAATTCTTAGAATTTTGGAAGAGGCTTCAATTTCCTGTGTAAGTACCAGTCTACTTGTTGATTCCATTGTGGCTTCAATTTATCCAAGACGAAAGTCAGTGACATTCATGTTCTCTTCCAACGCTTGTAAACGACCACCAAAAGTTTCTAGTTTGGCATCCACATTTGAGAAACCCTCTTTCATTTCTGCTCTTAAGTTGGAAAACCCAGTGCTTTGGTCTGAAATCATTTTAACTTGAGTGAGACATAGGATGTTCTAGCATCCCTGATCGCGTGGAGATAGCGGCCAGTCAGCTGCTTAAGTGCAAACCTATTCTCTGCTGTCCGACTTGCCCTCCAAATGACCTCTAGCCTCCTGCGTTCTTGTTTCATCGACCGCAACTCAGCCGTATACCACGGTGAGGAGCAATGTCCACAGCGCAGGAGGCTCTTGGGGGCGATCCGGTTTACTGCCCCGGTGGTCCCCTCATACCACCTATCCACCAGGGCATCGACCGGATCGTCTGCCAGGCCGCCAGAAAGTTCCCCGAAGGCTTCCATGAACCTAGCAGGGTCCAGAAGCCTACGGGGGTGGGCCCAAATATAGGGCCAATGCTAATCCCTAACATGGAATTGGCCTTCTTCAACGCTGCCACACATCGGGTAGACACCTTCATGGAGCTGTCCACCAACACACCAAGATCTCAATTTTGGTATCTTTAGGTGAATGGTGGAACATTTTATAATGTTTTAAATGGGGGAATGAATCGATTGATCATTTTTTCAATTATTCGTGGGGGGGTCAATGTGTTGTTTGTGATTCCACAACCTTGACATTTCATGAATAAAAACAATTTATTATTTTTCTGATTCAATCCCATCTCATAGATGCAACTATACAATCTCTAATTAGATATGATGATACAATAATTTTTATTCCTGAGTCATGACTTCATCTATTTGGCTTGTGACAAGAAAGGATTGTCCCACAGTTAGGCAAAGTGAGGAAACTGCCTGAAGTAATAGATTAGGGGTATCATGAAAATATAGCAAATCATTGATTAATTGATAGTTATTTTGTTTTTATTGTCAGGAATGAGCAGAAGTACATCTGAAATTTTCCTTCTCATATGCCAATAAAATCTGGGTGGGTAATTTGTGCTTTGAGTTATGAAATGTGTTAGACTAGGAAAACTGTTGGTCTCAACTGAAGTCCAAACACATGTGTCTCTGTTAAGTGTGAAGAGTAATGCATTAACTGATTTAATGTAAAAATACTGGTCATTTTATCACAATTATTTTCCCTCCAGGAAAGTGTACCTTAACAGCTGACTTGGAGAAACCAAATCTTCCTCAAACGTGGAGCAATTGTAGAGAAGTGGCAGGGGAAACCTCCCTGAAAATCTGTTGTCTCTAGGTGTCTTCAGGGACATTTTGTAACTCAATGAATCAACAAATCTAATATTGCTAAAATTCATCAATTCATATTCATTGGGGATATCAATTTGTATGGGGGATCTCATTGGGTATAAAAATAAATTGCAAAATTCATTCAAAAATCACTAATGCATCGATTTTTATACATACAAATGGATAAATTAGTGATTTTTTGAATAAATTTTGCAATTTATTTTTTTAAAATTCATGCCCATCTCTAAATACTTGCATCATTATTACATGGGTACAGGACACAGTACTACTGGCAGTGGTTTGGGACAAACATGTTGATGATAACATATTTGTCATTTTTAAAATCTAGAAACATTCAGAATACAATGGTGAATGGCAAGGAAGCATGATATAAATCAGGGAATCAAAGCAGCTCAAACACACAAGTATAGCCATGGAAGGTTACAGATGTTCTAGGTACTGGACAAAAGCACCAAACACTATAAATATGCAGCATTAGAAAGGCTGGTATGGACTAAAATGTAATTTGGGTATACTCCTTGTAATGCTTGTTTCACACCACAAAAACAAGGATCCTTGCATCCTTCAAGTTTTGAAAGTTCGGGCCTTTGACTTAGCTTCAAGGGTTTTAATAACCTGCCTTTAGTTATTTAAGAGTAATGCAACCAGCATTTTAACAGTGTCCCTTTCATTTGATTCAATACTTGGGTGAAAACCAATATGCACATTACATTGTCAAGAGAATCAAAGGGTACAATCTACCAGGATTTTGCATATATAGGGCGAAAGCATTTTAGCAGAGCTTATTGAGGACAGTTTCCCAATGGAACTTGTCATTAAAGAATAATGATGATTTACCTTAATGCTAGTATTTTATTTGTGTTATTTATTACCTGAATGCTATATACCAATGAAGAAATGGCAGGGTATAGTCAATGAAGTTTTTAACTGCAGATATTTCCTCTGACGTGTGTTAATGAATGTCAAAGTCATAACAGAAAAGGCATTACATGTTTAATGATTGACAAAAGGAGAGGAAATAAAGCATCAAGTATTTTGCAGGATAAATGACTACTGTGTGCTCCTTTATATTTGTACTATCAGGACTTAGATCACATGAGAAAAAATAATAGTTCTTGTAGAGAATGCAGTGATGATAATTAATATGCATTTCTTTATTTCTTTATTTTGAATATTTTTACCCCACCTTTCTCCTTGGAAAAGGACCCAAGGTGGCTTACAATAATGATGGACTATATACAGCCCAGAACATTTAAGAGATATTCAAGTTAAGAACAGAGAATTAGAAGAGGCATCTTAGAACATTAAAAGGTAACATTAAAGCTACAATGAGCACACAAAAATAAAATAAAAATCCATGATGAGGGGTGGAAACTAACATAGAAATTACTGGTGTTCTTATGAAATCAGACAATGCAATCATATATGGTAATCCATATAAAAATAACATAGTAAGTAGTTCCTCATTCATGGAAAGCTTGCCTGAAGAGGAAGGTCTTTGCGTGCTTCTGGAAAGACAGCAGAGATGGTGCAATCCTGGTCTCCAGCAGGATGGAGTTAGATTTATTCATACTTATGAATGCTTGAGAACAGTGAAAAGGTTTATAGCTCATTTTGGTAGCTTTGACTTGGGGAAGGTCTCATAAATGAGCAGTGTTTTGGCCTTTTACTCTTACAATTCTCTGTATGTTTTCCAGATATTGCATGCTAACCTTATTCCACTTGGAAACAAACCATTGTCAGCTTTTCCTGTCCCAATTCATCTTTTGCATTATAAATAGGTGACTTTAGGCCTTGCATTATTTGCTTTATTTATTAGAAATAAATAAAAGAGCTTCTCTAACTTCATGTCCTTCAGATTTCACATACTATAACTTATTAGGTTATTAGGTTATTAGGGAACTGAAAAATGAAATTGCAGATCTCTTAACGGTAATATGCAACCTGTCTCTTAAAATGGCCACAGTGCCGGAGGACTGGAGGATAGCAGATTCCACACCAATTTTTAAAAAAGGAAGGAGGGGGACCCGGGAAACTACAGGCCAGTTAGCCTTACATCTGCCCCAGGGAAGATGGTGGAAAGCTTCATCCAAGAGAAAACCTTAAAACTAATAGAAGAACAAACCTTGCTGAGAGAAAATCAGCATGGCTTCTGTAAGGGTGAGTCTTGTCTGACAAATCTTTTAGAATTTTTTGAAAAGGTCAACAGGCATGTGGATTTGGGTGAACTGGTGGATATAGTATATCTGGATTTTCAGTAGGCTTTTGACACAGTTCTTCACCAAAGGCTGCTGAGAAAATTGCACAGTCAGGGGATAAGAGGGCAGGTCCTCTTATGGATTGAGAACTGGTTGAGATCCAGGAAACAAAGAGTAGGTGTCAATGGGAAATTTTCACAATGGAGAGAAGTGAAAAGCGGTGTGCCCCAGGGATCTGTCTTGGGACCGGTGCTTTTCAATCTGTTCATAAATGACCTGAAGACAGGGATAAACAGTGAGGTGGCCAAGTTTGCAGATGACACAAAACTTTTCCGTGTGGTAAAAAACAGAGAAGATTGTGAAGAGCTCCAGAAGGATCTCTCCAAACTGGGGGAATGGGCTATGAAATGGCAAATGAGTTTTAATGTAACCAAATGTAAAGTAACGCATATTGGGGCAAAAAATCCAAACTTCATCTATCAACTCATGGGCTCTGAGTTATCCGTGACAGATCAGGAAAGAGATCTTGGTGTGTTGGTGGACAGCTCCATGAAGGTGTCCACCCAATGTGTGGCAGTGGTGAAGAAGGCCAATTCCATGCTAGGGATTATCAAAAAGGGGATTGAAAATAAAACAGCCAACATTATAATGTCATTATACAAAACAATAGTAAGGCCGCACCTGGAGTATTGTGTACAATTCTGGTCACCGCATCTCAAGAAAGACATAGTGGAACTGGAAAAGGTGCAAAAGAGAGCAACTAAGGGCCTTTTCACATGACCCCTAAAATCAGCGGCAAATGGCTCCCAGATCCGGAGGTTAAAATTGTTTCCCCACCAGCTCCGGAGTTTACAAAAAATTAAGTGCAACCACGCCCACCTAAGTGCATCCCAGCACACTTTTCAAGTACCTGCTCTCCGGGGGTGAAAAATTCCTGATGCGGATGTGAGTGCTGGGCTCTCCTCGCTTCTGTTTGTTGTCCCCCCCGCCCCTTTAAGAGATACTAAGAGACTGGAATGCTGCCGAGCAGAGCGAGACGGGAGCTGAGCCGGCATTCTTTTCTTCCTTTTTTCTCCCTCCCCTCACGCAGACAGCAGCCAGGAGTGCGGAGGTGGTGGGAACACAGGAACAGCGACAAACCCCCAAGATCTCTGGTCCAAATTTAAGTGGCCAGCGGATCTTAGGGGTCGTGTGAAAAGGCTCTTATGATTACTGAGCTGGGGCACCTCCCTTATGAGAAAAGGCTAAAACATTTGGGGCTCTTTAGTCTGGGGAAAAGGTGCCTGAGGGGGGATATGACAGACTTAAAAATAATGCAGGGCATGAGTAAAGTGGATAGAGGGACGCTCTTCTCTCTCACACAAAATACCAGAACTAGGGGACATACACTCAAATTGAGGCTTATGAGCATGTTATAGTACTGTGGCTGTTAACCTGTGCTGATGAAGTTAACTATAAGGAGAAAACTACTGTAGATAAACATGATCAATTTGGAGGCTGATTAAATTAAATTAAATTAAATTTCTGAATATTGCCCTTTTTTTGATATTTTCAGTTTGTCCCAGAATGCAAGATATTGTTTAAATATTTAGTTATATCAATATGCAGGTCTGTTCACAAAGTTCAAGAAAACAAATTCCCCCCAAATCCATTTAGATTTATCTCAAACTGATAATAATAGAAGGGGTAGACAGAGGGAAAGTATGTCCATAATTCAAAAACCTGAGATTGGGAAGTTATGAAAATTTGTCATATGTTAATGGTTCAGAAGCTAAGACATATAATTAAATTGCATTTATTTTGAAAGATAGTATTTAAATGTATACGTTGCTACACTAGAATGTTACCAGAACAAAGATGAAAAATCTCACCCATTGTTTTCCTCCTCCCTTCTCTTGTGCACTTGTTTGACCTTTGAAGAGAAGAGAGTTGCAACAATTCTTAAGAATTCATTTTTTTCTCCTCCCGCCCTTACAATCTCCTCTTTAATCACACTGTTTCTTTATGTTATGACTAGACTTGGGTACCTTGTACTTCAAATCAAAAGACACAAAACAAGTGGCACCTTAAAGACTAACTTTCATATTTTAATGTATGAAAATATGAAAGTCAGTCTTTAATGTGCCATATGTTTTGTGTTTTGTGTTTTATTTTGTTTTGTTTTGTTATCTGCAAGTGGAAATAAACCCAGTAATATCTCAGGAAGTTAAGTACTCATGAAATAGTTCATATTTAGTTTTTAAGATTATATATTTTTCTTCTCTGAATTTATTTATTTATTCATATCCCACACATCTAGCCAAACTTTCACTCTGGGAGGTCAACAACAATCGAAAATATAATAAAGAATATAACATGAAAACACAACCACCATCTCAAAGCATATCACATCCGAACCGTCAACGATTACCTGGTTAAAATGAGACATTACAGTTAAAATGAGATTGCAGGCTAGATATTCTAGCCTGAGCATTTGTAATTTTGTTGGCGATGGCTCCAGAAAGGTCTGCCGAAAAGGCTAGGTTTTTACTGACCTTTCAGAAAATTCCTGAACAAAGTAGATATCCTCTTTTTGGCTTACATGATCTGTCCAGGTAGACCATCTGCTGCTCCCAAGCCATTCAGTTTGGTCTTTTGACTTTTATGACATTTTGTGAGATACGGTAATTCAACTGTGTTGCTTAAATTTTTGTCTTCTACAGACTTTGTTGTACTTTGTTCTACATTTGTTCTACTGTATATGCTAATACCTAAGTTTTTCAATATCCCTTCTTGTAGTGATGATCAGTTACTTTTAGTTTGAAAAGCAGCCATGTGTTTTCCCAATGACCTTGCCCAAGTCTTAAGTGGTCCTTCCTGTTGGATTTGATGCCACTGGATTGTCCCTCATTCTGAAGGTCAGTGTATTGCATTTTAGTGGCAAGGGCTGAGAAAACAGGAGTGCACCATTTGTCAAAAGCACATGTTCAAGTGTTAGCAATGTTCCTTGTTCAGAGAATCTGTTAATGTGGTAATGAAATGCAGAAAGCAAAGAGGTTCATCCATATAAATGGGTAATTTAAATAATGAGGAAGGAGGAAGGATGTGGCTCAGTGTCAGTACTGATTAATTAGAACATAAAATAAGTAACCTGCTTAACAGCATTGGCTGCTTCCACTAAAAGGTACCCTGTTAGAGGGAAATGAAGTTAATGTCACTGACGGTCTAATTATAGGTTTGTTAACTAAACCCTTTATGATATTTTGCTAATTCCAAGGTCTTGTTAGCAGATCTAGAGCATTACTAATTTAACACAATTTTAGAGAGAGGCGATTTGTGATTCCAGCATACTTATCACTTGTAAACTCCCTTCACTGTGAAAAACCAACCATGGCTGTGCCAATCATCCTAACTAGAGGTCCTTGGTTTGACGTCATTCTTGATGTAATGGTCCACCCGTGATAGTTATGAATAAGTGCATTTATCTAATGCATGGCCACACAGGGAAAGAAGGAACAGATGTTAACAATAATTTTTAGTGGCTGCAGCTCTTAGGTTGTTGTTGTTTTTTTTAAAATTACCTACATGTGTTCTACTAATATGCTTCTTGCACTAGTATTGTTTATGGAGCAGTTGGGATAATTTACCCGTCAGTGTAAATTTGTCTTTGCAAAAAGATTCCATGATGATACTTTTCTATAACTACATAGTATTTCCATACCACACATGACACCAAACACGCTTTGTTATTCTGTTATTCACTCTTATCGGAAGAATGCAAAATAACAGTATGCCCTCATAATTTTGGAAGGTGTAAGGTATTTGCAGCTCTGATACTCTTATAACTTTGAAGTACTTCTTCTCAACTAAATAGAAGAAGCGTTACTTCTAGATCTAGTCATGCATTACTAATTTAACACAATTTTAGAGAAAGGCGATTCCAGCATACTTATCACTTGTAAATTCCCTTCACTGTGAAAAACGAACCATGGCTGTGCCAATCATTCTAGCTAGAGGCCCTTGCTTTGTTTGACATCATTCTTGATGTAATGGTCTACCCGTGATAGTTATGAATAAGTGCATTCATCTAATGCATGGCCATACAGGGAAATAAGCTCTACCTGGCTTTCTTTCTTTTTTGTTTGTTTGTTTCAGAGTGTTGAACAATTATTAATCATGGAAGAATATGAAATATAGGTAAAGTTAAAAACAAATTACCATTTTTGCTCGATTAGACACACTTCCCCCCATGTGTCTTATAGGGCTAATACACCCCCATTGGGAGCCTCCAGAATGGCTGCTGCGGAGGCCTCCGGAACAGTGCAGGTCCCAGCCCCAGCTGTAACCCCATCAGAGGCTTCCCAAACTGGCTGTTAAAAAATTACTTTGCTTGATTGGTTTTTTCCATAGAATAGAAGAGGGAGAGTAAACAGCCATACGAGAGACCATAGAGATGAGAAATGGGCTGAATGGGGGAGCTCCCTCCCTTGGATTCACATTCTGGTCAACTTGAAGAGCAGCTCTATGGTCATCATGGTGGGTGGTTGCTCTCTATGGTTTCTAAGGGCCATCTAGTTCAACCCCCAGCCATGCAGGAATCCCTGATCACAGTATTTTGACAGATGGCCATCCAGCCTCTGCTTAAAAACCTCCAAAGGAGGAGATTCAACCACCTTCCATGGCAGCATATTCCACTGCCGAACAGCTCTAAGCATCATGAAGTTTTTCCTAATGAAACCATTTCCCCGAGTCCTAGTCTCTGAAGCCATGGAAAACAAACCTGTTCCCTCTTCAATATGACATCCTTTCAAATATTTAAACATAGCTATCATATCCCCCCTCAGCCTTGTTTTTGAAAGGCTAAACATCCCCAGCTCCCTAAGCCGCTCCTCATATGACATTTCTTCCAGACCTTCAACCATCCTGGTCACCCTCCTCTTCCACTTTAAATCTGATAGACTTTTAGACAGAAGACATTTTCAAAAAGACATGTGGATACCCACATGTCCAAGAAATGACTTCAAGGGTGGAACAAGATAACAAAGAGGAAGATTCAGCAGCATGCATTTCCTGGGCTACTGATGGATTTCTAGTTCAAAACTATCAGGAGTTCAAGGCTATGAGTTCAAATGTTCTTTGAAAATATATTCATCCTGTAGATTACATTCAAGAGACACAGCAGTATCTTGACATTAAAAGTAGTTGATAACTATTTTCCATTGATAAAGATAATTGATGTGAATTGTTATTCTATGTACTTCTTCCATAGCCATAACAAGTCTATGATAGAAGGGTGAGCATGCTTCACAAATATTTGTGATTGTTGTTTATTCTTGTTTCAATGCAGAAATAATTATATATTAAGGATACTATCTGCAGGCTTTTTATATTTTATTATGAGGCATGACATTGCATTTTTAGTATGAAGTCATTCTGGTGTTGTTATGGTCTAAAAAGTCACTTTGAATTCAAATAGGAAATAAGATCATCCATCATGTTAACAATTTAATTACCTCAGTATATATTTTTTCAGCAAAAAGGGAGGGGAGAACCTATTATTTGTTGTATATCCTATTACAGATTCATTGCCTCAGGACAGCAGGGCCTGTCACTAAGGTAGGCCTTGTGGTTAGAAATGCCAAGATATGAAGTAGATAAGACATGTAGACCTTATGCCTTCTGTTGGGGCTGACTCCATTTTTATGTTTGCTTGAGGCCTTTACCTGTTAGACTCCCTGTAATCTTTCTTGCAAGAGTGGAATGGTGACTTGTAAAAGTAATGAAGCGTGACAACGATATTGAAAGGGTCGAATAAACTAGAAATGTGATATTTTCTATCTTCTTGGACCCAGGAAATAGGACTCCTGCTGTTGAGCCTAGCTTGGGAAATTGCCATTCCATTCCCTACTAAACAAAAGTTGTGAGATCTATTGTGCGGTGCTTTTGGAAGAGACCAGGTAATCAATGCAAGAGATTTTATCTGATTGTCTAACCATCTGGTTTTCTAATGGCTAAAGGTTAATGGCTGAGGAAACTAGGGGATTATAATGAAGTCGTTTGAAAGAAATCCAGAGAGCTGGAGATTTGGTTGTTTGTATTTTAGTCCATCCCTTTTATTTCTCACATGCATAGTACAGCTAAGCTCCATTTAAATAGTATGGTGCATTTTATATGGAAATTGATTTTAAATAAACTTAAAGAGGCAAAACGATAGATTGATAAAGTATATGCAAATTGCTGGGATAGATAATAGCAAAGAAGTCAAACCAGACCTTGGAAATTTATTTTATTAATTTTATTTATATACATTTTATCCCGTCCATCTAGTGGCCAGGACACTACACTGGGCATATTTTTTAAAAGTTACAAATAAATTACAGATAATTCTATTTCACAGTAATTAAGATACTTTTGACACTGAAGCTATCACAATAACCAGTCACTTGGAAATATCATGGCAACAAGTTACTTTTAAAAACAATGTTATTTTCCAGGAATCAAGTTTCATGGTAATAAGCATTCCGCAGTTGATACCATAGAACAGTCTTCTAGCTCAGCGTTTTTCAACCACTGTTCCGTGGCACACTAGTGTGCCGTGAGATGTTGCCTGGTGTGCCGTGGGAAAAATTGAAAAATTCTAAAGAAATTCAACCCAGGGCCGGCGGGTGGCCCACAGCTGGGAGGCGCTATAAATAGTGTCCAAGGGCCAGCTTGGCTCCTCCCCCCTAGGCCACTGGGGAATGGGCCTTTGGGTCTTATTTGTGTTCCTGGAGTGTCAGTGCTCCTTCTCAGGTCTCCACTGGACACAGAAGTCCATGCAGGGCAAAATGTCTTTTAAAAAACAACACAGGTAAGTGGGAGCTGGGTGCTAGAGAGTGGGCTGCCTCAATCTGTGGCCCCTCTGTCCTGCTTCTCCCTACACCAGCAATGGCGAACCTTTTAGAGACTGATATAGGCACAGAGTTAATTTTTTTAACATTTTCTAATGGTGGTGTGCCTCGTGATTTTTTTCATGAAACAAGTGTGCCTTTGCCCAAAAAAGGTTGAAAAACACTGTTCTAGCTAACTGTGGCAGGTCTAACCTGGACTTTTTCTACATTATTCATCTGCATGTACACAGAGGCGTAGCAAGGGCTTGGAGTGCCTGGGAACAAATTTCATTTTTGCACCCCTTCTGCCGCCCCCCATACTGCATTTCAACCAGCCAGAAATGGAGCCCCAATCCTGCGGGTGTGGGGTCTGGGCGTGTGTGGGCAGGCATGTGTGTGTGTGTGTGCGTGTGTGTGTGCGTGCACGCACGCGCCTTTCACCTTTCCTGCAGTGGCCTGAAGCAAGGCGAGGAGAAGGAGGAGGAGGAGGAGGGTGATGCAGCCACTGTGCTCCCTCCCTCCATCCCTGCCTGCCTACTTCACCACTTGCCTGGTGTGTGGCTGAGGGGGTCCCATTGCCAAGCCTTAACCGGGGCGGAATGAGGACTGGTGGCAGGAGGGCGCACAGTTTCCTCCTCCTGCTCCCCCTCCAGTTGCCCCCAGATTGCTGCGCCCCAGGGCAAATGCACCCTCCCCCCCCCAGATATGCCCTTGCATGTACATTAGCAACTGGATGGATTGGCAGCAGTGCTCTGACACTCTGATTTTGATCAGGGCCTGTGGGTCCCAATTCATGTTCATACAACTACAAAGTAGTTTGCATTTGTACACAATAATTGTTAGATTGAAGCAACCTATTTGTCTCTGAATACTGTACTATGGTTTAGGAATTTTGGGGGGAGGGTGAGAGGATTTTCCTTTTTCTGTGGTATTTTCAGTCTCATATCTTGATCATCTCATCGCCAATTCCCTGTTAGAACTCAATCACGGCCGAGCCAACCTGATTTCCCTTAGAACCGACTGTCATAGCCGAGGTACTACTATAGAAAAGCACAGTAGCAGAAGGTGACAGTTAGTCAGATATCTTGAGTGCAAGGCTTTAGGAGTCAACCCAAACACTTTGTATTGAACTTATAAGCAAATCAGGATCCAGTACCGTTCAAGTCTGGTGAAGCTCACACCCTACTGCAAGCTAGGAGCCATATTTGACACCAGCCTAGCTTCCAAACAATAGCATTTTTCAAGAACTGCCTTTTCAAGGATAGCCTCCTATAATTAGTTTGGAAAGTATTGATTGAAACACGATGAACATAATTTCTCAATGGAATATGTATGCTATAGCTTCCTTGCCTGTTTATTAATAATGTGCACTTCTGTTTAGTGCACCATACTCATACATTTGGTCATAGAATCATAGAATCATAGAGTTGGAAGAGACCTCAAGGGCCATCTAGTCCAACCCCCTGCCATGCAGGAACCCCCATCATAGTATTTCTGACAGGTGGCCATCCAGCCTCCGCTTAAAAACCTCCAAAGAAGGAGACTCCACCAGCCTCCATGACAGCATATTCTATTGCCGAACAGCTCTAACTGTCAGGAAGTTTTTCCTAATGTTCACTTGTCTTATATAATTAAAAAAATAAGCATGCAGTCAGTTCAGAGAGAGGATGTTACAATTGCTCACTGTTCCTGGATCCAGTTTCAATCATGGTATTGAGTTTTTTTGTTTTTTTTGTAATGTAGGTAGACAAAAGGTGGGTGTTATTGCCCAGGGTCCATTTCCACTTCTAGGGTCTAGAATGGTAATCTTCAGGCACTTATGTCTTTGTATGCCCATGCAGAAAAATGCTCTTGAAGCATCGAGGAGCAGAAGGCGGATTTTTAACCAAATCAGCAAAGAAACAAGCAAAAACTAAAAGAAGTTTTAAAAATGGGAAAGTACAGTATATAATGGAATATAAAAAGGGGCCCTCAACTTATATTCAGGTCAATACTTTTAGCCACTGAAGCAAGTGCTTGGGTTGGTGGCTAAAAGTCATTTTAAACATTGTGCAACGCTTCTCCTGACACCCCTCTGCATCACAGGGGGAGTGGCCATGCAATGTTTAAAATGACTTTTAGCCACTGAGGCAAGTGCTTGGGTCGGTGGCTAAAAGTCATTTTAAATATCACACGCTGCTTCTCCTGACCTCCCTCTGCATCATGGGGGAGTGGCATGCAATGTTTAAAATGACTTTTAGCCACCGAGGCAAGCACTTGCCATGGTGGATAAAAGTCATTTTAAACATCACACACCGCTCCCCCAGCTCACAAAGGAGGAGCTGCCAGGCCCTGCTGCATTTCCCACCCTAGACTTATACTCGAGTCAATAAATTTCCCCAGTTGGGGGGGGGTTTAAATTAGGGGCCTCAACGTATACTTGGGTCGACTTATACTCGAGTATTCCTATTGGTTTCTGTTCCTGTTCCAAAGGGAACAGGCCTATTGGTTTATTCAAGTTGCTGCATTTGGATCCTCAATCCTATTGGTCTCTGCCAAAAGGCAGCTTTGTGATTGGTTGTAATTGTTCCCTCCAAAATGTATCTTTTCCTAGCCAGTCTTGGCTCCTATAAAAGTAGCTCCCTCTCCCCAGTCCCCAGTCTTGTTCTCTCCCTGAATAAAGAGCTGTTACACTAGAAGCTGTCTCCAGCCTGCTATGTCTAAGAGCTGAAATCACTGCTGAAATCACTAAAACCCACGCTACTACAACCAGTATCTTCTTGCAGTGCTCCACCCATGGGGAATGAAAATAACATCAGTAGTAGGGATGGGTGCAAAGCAGAAAAATAGCATTTCATTTTGTTTTATTTCCATTGCTGTTTAATTTCATTATTAACAAAAAAATAAAAAAATCATAACAAAAGAAAACAAAATGATTCATTACAGTACATGGGTCTGCTCGCCTGAGTCCTAGAGACACCCAATATTGTGGGTAGCTCAAGAGTCAGGGCAGCAGGCTGGAAATTTCAATCTGGGTGCAGAAAGATGGGACCTAGGAAGGGATTATGTACCCATAAGATATTGTGGAAGGGATGGGTTGGCAGGTCGATTAGTGTGGAGGATGATTGGATGGTGAATGGGAAAGATCCCATGCAAAACATCATATGAAATCAAGAGGATACCGTACGTTGAGCAGTATACAAATGGAAATAATAAATAAGTAACCCTCTTTTATTTAAATTTAAAGAGAGAGGATTGGCTGATGGCAGCCAAAGGCCCATCTAGTCCGGTTTCCTGTATTGATTTCAATGAAAAAAAAAATCAATTTAAATGAAAAACATTTATGGGTAAAAGAAGCCGGATCCTTCCTACTGGACAGGTGGAGCTTTGCAAGGGAATACTGACCAATGCTTTTGGTTCTAATCCAGCACCCTGCCTTCTTCTCTGCCCTACCCCTTGATCCAATTTGTTTGCTTTTGCTTGCTAATAGGCAGGAGAATGCTGAATCGTATGATGTGTGCTTCCTTTTTAAACGTTATGAGACACATACATAGGGGGTGACAGGTTGTCCTCTAGCCACATTTAAACCTGGTTGGAAATGATAGGTCTTAGCAGCAGTTTCTTTCTTGCATTTAGCTTTCGCATGATTAGTTTTGTGTAGATCAGAGGCTGCATAGTTATAGCCACTGAAAAATGTCCAGGTTGCCTGTGCCGTGGAGATGCTAGCAGAGGCGACATGAAGAGATTTCAGTGGATTGCTTTTGCATCTTTTGCATTTTTTCCTAAAGTGACAAAAACACCTAGCTGTTACTCGAGAATATATTGAAAATAATGTAAACATTTTGATCAAGCATGCAGTGATGCCAATGCCAAACATAAGGTCATGCCAAATTTTCTTTTCTGCTCACACATCTCTTCACGTATAGCCCATACTTGGAGGTATTTTTGTTTATATTCTGATTTTGTACCAGACAAAATTTATCCTCTCCAAGCATGCTACACTGTTGATTTTTTAAAAATGTGTGGGAATTGGTCATATCCCATTTTTTGGGGGCCAAGGTGAAAGCGAAGGCAAATGTAGCCTTGCTCATAACATTTTGGTTGGGGCTGTGTCAAAATGAATGCCAAACAAATCTAGTTGATACTTAAGCACAGTAAAACTCATCTTAAAATACATTACTGCAGCAGAGGATGGATGCTTATTTTGTCTGAAGAAAATGTGTTTCGAATTATGTGTTTAATGGTGTGTTTGTTAAACTTTGCTTTCTTCAAATAAGCTCCACACTGTGAGAGTTTTGAAATTTCTGACACAGAAGGTAAAATACAGCATTACAGCACTAAATCTGACAATGTGTGATAAATGTACATCTGTTTGATTCCAGCCATGTTGCAGCTATATCAGAAAGGCACACTTTGATAATGTGATGTGTAATGTGACTGCAATAGTGCTCACTGGAACTTCTTTTACTGAAGCTCCCTGTTGTTGTGTTGCCAGGAGTAGAACTGTGGCCCAATCGATGGACACTTCATTGACTATTGTGGGGTACTTGTGTTTTGCAAAGGGAGAAATCTCATCCAAATATTTAACTTAATACAGAGCTGCATTCAAATGCCTGGCTGTCACTACCAATTTGTCAAAACATTTACAGCTAACAAATTGATGACATGAGATTTCCCCCCGGCCTCCAAACGGATGGGTTTGTTTTTAATCAAATTGATTTTAATTTTTTAAATCAATTTTTGACTATTTAAATTTAATTGTCTAATAATAATAATAATAATAATAATAATAATAATAATAATAATAATAATAATAATAATAATAATAATAATAATAATAATAATAATAATAATAAATTTAACTTTTATGATCTTGTGGATCTCTTGTGGTTTTATGTGAAATGCCCAGAGTTCCCTCTTGAGAAATTGTTGCTGTATATAAACAAACAAACAAACAAATAAATAAATAAATAAATAAATGATTTCTAAACATTTATTTAAATTTTATTTAAAACATGTATTTATTTTTAAAAATTAAAATTTGATTTTACATGTGCCCTACCAGTTGTGTGACTTTGGGCAAGTTTCATGGTCTCAGAGTGCCACTAGAAGGAGGGATAGGGAAATAATGTCTGAGGATGTTATACAGTATCTAGAAAACCCTGAGAGGGTTGCCATAAGTCAGAATCAAAGTGACAGTACATAATTAAGCATATGCGAGCTGCTGACAAAGCCAGGATGGCTCTTTGCCATAGCTAAAGCCTGGTACCTATCACATTCCCTAGAACTGCCAACATGTCATCCTAGCAGTTCTTACTGAAGCTATCTTCTTTTTCTTCTTCCCTAAATGTCCCTTGAAATAATGCAGTGTAATGCTTTAGTGTTATTTTGACCACAGGGAAAGCATTTACCAAGAGGTTTGTGGCCACTTGTATTGGAAAGGAGGTAAAAATTAATATGTTTTCAGCACAAAATGCATCTGTGCCCTTAAGCAAACAAGTAGGTGTCCACTCTCATTTAACCAAATTACCAGGTATCCACAGTTCCATTTGCACTCTAGTACTTCCCTTTGTTTCTTCCATAAATCATTTTTGTTTCTTTTTCATTTAATGTGTGTGTGTGTGTGTGTGTGTGTGTGTGTGTGTGTGTGTGTGTGTGTGTGTGAGAGAGAGAGAGAGAGAGAGAGAGAGAGAGAGAGAGAGAGAGGAGGGAGGGATTTGCAAGGGATTTAGCAAGCCAGCGGTTGCTAACTTTGGGTAACCCAAGTGTCCATGGACAGCAACACCCAGAAATCTCAACCAGCACAGTTGGTGGTGAAAGCTTCTGGGAATACAGTAGCCCCCGTCTATTGCAGGGGTTAGGGACCCACCCCAACCCATGATATTTGAAAATCCACAATATGCGGATGCAGGTTGGGTAAGAAGTCTTTAAGAAATGGAGCCATTTTAAACATCGCACAGCGCTTCTTCCAACCCCCTGGGGTGTGGGGGAGTGGTGCACGATGCCCCCATGGAAGCAAGCCCCGAGGTCCAGCTGATTGGCGCTGGGATGGGGGAGACAAATCTTTTGTTTCCCCACCCCAATGCCATTCAGCTGGAGCCCGGGGCTTGGGGAAGGGGGGGAGAGGTTTTAAAAGCCCAGGCTAACCTCAAGCCCTTTCGGGGTACCACTCTACTGCAGTCCCGCAATATAGCAGGACAGCAGTATATGAACCACAAAAGGGCAGGGGACCACTGTAGTAGTTCAGAAACCACTAAGCTACGTTTTCGTGTCTTTTCCTTACAGAGATGTGTTTTGTGCATTTTTCTCTCTCTCCAAAGTACAAACAAGTGATGAAGGTGTTAAACCAAAGCCTCTTTCAGCTTGCCAGTATTTTCGATGAACAGCTTTCATGCATCCAAAAGAGTGATACACCTTCCAAGTGGTTTCTGGGAAAGCCACATCATTCTATTGTCCATTTGAGTCACAAGGTTTGTCTCTGTTATTAGTACAAGGTCTGGATTTATGTGTTGCTGTGTGTGGGAATATGTATTGTTTCTTCATTTGTTCTCTGTAAAGGCAGTCCAGTGGAAATCTGAGTTCATGGAAGAAGGGAATTGTTGAGGCCAAGTTGTATTATAGTCAAGGGGCCACTCTAAATGTTTCATTTGCTTGTCTGTTCTTACAGGTTATAACTGAGTCACTTCTCTCTTTTTTTGTTAATAAAGAAGCAGAATTAGAAGAAACATATAATGGATCACCAGGGATACAATAGTAAATGAGTAAATATGAGTGAATACTGAGATCTAAAGGTTTGGTCAAAATTAGATTGGCGAGGTCTACAGGATTTATACAGAAAGTAAAGGAGGCACAGTTTCTTTGCTGGCATCTCTTTTAATACTAACCATTAGGCTACAGAGAGGGCACTCCCAAAGAACTAAACCCCCAACAAAGACCTAGGCCTCCAAGGAAGCACTGGAGAAGTTTCCATTTTGCAGAGAAAACAGACTTCTAGGCGAGTGAAATTTAGTTGTCATTGGATGTCTGAAAGAGCAATAATACTTTGAGAATTCTGGGAGTTCATCCAACAGCCTTTCAGAGCAGACTACCAGCTTGGGTTAGGGGGTCAGGTCTCCAGTATTACATCCAAGACTGTTGGGCATGAAGGGAAACTTGGCATCATGTCAATGCCACTATATACAGTAGATTGCCAACAACAAATATGGAACAGAAAGAAGCAGACCAACATCAGATCCGAGAAGCCAAAGTACTTTAGGTTGTGTCTTTGCATTGGTTTATTTATCACTATGTCTGTCTCATCACAGTGCATGTGCTGGGGGAATTGGGCCAGCCGACAGACCGTTACATTAAAGTGGGATCAACATCCCATATTATGAGAGAGGGTGTGTGGGTGTTTCTGATGTGAGATTGACTTGGATTCAAAACATCTCCTGTCCTACAGTGGAGTGAGAATTGGATTGAATCTCCACCTCTTTCTTCAGTTTTTGTTGCATTCCAGGAAAGTAACTGAGAATGGTCGCACCACTTATGGGTAGCACTGCGATGAGCACAACACCCTTGGTTCCCTCTGCTACTGCCACTCAATTGAAGTCTTTCATAGTCTTCCTTCCTGGCCAGACATCATCTCTAGAGTCAGGATTGTAGCATCCTTCAAATTTTGACATGCTGATTGGATAGCATGGATGTTATGTCACAAAACAGGATGATCTCAACATAATCAAGAATTCCATTAACATGTGATTGGAAGTTCTATAACTGCAAGTTTTTTTAGCTTTGATCCATGTGATCCTTTTGAGTTTTTACCCATATTTTCTTTATTAAAATATACCTACCAGTTCTGTCTATCTGTCACCAAAGGACAAGACTTAACTGCTGTATGGTACCAGAGGTTTATATATTTTTATGATGGGCACAATGCAAATTTCCACTTGTGTCTCCACCATGGCCATCTTGGAGTCTTTCTTGAGCTTTTTCTCAGTTCTGAAAATTTCCCTTGTGCCCTCTTTGAAATAACTGAAAGTAAAACCAACTGTTGGTTGGTGGTTATTACATCTTTACCGTGGCCTGGGTCAATTTTTGCTCCTGGAGCTGAGCAACATGACCAGCCTATAAGACAGAGTGCTTAGCTATCACTTTCTTACCTAAGATAGTGTTAGGTTTCCACCTTGTACAGGATGCTACACTACTGGCATTCTTCACATTTCCTTTGACACACAGATGGAGAAGATCCTCCACATGTTGGGTGTTCAAATAACATTGACTGTCTGTGTGCAGAGAACAGAGACATTCAGGCAGGTTTCCTTTACTTTTTCCAGGTGTATTTTGGATATAAAAACAGGAGGCCATTTCTGCCATGTATGTCATTAAACCTATAGTTTTGGCTTACAACTAGCCAAAACACCTGTGCTTACCTCATCAGAAGATGTTCTAATAGGGCTGTAGCCACTTTCATAGTTTTTTTGAGAGAGTGTTTTTACCTGACTTGTGTGGAAATGTGACCTGGTCACATTCACATTTATCCAATATTGTCCAAAAGATACGAGATCTCAGATTGACCCTGACTTCAAGAGGATATTTTTCTCTGTGACTCTCATCTCTTTGCATCATCTTTTGAGTTGAGCTCACTAATCTTCCCACCATAATTGCAAATCACAACAAAGAAAAGCAGGTTGCTTTTGTAGCATTTTCTTTGAGTTGTTTTCTGTGCGTTCACACAACACAGTCTCTTTCTTTGGCACTTGTGTTTAAATGACGTTTACTGCTATGCAGCCAAATGTATAAACTGAGAGAAGCTTATGCAAGCTCGGTGTTGGTGAATCTATGGCACAGGTGCCAAAGGTGGCATGTGGAGCCCTTGCTGTGGGCACGCAACATCACCCCTCACAGTTGTGACACTTCCCCCTCCATTCAGAGCACACCACTGTGCTCTGTGCAGAGAGCTGGGCAAAGAAGAGGCAGTGTCTTTTGGGCTCATTCATAGCCCCAGTTTACTTTTCAGCCATGCCGCTCTAGGCATCCCAAAAGCAGCATGGCCGGAGAGTAGACTGGTGCTACAAACGAACCCACAAACCACTGCCTCCCCTTTGCCAGGCTTTCTTCATGGAGCCATTTTGACAGTCTCAAAGCTGTGGCTGTGGGAAATTCAAAAGCCTCCTCTTAGATCCTTGCTTTCTTGAAGGGTAGCAGCCCTGCTTTTCAATCTGCGCTTCCCCAGAGGGTAGCATCCGAAGCATTTGTAACCCGGGGTACCACTATATTCAGGTTAAATTGCTGTATTGGCACTTCACGAAAAATAAGTGGATTTTGAATCGCAGTTTGGGCACTCAGTCTCTAAAAAGTTTGCCATCACAGTGCTAGAAGATGTGCTGGGGACAGCGGATCAACAGTCAAAGCTCTCAATCTGGAAGATTCTGAAAGGAGCACTTCAGTACGTGCACAAACCCATTAGTTAATTTCTATTATATATATGCCTCGTGGCGCAGTGGTTAAATGCCTGTACTGCAGGTAAAACTGTGCTCACGACCTGGGTTCAATCCCTGGTAGCAGGCTCAAGGTTCACTCAGCCTTCCATCCTTCCGAGGTCGGTAAAATTAGTACCCAGCTTGCTGGGGGGGGGCAACGTGTAGCCTGCACACTGTAATTAAAAATTGTAAACTGCCCAGAGACTACTTGTAGTGGTATGGGGCGGTATATAAGCAGAACACTTTTTTGTATTATTATGTTGCTAATATAGCAGTGCTATGCACTAATGGGGAGGTATATTCAGTCAATCAACCAAAGAACATCACTTGAAAAACAAACTTTACAAAAGCAAGCTTTTTGTACCCAAAGCCACCCTTTATTGATCCAAATTGGAAAACACATGATCTCAGTATCCAACAGCAGTACAGTTTCTAAAGGTGTTTACTTCTCATTTTATATGCAACTCAAAAACATCCAATATTTAGGCTAAGTAAAGGCAATTCAGTTTCTCAGATAACATCACAGATTCTGGTCATGTGTGAATAGACAGAGAAAGATCTGAAAATCTGATTTTACAATCTCTATTCCATGGTTCCATGAAAAGACAATCAATAGAGAATTATAAGGACAAATATATTTATATTTCCACATGTAAAACGAATGGGATTTTATGGAATAAAAATTTTATGGGTTTGCTTTTATTTTGTTTTGGCAAGCATTTTATTTTTTACAAAATTTCTAAAAATAATAGAGAATGCACAGAGAAGATGAAACAATGTCCTGATTCCAAACACAACTGGGTCAACTCAGAAGATTAGATCTGTGAAGGTAGATTTTTGGTGTAAGAAAACATGCAAAGGTATTCAGGAAATAAGAAAACAAATTTCACATGTATTATCTCAATGAGTAGTTATGACTCTCAGTCTAGCTGGACTCCTTTCAGCAATGTGGCCCTGGAAAACAGTTTCCTCAACTAGAAATGATATAAAATATGGTATATGTGTCTATTTTATGTAAGTTAATATGTAAGTTAGTGTACTTAGCCTCCAAGATGCCCGATACCTGATGGGGGGCAATGCAATTTAAACATTTATATAAAATCATTAAAAAAACAAATCAAATGCACAAGAGCATTAAACTGTCTCATTAATGCCTACAAGACAGAGCAGGCACAGACAGGTTGATACCCTTAAACAGTTTGTCAGCTGATACAGTGGAACCTTGACTTACGTCATTAATCCGTTCCAGTGGTCTAGACTTAAGTCAAACATGACTTAAGTCAAAAGAACGTTTCCCATAGAAAGTAATGGGAAAGCAGATTAATCCGTTCCAGACTATGAAAAAGACCCCCGAAAACAGCAATTTAACACAAATTTGACTGGGATAGGAGATTCCTTCTGGGGATGTAAATGAAATGTGTCTTCAAAGAGAGGAGGAGGCAGTGGAATTATAGTCCACAAGTTATATGCCTCCACTTTTAATTATCATAGCAACAATGTCAACATTTAAGTTTTACTGATTTTTAACCTGATGTTCCAAGTTCTGAACAACTCTTGATTACTTTAGAGTCCCACAACTTTACAGCACCCCAACTAAAATGCTTCCATGGTGGACAGAATTCTGCAGCCAGATTTTTACAAGACTGAGCCGACTGTCTAACCAGCAAGGTTGGCCCCGGTTGAAAGATGCCCTTCTTCTCCTCCAGCAGCAGCGGCATAATGAGGCTGATTGCCCCAGGTGCTGTGAGCTGGCACTTTTTAAACCCTGCCAAGGGGAAGAAGGCAATGTTTGGAGGCTAGCCTTGCTGGGTGTGGCTGCCACCCGAAACCCCTTCCTTTGGGATCATTTAAATCAAAGCCTGCGACTCAAGTCAAACAGGCCCCTTCTTGCTGCAAGTCAAATATGATGCAAGTCAAGCAGTATGTAACTCAAGGTTCCACTGTATATAGTTATGGTTCTCACTGTTGCTCATTTGTTGAAAGCAAAATCACATGGAACAGGTCTGAAGAAGATGGCCTAAGCCCATATTTACAATTTAAAAAAAACCTTAATGTGCTGAATTAATTTTGGGCTATTATTTGACATAGAGATCCTTCTCTGTGGTTGATGGGTGTCATTAGCTGTTCTATTGTGTGAACCGATCACTGGTGCTTGTGGCTGGGCGGGAATCATTGAACTTTGATCTTTTGCAGGCTGTAGTTTTCAGTACTGGCCCTGGCTTCATGAACATTATTCTCACAATGTTTAGTCTTTAGAGGGACTAAAAGAAGGCAAGGTTGGCAGGTTGAAACATGACCGTGATGCTTCATATGTGCATAATCAGCTGATTGGTGTCTTGGCTTTACTTTTTAATCCCTACCAAACAATGTTTCACACTAGCCTTTTGACTGTGGAGACCTGGAAACCCTTCCTTTGGGATCATTTAGATGAGAGGCTGTCCTACCTGTCTTCATTGATCCCCAAAAGTCTAATAAGGATTCACTTTAGATTCAAACTGTTTGATACATCTGTGAGTTAGCTAGTAAACAAGTGAAAAAAGATGGCAGCACAGATTTTCAGTTCACCTGCCACTGATTTCTAATGGATATGTTACAGCAGTACCTTGTATAAAGTAATTAATTCGTTCCAAATGTAATTATGTTAAGCAAATTTTCCTTTATGCAAATTCCCATAGGAATGCATTGAAAACAGAGTAATCCCATTTTATGTTGTACGGATTCTCCCCATAGGCGATTATGTTAAGCACATTTCCCCTATCTCCAGAATTTCTTATGTTGTACAGGTTTTGTTATACAAGCTGTTTGTTATACAAGGGTGCACTGTATAATAGTCTATATATATTATTAATTCCCAGACTCCTAGGTTCCCAAGTTAAAAATATACATGCTTTTTAATCTGTGAATTTGTTATAGAACAGCCTGCCACAACAGAATGCTGCAGAAAAAAAAAAAGCAAAATATCTTTACAGTGTTAAGAGCTGCTTAGTTTCAGTTTCTCCTGGCTTCTTCTGACAGTCAGCAAACACGCTGGTTTTCTATACATTACAATAAAATGTTCCCAGGCTATGTGACAAATATAATCTGGTCAGATAGGGTTGGCATATCTGAAAATAACAAAGTATATCATTTAATTCACTGACTGCTTTCTTTGGCTAATGGAAGAATAAAACTTTTATTGAAAAAGAGTGTAATATTGTTGCCCTTACAAACATCCGACATTCAGAAATAATTTGTTATGTCTAGTTGGACGAGGTTTACTTTTCCAAGTGAAGCATGATAAAAGACTAGAAGAGAGAACAGGGGCATTAACGTTGCCCATCAGCCTTTTGCATCTTGAAAGCTTATTGAGAAGGCCAATGGTCAGCAAGTTTCCCCAATACTGTGTTCCTATTCAATAATAATGTCTAGACTTGGCACTTGCATATTGGCAAAGTTAGTGTCCTTGAAATTCCATACACTCAGGCTATGATGATATTGGCAAGCTAAATTAGAGGGATTTGGCTTTGCAGCAGCTTAATTCATGTCCTATTTTATGTTTCTTTTTGGATTAGGAGGGTCACATAAAGAGTCCAGATTGTTTAGGTGCTATTGTCCACAATAGTTCCTTGATCTGATGCAGTTTGAGATATGCTACAGCCATAGCCACTCTTCATTTGAATCCTCTGCTGATGCCTGTCTTTTCTTTTGTGATTTGTTGTAAGCAAGTGGGCTGTTTTAAGGTGTTGCACTGCTCTTCCCAAAATTATCTATAATGTACATACACACATATTGTGGAAACACAGTAGTCTACTGTAGTTTGTCAGAGTTGTTTCAATTTCATAACAAGTTATTTTTATTTATTTTGTCCATGTAGAGGTGATCTAGTGCTGAACTAGTACATTGGTTCCTTGTATAAAGGAATTAATTCATTCCAAATGAAATTATGTTAAGCAAATTTTCCCTTATACAAATTTCCCATAGGAATGCATTGAACACAGATTAGTTAGAAGAAGTAAAAGACTCAATGATAAAATGGGCCAGAAACCTGGGACATGTAATTCAATTAGAGCAGCGGGAAGAACTTTGGAAATTAAATTATAAAATAACAGCAGCAGTTGCATTCAAAGAGAATATGTTGAAGATGTTTTATAGATGGCATACTACACCTGAGAAATTAAATAAAATGTTTCCCAATAGCTCAGATAGATGTTGGAAACATAAGGATAAGAAAGGAACATTTTTTCATTGCTGGTGGTCATGTGAAAAAGCAAAGAAATTCTGGGTTAAAATTCATAAATGGTTTTATGAAATTCTAGATCAGGATGTAAAATTCAAACCTAAGCTATGCTTGTTAGGCATGACTCCAAACAATATTAAAAAAGAGATAAGATATTTAATGATACATATTCTTACAGCAGCCCAGTTGATCTGGGCCCAAAAATGGAAATCAGAAAGCACACCAAAAAGCAACTAGATAACAAGCAAAATTTTAGAATTTTAGAATGTGCGGAAATTGATAAATTGATGTAGAGTCTAAAACAAAAGGGAGAAAGCAAATTTGCACAAGTGTGGAATTCATTTTATGTTTGTGTAAATAACAGATTTAAAAATCATTTAATATCTAAAATATCTCCATGCTTGTTTCTCCTCAAAGCATGCAGATGTTGACAAATGTTTGTTTTGTGTATTATATATATATAAACAGAGCAGTCCCTAATCATGACCATTTTATGTTGTACGTATTTGCCCCATAGACAATTCTGTTCAGCAAATTTCCCCTATCTCCAGAATTTTTTATGTTGTACAGATTTTATGTTATACAAATCGTTTGTTATGCTGTCTCCACTGTATATCAAAAAATAACGTGATGTGGAGCTGAGCTGGGTAGATTGTTTTTTTAAAACAACAACAACAACAAAAATTCTGGAAAACTATTATTGGTTGGTTGGTTGGTTATATTTATATCCCACCCATCTGGCCAAACAGTCACTCTGGGCAGCTAACAGTCAAAAAACATAATATAGAACATATAAAATGCAACCGCCATATCAAAAACATATTTCATCAAAACTGGCAACAATTAAAATTTAAAGATAACAAATGGGAAATCATAATTAAAACTAGACATTGCAATTAAAGTAAAATTGTGCTCAATGTTTTAGGAAGAGTGATGGCAGGCGTGGGTGTTCTCCGTGTCTAGAACAGGCCTGCCCAAAGTCCGGCCCAGGGGCCAAATCCAGCCCATCAGGCCATTCTGAGTGGCCCGCAGCTGGCTGGCCTGCCCCTCCCTCCCCCTCTCTCACCCCATTTTTTAAAAAAAAATCTTCTGCCAACTCTGACGCCACCGGGAAGCTTGTGGGCTGCTGCCACCAGCACCACCAGCAACCATGTGAGGCTGTGAGCATGCACAGGGGTAGCGCGTGGGCAGGCCACCACTACTGGCAACACCGGGAACCTTGTGAAGTTCAGTGCATGGGTGGGCCGCCGCCACTGGCACCGCTGGGAACCTTGTGAAGCTTGGGAACACTGGCACTGCTGGGAAGCTTGGGTGGCTGGTTGGACGGGTGGTCTGCCGCCACCGGCACCACAGGGGAATGTGTGGTGGTGGGCAGGCCAGCGGGCCTCCGCCACTGCCAAGGAGCTTTGGGGTGGGCTGGCGGGCGAGCCGTCGCCACTGCTGGGGAGCTTGGGGGCATGCAAGGTCACACAGATCACCTCTTCCAAGGGGCAACCTGTGGCCATGGCTCCCTTTGCTTCCTTTGATCCCCACCTTCCTTCCTTCCTCCCTCCCTTGTTCCCCACCTCCCTCCCTCCCTCCCTTGGTTCCCACCTTCCTTCCTGCGGGTGGGTTTGCAAGGGGTCAGTGGGTGGGGCTTATGGGTCAGTGAGTGATGCTTGCAGTGGGGTGGCAGGGTTGGGGAGCAATCGGCCCCTGACACATTCTCAGCCACCAAATCTGGCCCTCCTTACAAATGTTTGGGCACCCCTGGTCTAGAACAACATTCTAAGCTTAGTACATTACCAGAATACTACCCACTTTCCTTGTCCTTTTGGAGAATGAAACAACTTAAAAAATCTGTTGGATTTTTCTGGCTTGAAGAGGCAGAGATCAATGAGGGACCTTAGTTTTTAGTTTTATTTATGATTTGTATATTCGTACAGCATTTGGAGGCAGCTAATGAACAAATAATATATTGTGCTGTATTTCTTAGGGTGCTGAATAGAGACTGGTATTAAAAGGAATTTAAGATCTTAATGTCACGAGTTGAATGTAGGACAAACTATAGGTACAATTATCCCCATGTTCTGCTGTTGAACTTCCAATAAATATAGATGGCTAGTAGTATATGATCAATGAATGTCGGATCAGAGAAACCTTGTGTTTTCAAATGGCCCTATGTTGGAAAAGGCAAAATCTACACCTTTGTTTGCCATACTTCAGACTGAGGGGTATGTCTTTGCTTTGCATTAAAATTAGAGACATATTTCTTTCTCAGTACTTGTAAAGGTATATGTTTTACATGTGAAAGAATGAAAATGATATTTCCCATAGAAGCCTATATTTTGTATGAATCAAGACTCATGACAAAAAAGGATGTCATGATTATTAGGAAAGTGGGACATACACATCATGTTGTGCACATCCAATCATACACAATATGATATTCTAGCAGAAGTATCTGTCCCTAGGAGAAGCTAATCAGAAAGAAACCTAAGCCTGGAATACTGATAAGGCCATAGCGAAGGTATTGTAGAAAGCTCCTTCCGTTGTTGAGTACTTTAGCTCACAAAAAAATTGTATTTTTGTGTGGCACAACAGCAGTTATTTTGTGGGACATGAGTACACTTAAGTGAGAAGCAGAAACTGCACATGTACATTAGCGCATGTGTGGAAGTTACTGATTTAGAGGGTCATCAACTATTTTCCTTAAAGATTTTTTATGTCATCTGTTCTGCTGAATAAAGTTCCACTGATGTCTAACCTAAAAGATTTCAGTGAAATCTCAACCAATAAGATGCTTGTTTGAGAAAATAGAGGCCCGTCTCATTGTATAATTGCATGTTACACTTAAGAAATGATTTACTATAGTGGCATTTGCATATCCTAATTGAATTAGCTCTAATGCACATGGATTTCCAGATGTTTTGCACAGTAACAATAGCTCATGCTTCTATCTCGTTCAGAAGTGGCAAGACACAGTTGAATAAAGCCATTTAAACTAATAAGGGTTAGAGTTCATATTGAGGAAAATAGAAGATCAATGATGATAATTTGCTGTCCAAAACAGCATTCAGCCTTACAAATATCTTTCCATTCAATTGCAGCATGAAGAACTGTGAATTTTTTTTTTACCCCATAGGATGTCTTGTGTTCTGTGGGGTATATGACTATTGCACAAGCCAGGAATGTTGGAGAAATATTATTTACAGCAACTTCATCTTAAAGAGTCATATGGTGCCTTGAAGAGTAACACGTTTATTAAATAATGAGTTTGTGTGGATTCTAATCCAGTTAATCACAACTTTCCAATACATTACTGCCTATCCATTAAATTTAGCTCTGGATCCTTCACCTATCTATGTTCTAGCAGAGATAGGACTTCATGATTTATTGAACTGATCCTTTCAATTGCTACAATAAGTAGAGGCTTCAGTAATTATTTAAAAGAAAATATCAGTCTAAATGCATTATTTTAAAGAATTAACCTGGATCAATTAAGAATTCTATTGAATATTTTTAAAGTATTAATAAATCTGGAAAATAAATTGGCTATGCTTAGGCTACAATCCCCTGCAAAGACATGGGTGATTTATATTAATACCCCTGGTGATATTAATATAAATCAGGTGCAATGGACATCTATTTCCTCTCCCCAGATCTGGCCAGTCCAGTCATTGTTTGTTGTGTGGTGCTCATTTCAATTGTTGTAACAATCACAGAAGCAGCTTGATTGGTTCTTCCTTGCCTCCCTGCATAAGCATCCACTCATTGGCTGAGCAGGGAGACTCGCTGTCCCACCCCCTCACTGGAGTGGATGGCTGTGGGGGGCAGTGAAGAGCTGGGTTTCTTCCATGATTGGTCTGATGATGGAGGTAAGTGCTGCACAGCAAAGAGTGAGGGGCTGGACCAGTCCTGGGGTTGGGGAATGGATCTATGTGGTACTTTATACCCCTAGAGGTATGAGTCTGAATTGCCCATGTCCACAAATGTGACCTCAGTTCGACTGATCTAATGTGATCCACATGATCCAAATGATTCTTCTTCCACCTTAGTTCAGATGGGAGAGGCAGCTGGAAGTTGAACCTAGTGTACCTGCTGTCTTTTGCCCACTCTGGGAGGCATACAACAGCAAATACAACAATGATAACATAGTAATTAAATGAAACAACGTAATGCAATGCAATGTGCATCAGACATTCAGAATGTTGTTGAGATTAACATTTGTAATTAGCTTAAAGCGTGTCTCCAAGAATGTTTTAAAGCAGACATGGTGGTATAAAACAAGCCATAAACCCTTGGAAGCCCTGTGGTATTATCCTCTCTCAGGAACCCTCTAATAAGTAGCTCTAGGTGACACAGTAACATTCACAGTTTTTAATTGGGGGAAATAAATAGTGACAAAATTGCTGTTTTCTTTGGATATTGTCCAGAGTTGGGGCTTTTAGATTTAAAACAGGAATAGGAATAGAAATAGGAATCTTTATTGTCATTGCCCCCTCCCAGGAACAACAAAATTTCACAGTTGCTATATTCAACTCATATAAAACATTCCACATAGATTTAAAAACAGCTACAACACTTACAATATGACATATAAAATAAGCTGACTTCAAAGTCCAGAATTTCCATTCCAGGCCAATATTGCTCTAAAAAGAAGCTGTTTTTGAGACAGTTTGTTCTCGCCCTCAGTACTCTATATAGTATTTCCATCCTGATGGCAGCAACTCAAAGAGGCGATGACCAGGATGTGATGGATTTCTTAATATATCTAATGCTTTACAATGGCTCCTGGTAGTATAAATTTGTTCTAGGGCGGGGAGTGAACAGCCCACAATACTCTCCGCAATTCTTATGATTCTGTGCAACACTGTCCTATCCCAATGGGTACAACTTCTATACCATACACATAACCCATAAGTAAGCACACTCTCAATTGCACAATGATAGAAGGCCAGCAGCAGCTTTTGCGGGAGATGGTTTTTCCTTAAAGTTCTCAAGAAAAATAGTCTTTGCTGAACCTTCTTTGCAAGCCCCCTTGTGTTGACACTCCAGGACAGATCCTCCTGTAACTCAATGTCCAAAAATCTAAAACCTGTAACCCTGTTCACACCGGTCCCATTAATCACCAGGGGTTGAACATCAGTTTTCTGCCTCCTAAAACCCCACCACAAGCTTAGGTGCAAGTTATTAATTCTACACCACTTGGCCAACCTTTCCACCTCTTCTCTGTAAGGCATCTCACTCTCCTTGCCAGAGGTGAGCCCAATCACAGTTGTGTCATCTGCAAACTTAATGATCCTATTGCTAGGATAGACAGAGACACAATCAAATGTGTAAAGAATATAAAGGAGTGGGCTAAGCACACATCCATGTGGTGTTCCAATGTTGGTACTAAGAATATTAGAGGTAAAAGTCCCAACCGGACCCTCTGAGAACAATCTGACAGAAAATCCAAAATCCATCCAAAAAGTGATGGTGGAAGCCCTCAGAAAAGGACCATTTTTTTCTTTATTTCTTAAAAATAACTTGAGAAAAGAGGCTGCATCATAGCTGGGTTACTGCCCACCTTTAGCAATTCTCCTGGAAGTAAATACAGCCCATTGCCTGATGCCAGGGCACAGCCAGTCATGGAATGAGTCATAGAACCAATCCTTCCAATTGTTACTGTAAGCAGAGTCTTCAGCAATGGTTTCAACTGAAATCTCAGTCTGATTGAATTATTTTTAAAGAATTAACCTGGATCGATTAAGAATTCTAATAAATATTTTTAAAGTACGGCTAAATCTCTAGACTACACTGAATAATGTGAAAGAAAACATAGCTGCTTAGTAACCAAAGAGAATGTATGTCCACAGTATTGACTTTTCCTTCATAGGTAATGATCTAAAATTACCCATGCCTTTTCTGCTCAAGTGCTTTTGATTATTCATAAATCTGTTCAACTGGTGAGCTCCATTGGTGAGCTTTAACCTTTTAGAAGCTCCCAGATAATAGGTGGACCCTGCTTATTTGAAGCCACCTTAATTCTTGATATTGGTTATTTTGTTTTGTTTCATTTTGTTCTTGGCTGAGAATGTTTTAGAGGAAGAAAGCACACCTGAGCATAGCATAAATTCTATTTGTTTTTCATTAAGGAAAGGTAAAGAAGACTGTATTCCTGGATGGCTAATAGCAAAGAGGCAGTAAAGAATGTCCTTCAGCTATTTGCACTGCCACTTTATGAAGGGTCTCCAAACAACAGTCTTTTCAAGTATATTAGTCAGGAGAGATTATCTTAAAAGTCCAAGGAAGACAAAGTTAATGCATTCAAAGAAGGAGCTATTCAGATAAGGTTTTTCCCAAGTGTTTAGATAAGTTAAATATTAAAAGAGATAGAGATAATAACATTGTTTGTCTTTATACATTCATTATCAATGGAGAAAGTAACAGCTCCCCCCCGCCCCACCAGAAAGAACGTGTTAGGAATATTAAAGGTTTGTGGACTTGGAATGCACAGGTGATTTAGGTTTCATCTTGGCAAGAGATTATCTGCTTGTGTAGAGACTGCATAGCTCAACATATCTTTTTCTTAATGGTGAAATGAGCGCTGGATTAAACTGTGTGACATGGGGGCCTGTACAAGAGTATATCACTGGGCTGTGTAGGCCTCTGACTTGGGAGTGTGTGTTTCCATTTAAAGCAGTGGAGTCACAATGGGGCAAAGAAAGGGAGGACTGAAAAAGAGTATGTTGACTCATATTCAGTAATGTATTTTCATTTTGTTTTGTTTTGTTGAAGGAAGCCATCTCCCTGAGATTTGGAAAATGTACAGAATCCCTGAGAGCAGTGGTTCCCAATCTTCCTAATGCCCCAACCCTTTAGTACAGTGTCTCATGTTGTGGAGACCCCCTGCTCTCTTAGCAAGAGGCAACAAGCCCCCTTTGGCAGGTGCCATAGAGAACTGCCCTCTACAGGCACCCTCAGCCAATCGCAGCCTTTGGTGCCATTGACTGACATCCCCTCCAACCTATCAAGCTGTAACTCACTCTTCCCTCCCTCCTCCCTCCCCCTCCTCCTCCAGACCCAAGCCGTTTGTACCCTTTTCTTCACTCACTCATGTGAAATGGTCGTTTGACTCCCAAAGGGGCCCCAATCCCCAGGCTGGGAAGCACTGCCTTAGAGCAACGTGACCTTTGGTAGTAAGGAGACCTTGGGGAGTCACATAGCATGTTATGGGGATTGCAAGGGAGTCTTGGCATAGTACTTAGAATGTTATTACATATTTATCATATTTGCATTAAGTTGCTCTAAAATCTAATGGTGCAATTTTTTTAAAATAGTGCCTTGTGCTTGTAAGTTCCTAACCCAGAAACAGTGACCAGAGTGAGCTAACAAGGAGAGCTAACAGGAATTTAACATGGGAGAGGGAGTAAGGACAGGGGCTACTGGAAGAAGAGACCAAGGAGACAAAGGCAGAGAGGTGGGTGATTGAAACTGACACAGGAAAATGACCTGGGATAATCCTTGGGAATTCTGTCTTGATAAATGCTGAGAGTGATAAGCCAAAATTGTGCATATTGAGGTCTTTCTATTTGCTGAGACCCAACACAGCACCTAAAAATAAAACTGAGACAGACCCCCCAAGAGATGAACAATCAGGGAAAGCTAACAGGACTTTGACAGAGAAGGTCAAGGGGGAAGACCCTAACAAAATTTTGGTTTCTGGATACAATATTAGTGGATTTTCCACGTACCCTTCAAGGCAGACAGGTCCAAGGGAAGGACACCCATAAACACACAAAAGAAATAAATGTAATAGGGATTATGTTGGGCAGAGACACTTTAGTGGTGTTGATCAGCAAAAGGTGTGCAATGTTTGTTTTCATACTGAAGAACAACAAAGTGGCAGGCAGCATGCAGAGGATGATATACCGGAGACCCTGTCAGAGGACAAAAGAAAGTCTGAAGCTCAGCCAAGTGGAGTCACTGAACCCATACCCTACAAAAAGAAGAAAAGAGTAGTTATAATAGGAGACTCCCCCCTCCATAGAATTGAAACGGGAAAGAATGGATCTGCCAGTGTGCTGGCTACCTGGAGGATAGAATAAAGATGTAACAGATGTTATCATAGAATTCATTGAGGCATGTTCCTTCTCAACCTTACGGAAATGAGTGACATAGTCAAGAAGAAATAAAAACACTTTGGGTGGGTAAACAACTGGCTGCAAAGGTAGTGCTATGAAGGTTGGATTTTGGTGCTACAGGCTATGCTAGCAAGTGATGGGTTGTACCTCACAAGGACAGCGAAGAACATATTTGACCAGCATGAAAAATGTCATCAGGCGAGCTTTAAACTAAATTGGAAGGGAGAAGGAGACGCAAACTCAGAGGTAAATGTAGACAAAGGGTTACGCGCATTAAGGGGAACAGACTAAGCAGTTATAATGGAACCCAATAATAATCTTCATAAAGGTGTACCAAAAAGAGGCCACACATCACACAATCCCTTGTGTCTATATCTAAATGCCAGGTGTATAAGAAACAAACAAGAAGAACTGGAAATCTTATTGCAACTACTCTGATATCTTTTGGGAGGCCAGTTTGGCCAAACATGCCCCTTTCAAGAACTTCCTGGCTTCTGCAGCTGATAATTTTCTACTACAAAAGTGAAAGAAAACCAAGCTATCCTTGATTTCCTTCTAATGAATGGCAAAGGAACAGCAGTATGGAGGACACTGAAAGGAAAGTGTGACCCTGTTCTACTAGGTTTGTCGATTCTAAATGAAACAAAAGCAGACTATAGCCACATGTGTATGCTTTGATTTGCCTCTCATCTCAGTTTCTGTAACTGTGAAGTTGGAGTAAACAGACTTTAATACTACTATAATATCATTATTTTCCTTTAAAAATGGCAAACAGCCTTTTAACAAACCACAACTCTATTTTTTCAAATAAATGATAGTGTAAACATTCATACATAATTAGCACCCTCCCACAAATAAAATTGGGAACAAACTGTGTAAATCCATTGTTTATGCTTTGCACTTATGTTGGATGGGGCACTGTACATGGATCTTCGACTACAAGGGGATCTGGTGCTCTTAACCCAGGGTTGTTGAAGGGAGAAGTGTATTTACTTCAAGAGGTTTTACAGGTTTTACTCAAAAGCAACAGCCAAACTGCACAGCAGTCTTACAATTCCTGCACAGGACAGTATCTTCCTGCTTAGGATTCACAAGAAAGGGTATAAAACAGCACAGGATTTAACAGTTTCCTGCACTGATCAACAGGAGATGAATGTGGAGAAGAGTGATTTTTTTTGTAGAAAGTTGGCAAATCTTGCTTGGGTGCAGGGGTCTTCTTGGGGAATTTGAGTAATATCTTTTGGGAATCAGTTTGGGCTGGCAGTTGAGATTTGCAATGATGAAAGGGATTACTCAAGATTTGTAGGGGCCTTGGAATAGGATGGGGAAAACTTTAATTTCCAAGAAATTGCCCTGGCATGTGATATTATCAGCTTTAAACTGTGGAATTTACTTGAACAGGATTTCAAACACTGAATATTCAGTACTCATTTCCCCCTTATTAATAGAGATGGGCACGAATCAGAAAAATGGCATTTCGTTTGTCGTTTGTCGTTTGGAGGGTCCGTTTCGGTTTGTTTCTGTTTTTCGTGAATTTTTGCAAAAAAATCATTTTTGTTTTTGTTCATTTGTTACCATTTCGTTACCATTTATTTCAATTTTTTGTAAATTTTTTTAGGATTTTAAGCAATTCACTCATATTGCAGTAACGGAAACGAAACACACAACAAAAATTCCGGTGTTTCTGTTCGTTTTGTTTCATTTTAGAGACAAAATTCGTTTGTCATTTCGTTATGTAATGAAACAAAAAAACAAAAACAGAAACGAAAAATTGTTCGTTTTGTGCCCATCTCTACTTATTAATGCTTGCATGATGAAATGTGATGAAACAGAACAAAATGATGAAGTATAAAAGGATACAAGAAATGTGAGCATCTGCTCCCACAATGGGTTGTTAGATTATACAACTGGGTGAACGGGTGATAGAGAAGCAGTACATATGTGCCCCTTCCCTCCCATGCCATCTCTTGTCTTCACGTCTGTACTCATGCAGAAATCTACATTCATACATCAGTGTTATTTACCCATTGTAATTACTTATGCAGAAACAAGGGCCTCCTGTGATATTATGATATACATATTTTTGGATAGAACTAATACCGTTTTCTGACAAGAAGGCTAACCACTAAAATGGAACACTTGATGTTTAACATAACGTGTTAATTTTGAGTGGCCTTGGTTTCAACTGCCATCTGCTGGTTTATTGTTTTCAGGCTTCGAAGAAGGTGTTCCCTATTAAAATAATTAATATGTGCACTGCACAAGTGGAAAGGGGTTTTTCTGTTGACAGTCTTCTCTTTGGTGGTATGTGTCCCTATATGGAACTTAGTCAACATAAGTGTCTCTAATTTTATTTACTGTTATGTGTTTTTTCCCCATTCCTTCTTGCTTTCACTTTTGTACTACACTGCAGCAATGTTCCCAGTTGAGTTTACAAACCAGCATTAGGCCAAATGCAGTCATTTCTGAGGAACATAATAACCAGCTAAAACCGAGAACTTCAATAATTTCAGTAACATCAAGAAATGCTTCTCAGAACACGAGTCAGTTAGTTTTCATTTACTACGTCAAATTAATGTCCTATCATTTTTTCAAGGTAGGTGAAAAACAAAATGTTAGTTTTTCTTTAGGGGGAAAAAACAGAACATTCAGTGAAATGTTTTAAGTGTAAGTTCTCATATAAACTAATAAGAGATTCTCCATGCTGTATGGCTGTATGTGTACAAGAGGGTGTGGGGTCAGCTGGAGAAAAAGAATTGCTGAGACAGAAATCACTTCTTGAATATACAAGTCTGGAAGGGACTAGATTGATCTACAAATAATTAACTATGTCAATAGCACCAATCACTCCAGGTAAATAGACGGTAATTCCATGCTAGTTCATACAGGTATGGCGATTTATTGAGTTGTAACTGAGCTGCTTTCTGAACAGCAGTACATTCAGATGTCTGTGAAGATTCTCACTCATCCAAGGTGAGGTTATCTGGAAGTTGAGTCATAGCAACCGGACTTCTTTTTTTGAGATATCGAAATGTTTCGCTACTTATCCAAGCAGCTTTGTCAGTCTGAGGAATGTTAGTGGCAAGTCCTGAAATTCATACCAGGGTGATGTGAAATCAAGGTGAACTATAAACTGGAAGATTCGCCACTAACTTTCCTCAGCTGCTTGGGTGAGTAGTGAAACGTTTGGATCCCTCAAGAAAAGAAGTCCGGTTGCCATGACTCAACTTCCCGACAGTATGTTTAGAGTATTTTTAATAAATTTTGCAGATGGGCTATCCTAACAATCTACGAGCAACATTGGACATAGAATATATGTAAAATCATGCCTACTGTTACCTATAGTGGCATGTCAGAGGCTTGCAGGATGCCCACAACTATGACAAGAATGTAGAAAATTCTCTTGCTCCTGGGAGTTGGGAATCATCAACGTTCCATTTTGGCAACCAACAATTGTAATCATGTTTCAGTGCTCCAAATCTAGGCAGCCTATTATTCAAATTGAGTTCTTTATACAGTAAGCATTGAAATAAGAGAGCCAGTATAGTGTTCGAGTGCTGAATTTTGAACAAGGAGACAGAACTTCAAACCTCTACTTGAACACGAAGCTTATTTGTTTTCCATAGGCCAGTCAGTGCCTTTAGCCAAATTGAACTTACAAGATTCTTTTTAGGATAAGTTGTGAGAAGGGAACCATGTAATGTTACCATGTATCTTGCTGGAATAGGTATAATGACATGGTGTGATATATAGAAGCTTGTGTGAATCTTCTCGTCAGATTAGTATCTGATTAAGACCCTGCTTTTCAGAGAGGCATTTGGCAACCATTAGAGTTTTTTGTTTTGTTTTGTTTTGCTCTGTTCCGCTATCTTGCCCAGCATTTTTTAAAAATGGTTTAAGTGTTGTGATTTAATTTAATTTAATTTAATATTATCTTTTAATTGTTTTCTGTGATTGTTGTCCACCACACGGAGTTCCTTCAGGAAGACGGGTGGCATAAAAATAAATAAATAAATAGTTTTTAAAAATATACATAAGCTCTATGAATCCATGAGAACACCACAGGAGCCCCCATAATGACACCCTGACACCTGATTTTCATGAAACATCTAGGGAAAACTGGTGTTCAACTGCTGAAATAAGAAGGAAAAACATACAATGCTTTTTGAACTCTGATTATGGGACAGAGGCAGTCTTGATGAGTGACTTATGCTGGGAATTGGACAGAGGTAGCATGCCTCTGTTGGTCCTGCTGTTTATCAGTGGCTTATGGTACCATTGACTATGGAATCCTTCTGCACCATCCCTTGGGTGGGATCTGGAGGCAGATAGTGGCTACAGTTTTTCCTGGAGGGGAAGGACTCAGAAAGTGGTGCTGGAAGATTCCTGATCAATGCCCTACCTAATGGTCTGTGCCATCGTCCAGGGATCTATTTTGTCTCCCATGCTAATTACATATACAGGAAACTGATGGGAGTGAGTGTCTCGAGTTTGGTGTCACTGTAATGCTGATGATGCCTAACTGTTATATCTCCTTTCCATTTAATACCAAGGAAGGTGTCTTGATACTAAACCAATGGGTGGGTGGGGGGGGAGCAAATTTAAACTTAATGCAGACAAGACAAGTACTCCTGTGTTGGGAGTTTGCTGGAGAAGTTCCCAGCAGACTGGTGTTAGCTACAGAAAGGAAGAGACAGAGAGAGATACAGTGGTACCTTGTATAAAGGAATTAATTCATTCCAAATGAAATTGTGTTAAGCAAATTTTCCTTTATACAAATTCCCATAGTTATGCATTGAAGGGTTCACTGTAGGTGCTTTTTTCCAGGTCAGCTGGTCAGGACACAGACAGACAAATAAGTGTCTGGCCCCTCCCAGAAGCCTTGCTTTATTCATCAAGTTCATAAGCAGAGATTGGAGCATTTTATGAAAACATTGCCTCTAATAGGGGAAAAGTGTCCTTTAGCCTTTTTGTCCTGCCTCAAAGCAAAGGTGAAGAGGAAATAGAAGGTCACTTCCTCTCAGGGATGCAACATGGCAAAGTCAAGATGGTGTGCCTTCACTGGAACACCTCTAGGAAACATACCCCTCTAAGAAAGGTTCCCGCACTCCTAGTTAATTGAAAGGCACATGGAGGAGTAAGGATGCAACCCAGCTTGGATATCCTCCATGATCCATCCCAAAATCTGGATGCTCAGTTTACACTGGAAGCCAGAAGTGCCTTTGCACACTTAAAACTAATGGAACAGCTCCATACATTCCTTGAAATGTCTGATTTGGTTATAGTGACATGTGTCTTAGTTATATCCTATTTGGATTATTGTAATGTGCTCCACATGGAGCTGTCTTTGAGGTTGATTTGGAAACCTGAGTTGGTTCAAAATGCAGCTGCAAGACTTTTCACTAGATCTTTTTACAGAAAGTGTGTAATTCACATGTTACAACAACAGCATGGACTATTAGTCTTTTTCCAGGCCCTACCGAAGTTCTTACTTGTAGAACCCTTTGTAGCTAGGGTCCATGCTATCTGAAATACTATATATCCGTATGCATCCGGAGCTGGTAGTCAAAGGAGATACTCAGACATTCAAGAGTTTCAAGAGTAGTCAAAGGAGATAAAACTCAGACATTCAAACTGGGGAGCCATGTAGGCATTCCTTTCTAAATAATTGAGATAACTTGTACCTAGACTAAAATTTCAATAAGGATTTAAATTTAAGTATTGATCACCTACTAAATTCTATGGATTTCTGGCCTTGTTAAGGAGATAGTTTCTGCAAATGAGATAGGTGCCATAAATAATTTCATATTTCATAAATTTAAATCCTTATTACTCCACAACAATATTGTTAGGATTAATTCAATTAACCTCCCACACAAAACATTGGTTTATGAATGTGGGATATTGTGTTTTGCTATGCACAAATCAAATATAGTAATCCCCCGCCTATCGCGGGAGTTAGGGACCCAACCTGACCCGCGATAATGGAATATCCATTATATGTGGATGTTGGGTTGGGTCGGGACTGGAGGGGCCTGTTTCAGGGCTCCTACACTTACCTGAGGCCAGGCGCTGTACCTAATGGCGAACTGGAAGTTACTTCTAGCAAACTGAAAACCACTTCTGGGGCTTCCAACAGGCCCGTGAAGCCCATCAGAGGCCCGTTTGGGGCAGCATCAGGCTTAGGCTAAATGTAGGAGGCCTCAAACAGGTCCAAGCAGCTTAACCCAGGGGGCCTTGCATTTCATATACTGTGGTCCTGTGATATACTGGGACCGCAGTACAGTGGACCCTCATATAACAAATGGTTTGTACAAAATAAAATTTGTACAACATAAAAAATTCTGGAGATAGGGGAAATTTGCTTAACAGAATCGCCTATGGGGCGAATCTGTACAACATAAAAATGGTCACAGTTAGGGGTTATTCTGTTTTCAATGCATTCCTATGGGAAATTTGTATAAAGAAAAATCTGCTTAACATAATTTCATTTGGAACGAATTAAATCCTTTATACAAGGTACCACTGCATATGAACTGCAAAATGATGGGGGACCACTGTACCAACCAATTTTTTTTTGCATGCAGTTTATGTAATTCTCTACCATAAGACAACATGACAACCTTAAAGCAAATATTGTTGTTACATGCAATCAAATTGCCTCTGACTTATGATGACCCAATGAATGAGTGAACTCCAAAGTGCCTTGTCCTCAACAGCCTTGCTCAGATCTTTAAATTTAGCTTCATTGAGGGGGGTCAATCCATCTCCTATTTGATCTTCCTCTTCTGCTGCCTTCAACCAGTTCCAGCAGTATTGTTGTCCCCCCCCCAGCCAATCATGTTTTCTCATAATATGACCAAAGTATGACAAACTTTTATTTTAATGTTTTTAATATAGTTTTGAAGAATAACAGTGAATATGTTTTTATCTAGTTTTATTTTGGGGTTCTTAATTTTATGCACATATTAACATAAGAACATAAGAAGAGCCATGCTGGATCAGGCCAACGGCCCATCTAGTCCAGCTTCCTGTATCTCACAGTGGCCCCACCAGATGAGTCTGGGAGCGCACGAGACTAGATATATTGTGTTACTGCATATTCATGCACCATAGGCCTTTGTCAACCTAACGAGCCTATTCAGATCATGTTCCACCTATGAACCTATTCAGGCTATTGTCCACCTAACGAACCTATTCAGGCCTTTATCCAACTTATGAGCCTATTCAAACCAGGTGTGTGTGAAATCAAGGTGAACTATAAAATGGAGGACTCCCCATTAACTTTCCTCAGACTGATGAAGCTGCTTGAATGAGTAGTGAAATGTTTCAATCTCTCAAGAAAAGAAGTCCAGTTGCCATGACTCAACTGCATATTGTCAATTAATATACTGTGTTTGTATTTCATCATTGTTGTAAACCTCCAAGGATCTAGAAATCAATCAATCAATCAATCAATCAATCAATCAATCAATCAATCAATCAATCAAGAAAGAAAGAAAGAAAGAAAGAAAGAAAGAAAGAAAGAAAGAAAGAAAGAAAGAAAGAAAGAAAGAAAGAAAGAAAGAAAGAAAGAAAGATTCCAGAGACATTCCAGGCTTGATTTTTTTTTAATAGAACCTACTTGTTCAGCTTTCTGTCAGTCTGGGATGCAGTATATGCAAACCTCTCCTCCGGCATCAACATATGGCCTCCCACCCCCACCCCATTAGCTTTCATTATTGCCCAGTTATTACACTTATTTATAGTCTTTGGGAATACATTAGTATGGGCAATCCTGGTTTTTTTTTCTACAGTGAAACATAATTCCATTCTGACCCTCCTTCTGATTTCTTAGCTGCAGGCTCCAATTGGATTGATGATTGAGCCAAGGTATAGTCATCCCCCCGCTATATTGCGGTTCATACACTGTGGTCTCAGTATATCGGGGGACTGCTGTATATGAAGGCAAGGGCTTCTGGAGCAAGCTGTGTGGGCCTGTTTGGGGCCTCCTGCACTTACCCCAGGCCTGGCACGCCCCGAGTGGGCCTCTGATGGGCTTCCTGGGCCTGTTGAAGGCCCCGGAAGAGGTTACTGATGCACTAGAAATGGCTTCCGAAAAATCAGAAGTGACTTCCTGTTCACCGGAAACCACTTCTGGGGCCTCGGAGAGGCCTGGGAAGCCCGTTGGAGGCCCACTCCAGGCAGCACCAGGCCAAAAATGCAGGAGGCCCCAAACAGGCCTCCTAGTCCCAACCTGACCCAGCATCCACATACAGTAACACAGATTTCCCTTTATTGCAGGTTCTGTCGGATCCCTAACCCCCACATTAAATGAGGATTGTTGTATTAAAAATATTTAACAATTAAATGTTTTAGTTGTGTAGTTATTCTGTAGTCATTATCTTCACTTTAATGTTGAACTGCAGTCCTACTTTGGCGCCTCCTTTCATTATCCCCAGAAATCATTTCAAGTTGCTGCTGCTGCTTTCTGACAGTAAACAGTATCATCTGCAAATCTTAATTTATTTGTATTTCTGCTATGAATGTTCATGTTTCTTTCATCTGAATCTAGTCCGGCTTTGCATATGATGTGTTTTGCATACAGTTGAACAGGAAACCATTCTGTTGCTCCATATTCTGCCCTAACAGTAGCTTCTTCTATACAAGTTAAGCATACTATCAAGTGCTGAGGCACACTCATTTCCTTCAGAAAAAAACCCATCATTTCTGAAGGTCCATGTAATCAGAAGTTTAGTTGCAATCTATAAATCATAGGATGACCTGAAATTCTTTGGTGCACGTGGATGTTCGCAATATGATCTTCTTGAATGTCTTTCCCTTTTCAGATTCCAGCTTGAATATTATGCATTTTATTTATTTATTATTTATTTATTTAAAACATTTCTATCCTGATATTTCTATATCAAAAGTTTCTCACTTTATATAAGTTAAAAGCCTTTGGTGAGACATCACCTTGAGCATCACTTTCTTTGCATGGAAAATTAGAACAACAGTCCTTGGCATCTCCTATTTATTTTATTTATTTTTATATTTATATACTGTGCCAATTTCCCAAAGGGAACTCTGGGCAGTTCACATAAAAACACAAGAAATCCACAAGGTAATAATAGTAATCTTGGAGATTGGGATGTATATTAAACATTTTTATCCTGTGGTCCATTTTTGTTTTGTTTTCTATATTTGGTGGCATGATCTTGATAGGATTTTGACAGCTTCAATTTCTGTGGCTCGAAATATTCTCTTGGTATGTCAACAGCCCTTATGATTTATTTCTTCCTCGTGCTTTTAGAGCAGATTTCACTTGACTTTCTAAAATTGCAGGTTCTTCATCACATTATTCCATTTCAAAGGAATCTGCCATCATTTTATTTCTTCAAGATGTTTCTACATTCGCTTTATTTTATTATGGTGACATAGCATACTTCCCTGCTGGCCTTTCTACCTTTGCTTTTAATGGGAATAAATTCTTCTAATTTAGTTTCAATTGACTATAATGGACAAATAATATTTTCATGTTCTGAAGTAACAATGCAAGTTGACTGTTATCGCTAAACATGCTTCTGGACCCCAGAAATCTTTGGTTGGCCAATATTGGCAGCAGGCTCTTAGAATAGTTGTTTGTTGGCTCATACTGAACAGGGCTCTTCCCAGAATGTTCTTATGATTTAATCATACCATGCAATAGCATAGGTGAAATTATTGGGCAGGTTTGTTTCCAGGATGTGATCTTCAGCAAAGATGGGATAAAATTGCTATCGGAGGTCATGTTTACATTTCCCTTTGTCATTCATGTAGATTATGGATAATGTGGACATGACTTTTTTTTTAAAGTGGCAAGTGCTGAAATCACAGTAGCATTACCATCTCTTCCAAAGTAATCCCTTGCAATGGACCTCAAGCCCCATTAAGGCAATGCAATCAAATCCGACACTTGGGGATACCATCATTTCCCTCTCTGCTTGCTGCTGACACAGAGTGGAGAAGCAGGGAGAAGTAATTATATGGTGCCTTTCATCTGAGGATCTCAAAGCACTTCACACGTATTAAGTAATTAATTCTGTCAGTGCCCACTTTGAAGTTGGTTCAAGTATTATGATTTGAGGAGCATAAGAAGGAGTAGCAGTGGCAGCCCAGCTGCTGTGGCACAGGAATGCAGTGACGACATTGGCGACATGACTAATTTATTTAGTGAACCGAAGTTAGCGTGGTAATGAGAATTTATTTGCCATCATCCTGCCATTCATCAGATTTATGGGGTTCTCTAAGCAATGAGCATCGCCGAAACCAACTTCCCTTGAGTCTCTTCAGCTGATTCCAGTAATTTACATCAATGAGACAAAGGGGATATTTGGAAGTAGTGGGAGATAACAACTCATGGTGGATGTGTTTCAGAATGCCTAATAGTTACTGTGTTAAGGGGTTTGATGTGTAAGTGTCTGAACTCTTGGGACAGTTCTTAACTCTTCCTTCCTGTCCATGTTTAAAGGAGGTTTGCAATATTTATTTCTCTTCATTTTTGTTTGCTTCTCACCACCTTTCCTGTAGACTCTGCACAAGGTGATCCATAATAAATTCATCACGTCACTAGTGTCCCAATTATCTTCCATCACATTGACTCCTTTATTTATTTATTTATTTATTTATTTATTTATTTATTTATTTATTTATTTACACAATAACACACAGTAACTAAACAAAAAAAGCTCATCAGAGCAATCCTCAACAGTAGAACGCAGACATCTAGGAAACTGCCTAAACTGACTTCAGTCTCCTGGGACACTTTCTCTCTGATTGTAAGATGGCAATCCTTGAAAATAAGAACTTTTAAAATAGATTAATGTAGGGAATCAGCTCAGTTAGATTTTTCAGTTCTGCAGTATCTCCTGTGGTTTGAATGAGGACAAAGACTTTTTAGTTATTTCATTACCTAGCTAGCTGATCTGTGCAGAAGTCAACTCAATGACCACTGCTGCTGAGGCAATTTTCACAGTCCGTAACTTTTGCATATTCTACTTTGTGCCTTCTGATTACAATTCCCCATGCATAAGAGTTCATTTGCAGGTTCATTTGTCTCTTGTGCTTGAATTGGACAAATACTTCTTTTCATCAAACATGTATGAATCTGCTTATCTATGCTAGAATGTTCTTGTCCCTTCCCTATGGCTGTTTGCTAAATAGTTGCTTTTGAGATAATCATCAATGTTTGTCCCTTTTGTGTTTCTGTTCCACCACATACCATACCCACCCAATCATGTATCTAAATAACTATGCATTCACTATATGTGTCGCAGTGGGCTGCAGCCTACAAAAGGTTATGTCAGACAAAGCTTTTTAGTCTTTAGGGTGTCTTGAGGTTCTTTGTTGTATGAATAAAAGTCCAAACTGATGTGTCTCACACATCATCCATTCCACACTGTGTATCTTTATTTTTATTTATTTATTTAAGCATGAATATGTGTACCCAAAGGTCTCAACACTGAAGCATATGAAACGGTCACAATGTTAAGAGTCATCCATTCCACACTGTAGCATATCAAACACTTATAATTTATGTTTTCCATGCTGCCCCATCTGTATATCAGATAGTCAGAATTATAACCTGTCATGTCATACTACTCTTAATTTCTTAATAACTTAGACCTCTTCACACTTCCTTCTATATCATATGTTGTTGGCACTGGAGGAAAGGGAAGGGTAATCTATTTATTTATTTATTTATTTATTTATTTATTTATTTATTTATTTATTTATTTATATATATAGCTTGTATGCTGCCCACTACCCAAAGGTCTCTGGGCGGCTCACAATCAAAATGGACCATTAAAACATCAAAATACAATAAAATTAGAATAATAAAAACATGTAAATGCAATAAATACGATACATTAAAAACACCACTAAAATTGCCATCAGGACCCACAGTCATTAGTTAAAAAAACTTTTGGAACAGGAAGGTTTTTACCTGGCGCCGAAATGTTAGCAATGTCGGCGCCAGGCGAGTCTCACTTGGGAGGGCATTCCATAGTCTGAAAAGGCCCTTTTCATGCAAGCCATCCCTTTCACCTCCTTAAGGGATGGTTCTTTCAGGAGGGCTCCCTGACTAGATCTTAATTGCCGGGTAGGTTCATATGGAAGGAGGCGGTCCTTCAGGTATCTAGGTCCTAAGCCGTTTAGGGCTTTATATGTCAAAACAAGCACTTTGAATTGGGCTTGGGCAGCAACTGGTAACCAATGGAGGTTATACAGAATCGGCGTGATGTGTTCCTTGGTGGCCCTACCACTCACCAGCCGTGCAGCACGATTCTGAACCAGTTGCAATCGCCGAACCGTCTTCAAAGGCAGCCCCACGTAAGGCGCATTGCAGTAATCAATACGGGATGTTACCAGTGCATGCGTAACTGTCATAAGGCTCCGTTCATCCAGGTAAGGGCACAGCTGATATATATTCCGCAGCTGGAGAAAGGCGCCCCTGGCCACCGAGTCCACCTGGGCTTCCAGAGTTAGACCGGGGTCCAGGAGCACCCCCAAGCTATGGACCCTGTCCCTTAGGGGGAGTGCAACCCCATCCAGGACAGGGAAGTGGCCCTCTAGCCTGGCTGACGAAGCACCCACTAACAGCACTTCTGTCTTGTCTGGATTGAGTTTCAATTTATTAACCCTCATCCAGTCCATTATCTGGTCCAGACACAAGTTCAGAACAGAAACTGCCTCACCTGGATTGGTGGAGAACGAGAGGTAGAGTTGAGTATCATCAGCATATTGCTGACTCCTCAGCCCAAACCTCCTGATGACCTCTCCCAGTGGTTCCATGTAGATGTTAAACAGCATGGGGGATAGTATTGAGCCCTGTGGAACCCCATGATGTAAACGCCATGGGGCAGAGCTACTATCCCCCAGCACCACCTTCTGGACACGGTCAGCCAGGAAGGATCGGAACCACCGTAAAGCGGTGCCTCCAACTCCCAACCTGGACAGCCTATTGAGAAGGACACCATGGTCGATGGTGTCGAAAGCCGCTGAGAGGTCCAAGAGTATCAACAGGGTTGCACTCCCCCTGTCTCTCTCCCGGCAAAGGTCATCGTACAGGGCGACCAAGGCAGTCTGTGTTCCAAAACCCGGCCTGAAACCAGATTGAAATGGATCCAGAAAATCCGTTTCATCCACCAGCGCCTGGAGCTGTCCGGCCACCACCCGCTCCAACACCTTGCCCAAATAAGGGAGGTTCGCTACTGGTCGGTAGTTAACCACCAGTCCTGGGTCCAGGTTAGGTTTTTTTAGGAGTGGTCTAATTACTGCCTCTTTTAAGGCAGCAGGGACCACTCCCTCTCTTAATGAGGCATTTACAGCTTCCTGGACCCAGGTGCGAACCCCCCTGGCAGATCTTACAATTAGCCAAGAAGGGCAAGGGTCGAGCAGCGTGGTGGTGGAACGGACAGAGCCAAGCACCCTGTCCACATCCTCGGGTCTCAACAATTAAAACTCATCCAATAACACTGGACCTAAGCACGGTGCACTGGACACATCCCTTGATACTGTACCAATAGTGGAGTCCAGTTCACTGTGAATCTGAGCAATTTTCCCCTCAAAGTGAACAGCAAACTCCTCACAGCGTGCCGCCGAATGGTCCTGGGCCTCCACCCTATCTCCTGGCTGAAGAAGTTCCCGGACCACCCGAAACAACTCCGCTGGACGGCACTCTGAAGAAGCAATACGGTTGGCGAAATACTGCCTTTTCGCTAACCGTATAGCCACGGAATAGGCCCGATAGTGGGCTCTAAGCCGTGTTTGGTCAGATTCACTGTGATATTTTCTCCACTTGCGCTCCAGCCGTCTCCCCTCCCGCTTCATTGCCCGCAACTCAGATGTATACCAAGGAGCTGTCCGGGCTCTGCGTAGGGGGAGAAGGCGCTTAGGTGCGATCATGTCAACTGCCTGTGTCATCTCCCTATTCCATAAGGTGACCTGGGCTTTGACAGGAGCGCCGACCATGTCAGCTGGATAATCCCCCAGAGCTTTCAGGAAACCATCCAGATCCATTAGTCTCTGAGGGCGGATCAACTTAATGGATCCCCCACCCTTGCAGAGGGCTGGAGTAGCTAATAGCCTAAACTTGACCAGGAAGTGGTCTGACCATGACAATGGAGTCAAAGCCAACTCTTCCACATCCAAACCACCATCCCCCAGTCCCATTGAGAAGACTAGGTCCAGAGTATGGCCCTTCTGGTGTGTTGGGCCGATGACATGTTGAGACAGCCCCATGGTTGTCATGGCGGCCATGAAGTCCTGAGCTGCTCCAGTTAAGGTAGCCTCGGCATGGATGTTGAGATCCCCCAGTACCAACAGTCTGGGGGTCTTCAACACCAGGTCCAAGACCACCTCTGTCAGCTCAGGCAGGGAGACTGTTGGTACGCAGCAGGGTGGGCGGTACACCAACAGAATCCCTAATCTGTCTCGTGAGCCCAACACACAATACAGGCCCTCCAGACCTTTTCCCAAGGAGACAGGAAGCCTGGCCAAGGAGATAGAACTCCTGTAGACTATAGCAACTCCACCTGCCCGGCCCACCGGGCAACACTGGTGCTGGACTGAGTACCCAGGTGGGCATAGGAAGCATGTTACCGGGCTCCAGCTACCAACTCTGGATGACATCTTCACAGCTCGCTGTTTGAGGAAGTCATACAACATTCTGAGGGACTCTACTAATCCTGCTCACAATTTCTTCGAACTGTTGCCTTCTGGCAGAAGATACAGAACAATTAAAACTCGGACCACATGTCTTCTGAACAATTTTTATCCCAGAGCTATAATTGCACTTAATAATGAACTCAAGGACCACCAGCAGTGAGCACTTGGACAGGATTACCTAGCCTGTTGTGTAGATGCTTGTGTTTTGTTTTTGGGGTGGGGGTGGGGGGTTGGTGGGGGGGAATGTTCGGGGATTTTTATGTGTGTGTGTGTGTTGAAGGGTTTTTTTAATGTGTGTGTGTGTGTGTGTGTGTGTGTGTGTGTGTGTGTGTGTGTGTGTGTGTGTGTGTGTGTGTGTGTTGAATCTGGTCTCTGGGTGTCTGAATTTCGTTGTATGTGTATACTGTGTATATACACACAATGACAATAAATTATTATTATGACAAAAGGCCTTGAGGATGGTAAAGTGTTCCATCCTTGATTACTACAGCCCTTGTGATTAAGGGGAGCAGAATAATACACACGAGTTGTGCAGATATGGGAAAATGCAAATTACAGGTTTGCTGCTGAATCAAGTTTTCATTACATTCCTTCTGAAAGATAATCATGCATAAGGAATAGTCTTTCTAATTCCAAACACTTTGTGGTCACCTATCTTAGAATGAATTCAGACAGCTGCTTAGCCTACTGCTTGGGCCGCTGCAAGCGTAGACTGGTATGCTCTTAAAGATGGTCATCACTCAGACAACATCCTTGCTATAGTGAATCACTTTTTTGGCCCATAAAGAGGCTTCTACTTTTTCGGTGCAGCCAATGTCACTCCGCTTCATCTCCAACACATGTGATTGCTCCAAAATGACCAAAGGAAGCCTTCCTCTTTCAATTTGCCAATATCATGAAGTGGCTTAATAAAAGAGATGCTTGACGATATAGGCATATTAAATGTTACAGCTCTGTGGAAACGTTTAATTTTCAAACGGAGGGCAAAGAAACTGTCTTTGGAAAACCAAATCCCCTTGCATGTGTTCACACATGTGCCCCTCTGTGGATGGGGGTGTGAATGGGTGGAGGCTTGGCTTTTTAAAAGGGGTAGGTGGACCAATTGCAGCAGCAGGAAGACACAGAAGGGGGATTTTGGAGTGCTTTCGTCAATTGACAGGCTGATGGAGGCCAAATAGAGTTGCTTCAGGTCCGTATGCCATTTGGATACAAAGATCGCAACAAATAACATGCCTGGGTGTTGGACTGGATGGCCCTTGAGGTCTCTTCCAACTCTATGATTCTATGACTTTATAAACATCCTAGAAACCCTTTTAGCCTACTACAGTTGACTGAAATACAGGTGCATAGACAAACTCTTAGTCCTCCTTTTTAATTTCCCATAATCCTCTGCAACAGTTTTTATTCAAGTATGGGTTGGTGGCTCAAATACCAATGGAAAGAACTGAAAATTCCTCTCAGTTTCCGGGGCATATCACATGCAGAAACTGGGGATAAATACATTTAGGCCAGTTCTGAGGTATGGCTGCTCCATGGAATGTCAAACATGGAAAGGTGTTTACAAGAAGTAGAGAGAACTTCTCAGAGTTCGTGACAAGCATGGAATCAGTAACGTCCACTGCATGAATGAAAAAAGTAAGTAGAATAAATTTGAACATAAAATATGATACCCATACCCACCTGATGTTAAGGATGCTACGAGGCACAACACTGAACAGGAAATGTAATCCATTCAGTATAATCTGAATTGATTCTACGTGAAACATATTTTAATATGTAATGAACACAGAGAACAATATGCATGAATAAATAATATTACATCCTGGAATTTTCAACATATATTTATTTTCTGGAAAATATATTGCTGTACGTGCTGTACAATAAAATAAATGAATCCCCAAAGATAGTTTATTTTCCTTAACTATTCATTCAGAACTGTGCTGAGGCTGCTGTACAATAGACAACTGTGGAATAAAGAGTAGCTTTAAAGAGTAAAAAGGAATACGGCTTTTGAATATATGAAACTTAGATTTCCACACAACAGATATTCTTTCCACCTCTTCAACTGAGAGGAATTTTCAGTTCTTTGTTCTTTTGATTATTGCTTGGAATTATTAAATCAAGTGTCTCCTAGTGACAGTCCCAGCATACTTCCCCGCCAAGCAGGCACAGGACAAGCACATGACACCCTTCGTGACCTGGCATGATCACTCTGTAAGTGCAGGGCAGCCTCACAGCGGGTGCACTATGAATTGTGTAAATAAATAAATAAATATAGGCTCGCCGGTGCCCACAGGGTGAGCATGGCAGGCCATGGAGGATGTCTGTGCCCACTTGTCTTCTGCTACTCTACTGGCTCCTTCATCAAGCGGGATGTAGAGAGTGGTTGGTTGTAATGCTGAAAGTAATGATGAAAGAACACAGTGATAAACCTTTTAAAGGAAAAAAAAAAGATTAAAAGGAAAAACAGTGGTGCCCCGCCACCAAAAATCCACATAGGCACAAATGAAAATGACCAGCATTCACATCCACAAGACACACTGAATTGAACTGATTTGGAGCGGAAGTATTTTAAGTATCCCTGCCAGCTAGTTGAGGGGGCACCTCACATTGGAAGAAAGAAATCACCAGGAATACATGGAATACCAATAGAGCTATTCAGTTACAGAATCAATTGAAATGGGGTGGGGAGAGAGAGAGAGAGATTGCAACAATATTGAGCAATTTCCTGGCTTTTTGAATTGTGGGTATAGAAGCAGAATATACCACAATAAAAAACCAGAGGGTTTTGTTTTGTTTTGAAGAACTGGATCATATTCTGGAAGTCATTTATATATAGATGACTGCAACCAAGTGGGGTGTCCATGAGGACACCCAAATAACTCTACCTATTGTGTTTCCACGTCAAACTCAGGGAACATTTCTCCCTTGAAGTGACTGTAACTTACACTTACAGAGTGATCATGCCAGGTCACGAAGGGTGTCATGTGCTTGTCCTGTGCCTGCTTGGTGGGGAAGTATGCTGGGACTGTCACTAGGAGACACTTGATTTAATAATTCCAAGCAATAATCAAAAGAACACAAAATAAAAGACAAAAACATGTGGCACCTTAAAGACTATTATATTTTAATATAAGCTTTCGTGGATACATCCACTTCTTAAAACTATAGTAGCAGAACTGATTTAATAATGTACAGTGAACCCCCACCTATTGCAGGGTTAGGGACCCAATCCAACCCACGGTAATTGAAAATCCACAATATGCGGATGCAGGTCGGGATGGGCTGGGGGGCATAGCTGGAGGCTCTTGAATTTACCCCCCAGCCTGGTGGTGTCCCAAACAGGCCTGCAAGGGCCTTCCCGGCCCTCCTGGAGGCCCCAAAAGGTTTATCAGAAGTCACTTCCGGTTCACAGGGAGGCCCTTGTGGGGCCTCCATAAGGCCCGGGAAGGCCCTCGCAGGCCTCTTCAGGGCAGCGCCAGTCCTGGGGTAAGTACATGAGGCCTGAAACAGTCCTCCCCCCCTTACCCCAGGGGGCCTTTCTTCACATACTGCGGTCCCATGATATAGTAGGACCACAGTAAATGAACTGCGAAAAGGTGGGGGATCACTGTATCACTTATACATTGTAACAGCAGCAGCAGCAGCAGCAGCAGCAACCTAAAAGTGTGCTCCACAAAAAGGTAATGAGCCAAAGTAAAAGTGAACCAATTTATATTCCATGCAATTTAATATATTTTTTAAAAAAAATCAGAAGTGGATTCAATGTAAATCAGCCATGAAACCAAGGTTTTAATGACAAGAGAGTTGTGAGCCAGAGAACCAGGAAAGACTGACCTTGTGTGTTATAACATTCTTAGACACTGTACGGTGGCACCTCTAAGTTCCTAATGATTGGGATTATATATAGACTGTTTTAGAATATAGAATATTTTGGAATATAGACTATTTTAGAATGCGGGAAATTTATTCAGTTTAATGTGTTTGTAGGCCTTACATTCTTCCTGGCTAAGTATGATTTGCAACAGGAAATTTTTTAAGAGTTTTGTAATGTGGGCATGTGAGAGCTGCAATTCTAAGAGGTTAAGAGTTGGATCCTTCAGGCACCAACCTGACATTTTATGAAATGTGACCTTAGCTGGTCATTAGCATAGATGCATTATAATGCTTTCCACTACCGGGTCTACACACAAAGATCTGCAGTGCTCAAAGCAAGGGAATGGCTGTGAACTTCGAAGTATATTTTACTTAGGTGTGCCTCATCTGTTTAAAGAGGATGAAGGCTGCCTTGCTGCACCCTGTAGCTGAGGAAGCATATAGGGCCTGATAAAAATTTATCCCATGTTGGTGGTTACAGGAGGCAGTAGCCAGCAATGAAATCAATTCCTCATGCTTGCCGATATAACCAAGAACAATGACATTCTCTGCAGCAAGAAAAGGGGAGCCAAACATTATTTGCTAATGTGCCAAAGTGTGTTCCCTGTAGAGAAATTAAAACAGACAGAACATGCTGTCAAAGATTAAGTCTAATTTCTGAAGCATGCACGAGGCACAGTGATTTGGGAATACAGTATATAGTTAAAAGTTAGATGTTTGTTTCAATGTGAATTATTTCAGAGCCAGGTATATTTGTGTGTACTTGCTTAGGAACAGCAGCTGCTCTCTGCTAGAGAGATACTCCTTCTTAAGAGAGTCCAGCTGTAGCTTCAGTATCCACAGGATTTATTATTATATGAAACTATCAGAAACCCTACACAAAGATGTTATTTTTACAATACTATTGCCTGCTGGACTCACTGTTGCCACATTATTTTTATATTATTCCTGATGTCTTCTGGTGACAGTAGGTGAGTTTTAAATTTAAGTGATGCTTTGACTGATCTTCTAAGGCATGTGTAAATTTTTGTGATGCTTTTCTCAAGATATTGAATGGGAAAAAGGGAATAGGAAAATAGTTTATTATTGTCAATGTCTGCCAGATCAGTTTGCCAATCTAGGTCTTCTGTCTGTGCAGGGCTGGTTTTTGCATCCATGTATCTCAGTAGATGACTCTGTTTTCTGCTGTCCAACGATTGAAAAGGAGAGTCTATTGCACTGTGTTAGGAGACTTTGGATTATGTAGGCTTTTCCATCTTTGATGTTAAATTAAATGGTAACTCATTCACTTGTGTTGACGTGATATTGCAGCAACGAATAGCACAAGTTTGTGAACCCATTCTAAGACAAATCTGATGTAAAAATGCCCTCACAGGCTTCACAGTTTTAGGAATTTACATAGTATTAAAACAGTCAGCATAGAAGATGAATTAGATGTTTTGATTTGAAACATCTGGGGGTTTTATGTAAGAAAATAATGTAGGCCTCTTGCACAGCGTCAAGTGATTTGGATGGGTGTGAGGGCAGGGGCATTTTTCTTCCCTCATGAAGGAATTTAGAGTGCATGTACATAGTATGATTTCAACAATAATCAGACAAATCAAAAAAATACTTCACACCTCCACCACCAAGGCCATAGCCAATGACCCATACTTTAAGGGTTTCAGCACCTTAGGCCATTGTTCACCGAATGAGTCTATTGAGACTATTGTCCACCTAACGAGCCTATTCAGGCCATTAGAATAATAGAATCATAGAGTTGGAAGATACCTCAAGGGCCATCCAGTCCAACCCCCTGCCATGGAGGAACCCCCATCACAGTATTTCCCGCAGGTGTCCATCCAGCCTCTGCTTAAAAACCTCCAAAGAAGAAGACTCCACCTTGTGGAGTATCTCTCTAACACTTTGTGGCAGCATATTCCACTGCCGAACAGCTCTAACCATCCGGAAGTTTTTCCTAATGTTCAAATGGAATCTCTTTTCCTGTATTTTGAAACCATTGCCCCAAGTCCTAGTCTGTGAAACCATGGAAAACAAACCTCTTCGCTCTTCAATATGACATCCTTTCATTGTTCATCTTATGAGCCTATTTCAGACCAGGGAGACATGAGGTCAAAGTGAACTATAAAATGGAGGACTTGCAGCTAGCTTTCCTCAGACTGACAAAGTTATCTGCATGAGCAGTGAAACGTTTTTCAGTCTCTCAAGGAAAGATGTCCAGTTGCCATGACTCACCTTCCAGATAAACTCACCTGGATGACTGAGAATCTTCACAGACATATCCCAAATACACGTCCATTGTAGAGGCACCAGTAAATAATCACTAAACTTGATGGATACTGAACGACTATTTTGGATTGCAACAAAATGTATTTGATCATCCCTGCTTTTCCTTTTGACTTTGGCCACCCTTGCTTTCCATGGTGCAGATGGCTTCTATCCCATTTTTTATTTTATTTTAGATGCTAAGCAGGATCAGGCCTGGTTGGTACATGACTGGGAGACCCAGCAGTGTGTTGGACAGTAGCCGTAGTTCAGTGGCAGACCTGCGGTTCAATCCTCAGAACCTCAAGGTTTGGTTAGGAATGTATCCTGTCAGAAACTTTGGAAAGCCATTAAGATGGCAGTCGACCATTACAGGCCCAGATGGATCAATGATCTGATTCAATGTAAGTGGCTTCCTATTCTCCCCATCTATTGCCTTTTGGATAAATGGAGTAACTTCTGAATCCTGGACTTGTCCTTGAATTCTGCCAAGTTCTGAATAGCTGGGCTGGTCAAAATGTAAGCTGAGTGAAAAGAGAAAAAAAGTCTCCAAACATTTACAGGGCCTTGAATTTGGCTTCTCTGCAGTCAACTGTCAGACGTGACCACTCCTTGACAAATGAAACTTCTGGCAAGGGAAAGCAGGCAAAGTTTTAGTGTTCAGAAAGGTTAGAAAGAATAAATTACTTCAAACAGTGTCTGTTGTAAACTGACCATCAGAGACTGAAAGCTGTATCAGAGCTCTGATCTAGGAGAAGACGAGCCCTGTTAGAAAAATAAAATGAGACAGAAATGCCTTGGTGGCTTGGAAGGAGGTTTTTTTTTTAAGTTACAAAAAATAGGGAAAGGGAAGACATTATGGGGATGGGAACAAGATCCACCAATTACAAGCAGCAGCTGACAGTGCTCTCTCTCTCTCTCTCTCTCTCTCTCTCTCTCTCTCTCTCTCTCTGTGTGTGTGTGTGTGTGTGTGTGTGTATTTCCCCATTATCCTAAAACACAGTTGGCATATTTTATGACTCCATAAAGTTTTGCAGTTGAGATTGTCAGTGTTTGAAAAATACTAATGGGTTGAAGAAGGCAAGATTGGAGCAAGGGAGCTGGTTGGTTGGTTGGGGGGCTTTTACATGTGCTTCAAGCATCATGGTTTGGTAAGTTCCTTGTAAATTCAGTCAGTCACCTAGATTGCTCCTTAGCTTGTGTGCTTGCAGCAGCATACCACTGTAAACATGGCACTGACCAGGGTGCTTCATAAATACCTAGGGAGGTCACTCATTGGGCAGAGTGATGTACTGTATTTTTCCATGCATTAGATACCCCCATGTGTAAGAAAACTGTTTGCAGAGACAATATATGGGCAGGTTCGCAACTGCACGGTTCTCTCATGGTTGGCTTTAGCCACTCTAAACCATACCTTGGAGGATGTGGAGGAGAGCCATTTGGTGCAGTGGTTAGAGAGCCAGCTCCCATCCTTGCAATGATCTCCAGGTCTCCCCACAGGAAATTTTGAAACAATCCCTTAAAACCTAGCTCTTTAAGCAGGCCTTTCCAGGGCCTGTAACATCTTAACACAGTGCTTATTCCAGCACTGTACTGCCAGTTCACTGCCTTGCTCTTAAATTATTATTTTAGTTAATTTCATATTGTTTAATGTTAATTTTGATTTTTTTGCTTTGTGTACCTGGGTTTTGTTTGTTTGTTTGTTTTAGATCATTATCAATGCTATTTGTTGTGAACCACCTAGAGTGACCTTGGTAGCCTGATAGGCAGTGTCAAAATCAAATGAATAAATGAAAAGAATATTTGGAGTGTTGGATTAGAATTATGACACATTTATACAGGTTTCAACTTTGCTTTGACACTGATTTTGTGTTTTGGGCCAGGTCAGGTTTGTATGTGTAAAATATAATATTCATAGCTTCCAAAAAGGCTAATGCTATTTTGGACTATGTTAACAGGGGCATAGTTTCTAGGCTTCGTGTGGTACTAATCCCTCTTTATTTGGCACTGGTCAGGCCTCAATTTGAGAACTGTGTCCAGTTCTGGATGCCACACTTTACAAAGGCTGCTGACAAACGGGAACAAGTTCCGAGGAGGGAAATGAAGATGATCAGGGGACAACAAAGCAAAGTGTTCTGCTTATATACCACCCCATAGCACTTCAAGTAGTCCCTGGGAGGTTTACAGTTTTAATTACAGTATGCAGGTTCATACCCAGCAAGCTGGGCGCTCATTTTACCGACCTCAGAAGGTTGAAGGCTGAGTCAACCATGAGCCAGCTACCTGGAATTGAACCCCAAGTCGTGAGCACAGTTTTACCTGCAGTAAAGTGGCATTTAACCACTGCTCCACTAGACTGCTCCAAGCTCTTTGAGGACAGGCTGAAGGAGCTGGGCATGTTTAGCCTAAAGAAAAGACTGATGGGAGATGTGATAGCACTGTTCAGATACTTGCAAGACAGTCATATAGAGGAGGAGAAGGGTTTATTCTAAGCCATTTAAGAATGCAGGACACATAATAATGGGGTTAAGTGAACCCAGATTTAGGCTGAATATCAGACAAAACACTTTTTAACCGTTAAACTTAAACCGTTAAACTTAAACTTAACACCAAAAAAACTAAAGAACTTATAATTGATTTTAGGAGGAAGAAAGGTGTACATTTACCATTGTACATAAATGGTGAGGAGGTGGAGAGGGTTGGTAGCTTTAAATATCTGGGCACTGACATCTCAGAAGACCTCTCATGGGCTGCAAACACCAATAGGGTTGTGAATAAGGCACAGAAGAGGCCATATTTCCTGAGAATGCTCAGGAAGATGAATTTAACTCAGCATCTACTTCTGTCCTACTATCACAGCACCATTGAGAGTGTCCTAACTTATGGCATGCTTTCATGGTATGGGAGCAGCTCTGTAGCGGACAAAAAAGCTCTACAGAGAATAATTAAAATTGCCCAGAATGTTACTGGGCTCCAGCTGCCAACCCTGGATGACATCTTCACATTTCGCTGTTTGAGGAAGTCACACAACATTCTGAGAGACTCTACTCATCCTGCTCACAATTTCTTCGAACTGTTGCCTTCTGGCAGAAGATACAGAACAATTAAAACTCGGACCACACGTCTTCTGAACAGTTTTTATCCCAGAGCTATAATTGCACTTAATAATGAACTCAAGGACCACCAGCAGTGAGCAAATTGGGCAGTATTATCTAGCCTGTTGTGTAGATGCTTGTGTTTTTAGCGGGGTGGGGTTGGTGGGTGGGGGAGTGTTCAGTTTTTTTATGTTGAAGGGTTTTTTTAATATGTGTGAGAGTGTTTGGGGATTTGTGTGTGTGTGTGTGTGTGTGTGTGTGTGTGTGTTGAATCTGGTCTCTGGGCATCTGAATTTCGTTGTATGTGTATACTGTGTATATACACACAATGACAATAAATTATTATTATTAAAATTATTAATTATTATTATTAAAAGCAGTAGAGCAATGGAACCAACTACCTCAGGAGGTGGTGAGCGCTGCAGTGTTGGAGACATTTAAGAAAAAAAAGTCATGCAACCATCTTTCTGATTAGAAATGGGCATGAAATGAACTTTTAATTCATTTCGTTATTTGTTATTTGTTTTGTTAGCTAACAAAACAAATAATGAACCAACCCATCAAAGAAAAACAAAACAAAACAAAACAAATACCTTGTCCTCGCCAGTAGCCGCCGTAGTCCTCCTGGTCTTGGTGGGGAAGGGAGGCCTGGACAGGTGCCGTCCCCAAGCCAGTGCCTCAAAAAGTCTCACTGGGAACTTTTAAAACAACAAAAATGAAAAATGAAAAAAAAAATCAAATCAAATTAAAAATAATAATAAAAGGAGCACTGACTTGGCTCCAGGGGTGGCCGGGTCGGCGCTGTAAACCAAAAAAGTAAATTAAAACAACAGAGCCAGCGCCGTCCCAGCCCCAGGGTCCACATGGTCAGCATTTTCTAAATAAATAAATAAATAAATAAATAAATAAATAAATAAATAAATAAAGGAGCGCTGACCCAGCCCCAGGAGTGGCTGGGTTGGCACTCTAAAATTAAGAAATATATATATATAAAAATAAAACCAGTGCTGACCTGACCCCTGAGGCAACGTGGTTGGCCCTAAGAGACGTGCGGTCGGCACTGTAAACCAAAACATTAATTTAAAAAATAGAGCCAGCGCTGACCTGGCCCCAGGGGCCACACGGTCAGCACTTGAAGGGGGTGGAAACACGAGGCACTGGTCCAAAGCCAGCGCTTCAAAAAGCCCCTGCCACCGGGTCCAGGATCAGCCCCCTGCCGCTGCCGCCACTGCCGCTGGCCGGTAAGTCGGACCCAAACTGGTCCAGCTCAGTTTGGGTTCATACAATTTTTTTAAAAAAAAATCATATGAACCCAAACTGAACCGAACCAAGGGTGGGTCCAAAACAGACGAACCTGAACTATGGGTTTTCTGTTTTGTGCCCACCTCAATTTCTGATATACTTTTATTTGGATTCCTGCACGGAGCAAGAGGCTGGACTTGATGGCCTTATAGCCCCCTTCCAACTCTATGATTCTATGATTCCTAGCAGGTGCCTTTACATGTCGGCTATTTAAATTCACCTTAACAATAATAGAAATAAATACCCTGATGGCTCTTATTCTCTTGAATGAACACGGTCAAACCAGATTGGAAATTCTGTTAAGTATATGGGTCACATACTTTGCCGTTTCATTTGCTTTTCTGGTCATCTGGTGGTAGTGGTGGTGGGGATTTTGAGTGCCAAAGACTTTAAAAGCAGCATTCCTAAGCACTGGGAGAAAGCCATTGCATCGACCCTACAATCAGCAGTGGAAGCTATGACAACTAGGCTGCTCAGAGACATATGGGTGAGGGAAAACATGCTGATTCCTGAAGCTTTAGAAGGGTGTGAAATCCAAGGAAGCATAACCTCTTCAATTGTCTGAAAAAACTTTATTGACTGAAGACCTGAGTCCTCTGAAAGTATAATGCTGTTTATTCCTCAGCATTATTTTTATTGCTGGATGACTTGCCCCTAACCTTGAATTTCAAGTTCAGTTTAACAGACAAGGTGTTTGTTTAGAGGGCAGAACTATTACAGCCTCATCCCCCTACCCCCACCCCCGTTTGAATTGGATAAAACTGTAGCAGGTCCTTTATGTCACAGTAGCACCCTAGTGGTTATCGGATTGCTTCAGTTTCATGAGTTTTCAGTGAACATTATACAGTATGTATGACTTTCAGTAAATAGACCAGTCATACTTATAGTTACAAAAAAAAATGCCAGGAAATTTGCAATGACATCCCCTGCAGTTCTGTAATTCTACCCATTATTTATACTGGATTGATTTTTTTTTTTAAAAAATAATCTGGTGAAATGAGATGAGGCATAGTATTTTACTACAACTTTAGCATACCAAATTTTAAAATGGTTTCAATATGAACTGGAATATATTACCAAATGCCTTGTTTCATTTTCAGTTATGTAGCACTAACGAACGTGATTAATTGCCCAGTAAAAATGATGGATGACAAAGTGTCTTAAAACCAAATGATGAGAAAACAACGTTAAGAATGATAGAAATGCCCAAGATGTGGGGAAGAGCAAATGTTGACCCATAGTGAGATAGTGAGCAAAAGTAAGTGTAGGCTAGATATAAGATAAACATTAGGAAAGAAATTACTGTGAGAACCTGCCTGTACATACTGTATCAGAGAATCACATGATATATAAGCAGAAGGTCCTGTTTGATTGCTTTCCGGCAAGGGAAAACAACCAATGTTCTCTCTATGGAGAATTCACACATCACAGAAAATGCATCCCCAGTTTCCTTCTGTATACAGTAGTTTCATCATCAGTAGGGAACCCTGGATAGTAGAGATGGGCACGAAACAGAAAAATGGCATTTTGGTTTTTCATTTGTTGTTGAGAGGTCTGTTTCAGTTCGTTACCGTTTGTCGGGAATTTTTTGAAAAATTTCGTTACCATTTTTTGTTTTTTTGTTTGTCGTTTCTACCCGCTTTTTGCACGATTTTTAAAGCTTTTCCGTGCGCAGGCATCCTCCAACGCCCCAGGCCAGAGGGAAAACACTAAAAAAAAAAAATGGATGCTGGCAGAGACACAGTATAGACTAGGTATGCAGGGAGGCTGCAAAGGCAGCGGCGGGCGTTGCCCAGGATGCAAGGCAGCTGCAGAGTGACTGCACTGCGGGGCAGGGGAGGGTACTCACCGAGAGGTACGCAGCACACACGCACACAGGGAGGCTGCAGGACTGAAGCTAGAGTCGCAGCAGAGACAGCAATCCCACCCTAACTCCCACCAGAGACTGCAAGGAGGACGGGGGCTGCCAGAGCTTTTTATGCCCTCTGTGGCTGCCAGACCTGCCTGCCCAGTCTGCAACCTGGGCATGCTATTGGTTGAACATGATCCCATCACATGGCTTGCCTCCATTTTGTGGCTGGTGGCGACATACATTTTAAAGGGAAAAGAAAAATACATCACGATGGGAGAAGACAAAAACAAACGTTTTAAGGACCCCAACCCCCCTGGTAGGTATTAACAGACAATATAAATAATTATCGCTGTGTTTTTATGGATGTCCAGGGTGTTTTTTACCATTTAAAACAGCTCATTTCATTGCGCGTCACCATTAACTGAAACGGAACGTAAAGACCACAATTTTCGTGGTTCTGTTCGTTTCGTTTCATTTTCATCACAATTTTCGTTTGTCGTTTCGTTACATAACGGAAACGACAAACGGTAACAGAAACGAAAAATGTTCGTTCCGTGCCCATCTCTACTGGATAGTAGTGGAGAATCCATTTGTATGGGGAGGGTACTAGGTTTACGTGCTGGTGTCTCCAGTTTAAAAAGTGATAAGACTGGAAAAGGTTTCTTCATAAGACCTTGAAATACCCATGTTCAGTCTATATCAGTGTTGGCGAACCTTCGGCACTTCAGATGTTTTGGACCACAACTCCCAGAATTCCAAGCCTCTATTGCCAGTACCAAAGGACTATGGGATTTGTGGTCCAAAACATCTGGAGTGTCGAAGGTTCGCCACCATTGGTCTATATGGTTTTGATATGGTCTCCTTCAATAGTTTCACGTTATGAACATTACAAAGGCAGCTTTGTGTAAATGTTCCTGTCAGAGATTTTGTGCCACCCTTTCACGGGTCAGGGATGTTTAGCTTTCCAAATGATGGAAGAACAGTTTGTTTACCCCTTCAGTATTCACCAGGTGGGATGCAGCTGATGGAAAATGTCATCAAGAAATTCTAGAGGATAAAATGTTAATCACCCTTGCTTTATTTAACACCATGCACAGCTTCTGTTGATGTAGCTTTCCCAATCTCAATCACTATTGAGTAAAACTCTTAAATATCCCCCTCTAGTATATAGCTTGTGTAAGGGGAGAGGTAATATGCCAGCATCATTGAAAATGGTTATCTTGGAGCTTTTTATCAGTAGTTATTGGATTGGCACTCATGTAGACTTTCCTTTTCATAAGGCAGGAGGTGGTAAAATAAGATTTGCTACATTCTAAGAGTGTGTTCCCTGGCTCAGTTTGTTTCACTACCAAATTAAACTTGAACCTTGTAAGAGCCTGCATTTTAAGAATGCCCCACACTCTTTAATGTTTTTACAGTGAGTTTAAGAACCCAACTTTTGTGGCTACATTTGCATAAACAAAGAAATCATAAATCTGTGCCAACAAGATCATTTACACTGAGCTATATGTGCATACAGAATTTGGCTAAGTTTTTCATTTTATGTCTTTGGATCAGAAGAGGATATTTTGAAAATGCTGTTTCTGAGAAAGATTAAAATAACAAATCCATGTCTCACCTATATCAGCACCCAGAGTGCCTTGCTCAAAGTGAAAGAGACTGGGGGGTGGAAATTAAGGTGAACTAGCCACTGTTGCTAAGAGTCAATTGACAGAATGCACGGGTCATTAATTTTGTGTCCCTTGTTTTGTCAGTTTGTTTTTGTGAGGCCTGGTAGAGAAACTAAAACCATTCAAGCTGAAAATTATCTGCTCTGTAGCTTATTTCCCCTCCCAGCATGCACTGACCCAAGGGAGTGGGCTTCAGGTCAATGGGCCTCCATTTCCCTTCCAAACACTCAGACACTTGCAACTCTGATAGCAGATGCCATTTTTGTTATTCAGATGTTTAATTCTGCTCAAGAGTGGATTTTAATCACATGCAGGTTCAAGAATGAGGTATCTGCTCACCGATTGTAACTCCAATTTAAAAGAAGGGGAATAAAGCTTTTACCGTTAAACAAACCTCTCACACAAAACAATAGTTCATTTAGAAAAGTGAACATTGGAGGTTGGCTCTTTGATTTTATGAACGGCCTTGTTTTCTTTTAAGTGTTACCATTTCTTGGGACTTTGGATAATCGACCTTCTATCTGCTGATATAATGTTGATCAGTTAAATGTTTGATCTATCCATTGATCTCCTACTCTGTCTCCTAAAATAGTGTGTACATTGCATGTGAGAACATTCTGATGGGTATTGAATGTAAGCTATAGTGTGGAAATAAAACAAAACTCCAACAATATATTTTAGAATGGTTAGTACTTGTGGAAAACTTGTCCTAAGAACTCACCATGTTTTCAGTTTATTTATTTATGTATTTATTCAATTTATATACTGCCCATCTAGCCCGGAGCCACTCAGAGTGGCAAACAACAATAAAATAAAGTATAATGCAAACACATAAAAATAACTTCAAAAAACATTAAACATTAACTGAAATAAATACCATTGGTGATAGATGAAAACAAAGCATAACAGAAAAGGCTGTAACCACTAGGTAATGTTCTTTTTACTGACCCCAATTGACTAGACATAGTTTGTTTACTGAATTATACCCCTGATGGAGTTTAATGGTTTTCTACATCGCCATTGTCTCCCTGGCCCTGATAAAATGTGTCTGTTTTGAAGAGGAGCCAAATGGACAGGAGTTGTGTGTATAAGTGCATACCTTGAGCCCCTTTATTTGAAGAACTGGGGTGTAGAATCCAACCCACAGCTGCCTCAGCTGTGACTTTAAAACAACCACCTTATTTCTTCCTACCTTGGCTGAGACAAAGGTGCCTGCCAAAATTCATCTTGCCAAGAGCTTTGTACAGTAATACCTTGGTTGAAGAGTAAGTTAAGTTTGCATACTATGGAAAGTAGACTACCTGGATTTAGGAAAGAGAAATGTGGTAGCCCTGGTTTAATATTTCTGTGATAATAGATATTCAATCGGTACCTGTGAAGAAAATCACGTCCTTGCCTTCCCCTTTGATTCCTATTTGTGAGGAAGTTCCAGACAATCCCCCACAACCCAGCAGGGAGAGGGAGGGAGAGATAGCCACCATTGGCTCACTTATGATCATGTGACCTGCTACAGTGCTCCTTATTTACATATCTTAACTATAATTAAGATGACATGTGTGGTATAGTGTGGTGTAATTGTAGACTGGACCTTGAGAGACTAGGGTTCAGATTCCCACTTTGGTCATGGAGACTGACTGGGGAAGTGGAATTGGTAAACCCACTCCTTAAATATCTCACTAACCTAAAAAGGCCTATTACAGTCACTATAAGTCCGTTGCAACTTGATGGAACATAATAAAAATAGTTAAAACAATGTGCCATACAAGTCTGCAATCAGTCACACATTCCCAGCTTTGGGAATCATAGTTCTGTCTTAGCTGTTGCACAAGTACCACAGGCACAAGTGTGTAGTGCAAGTTGTTAGTCAAGATTCTTAGTCATCCAGGTGAGCTTATCCGCAAGTTGACTCGTGGCAACTGGACATCTTTTTTTGTCAGATCTAAATGTTTCACTACTCATCCAAGTAGCTTTGTCAGTCTAAGGAAAGTTGCTGTGGGGCCTCCAATTTATGGTTCACCATGCTTTCACACCACCGTGGTCTGGATAGTCTTGTTAAGTGGCTAGTGGCCAGAAGCCGAATAAACTTGTTAGGTGGACAACCATTTGACCATTAAAACCCAAGGGGGTGGGGAATGAACCCACCAAAACCACTCCTGAAATATCTCACTTGAAAGTCCTCCTGGCATTACAGTGGACCCTTGTATAACAAACAGCTTGTATAACATAAAATCTGTACAACATAAAAAAATCCGGAGATAGGGGAAATTTGCTTAACATAATCGCCTATGGGGAAAATCTGTACAACATAAAAATGGGATTACTCCATTTTCAATGCATTCCTATGGGAATTTGTATAAAGGAAAAATTTGCTTAACATAATTTCATTTGGAACGAATTAATTCCTTTATACAAGGTACCACTGTATAATAAATCAGTTCCAGTTTGACAGCACATAGAAGACACATAGTTTGAAAAAGGCAACACAGTTGCTGAAGTAGTCCAGAGTGCTATTGTGACTGTCAGCTGTAAGCATTCTTAAAATCAATCAGTTACTATAAGATACATTTATTTATTATTTCATTGACTAAATATATCTATATATCATTTACACAGTTCTCAAAGCAATAAACTATTTAAAAATGTAGTAATGCAAAAAACTCAAAACAAAATGTGTTTCAGGCAGAAACAAAGCATTTTAAAAACAAGTCTGAATAGTGTTGAAATGTCGTATGCAATAGTCTGTTTTTGCATTCTGTCTGAAGTTCAGAATCCATTGCTTCCTACATACTCTTTCTTAGTTCCAAAATGAGGTTTCACCATGAGCCATTTTGTACTGTGAGTCTCATATATCTGATGATGCAGGAGCAGAATTCAAATCAGGGACATCAAAACAGACTTCTACTCCAACCCATGTTCCCTCCAGTCTTTCTCCCTGTGTATATGTGTGCAGGGGTCATAGTTTAATCTGAAATCCAGAAGTAAATCCTCACTGACACTGGCTGATGTGGTGTGGCACCAATGAAGCTCTGTGACCCGCCCATGCTCCCTAGAGGGAATGTTGATTTTAACTAACATGGTTTAAATATTCCAGAGATGAGGAAGAAGTCCACTGAATTTAGCACCATCAATCTGATTTTGGTCTCTTGGCATTGCAGTCTATAGGCCACTGGGAGAATAGGACCAGGAAACTCCAGATGGATCCTTTTTCATAACTATCAAATGTTGGAAATCAAACTGCTGTTGAGGTAGAAAGCACTCAAACATTGTTTTGTGAAATGATCAGGCCACATATATTTTCTTTTTTTCTATTAAAGATGCAGATAGTAAAGAGCAAGGGTGCAACTTGGTGGTGGTGGTGGGGAAATGTGCCCTGGGTGCCGTGCTGGGGGGATGACAAAATAGTATTTGTACTTTGTACTATTCCCTGCACACCCCTGCTGCGTGGGGGTGAGGGTTGAAGAATCCATGTGTTGCCTCAGGTGACACAGACCCTTGTTTATTTATTTATTTATTTATTTATTTATTTATTTATTTACATTTTTTTAGCCACCGCACTACCAGGAGGTCTCTTGGCAGCATACAACAATGTATTAAAAACTATAAAACAATAACATTATTAAAACTATAAAATACAATACAGTTAAAATGTAATACAATACAAATTATAAAAATCTGCTGCTCATGTGTCCAGCCAAAGAAATCTAATTAAAATGCCAGCTGAATAGGATGGTCTTTGCCTGGCATGAAAAGCCAAAAGTGTTGGCGCCAGGCAGATTTCCATAGGGAAGGCATTCCAAAGTTTGGGGGAAATTGTTGAGAAGGACCTGTTTCGACATGCCACCCCCCTCACCTCTTTGAGGGATGGCGCCTTCGGCTCATATGGAAGAAGGGGATCCTTTAGGTAACCAGGTCCTAAGGCGTTTAGGGCTAGTTGTGAAATTGATAAAGGGTAAGGCAGTAGATAGAAGAGAGCTTTAGATTGTTATTTTTCTGTCTCAAGAGTGTTGTGAATATTTCTTAATCCTTAGAAGCTAACCAGTAATTTCAATAGATATAGACCAGAGTCAGTATAATAATCTCCCTGTATGATTTCAAAGATAAAATACATCAGTATATCAAATTACCCAGCTGATCAATAAATGTAATACTTGGATGATTAAATTCCTTATTTTGTTTTTCAGTTCACAACAATCTTTTTAATCACTGGCCTGTTTGCCAGAAATGGGTGTAGGTGGCCCAGTATTATTGTTAGGGCCTAGGGCCAACACCATTAATAAACAGAAAAGTGACACAATGTCTTTCATATAATGAGACAGTCTAATGCAAAGCACAACAGAAATAAGAGGAAACTCTTCAGGAACAGAAATGGAAGTGTTTGGAAAATGCGAATGTAGTATATGTGGCATATGTTGAATTCATAGATTAAAATAGTTACCCCCCCTCTCTCTCTCTCTCTCTCTCTCTCTCACAGTATGCTGCTAAATCCTCCAGACTTCACCTGGCCATAAATACGTTGTTGTTGTTTGGAGTATAAAACAACTTTGGCCTCAACTAATTCATTCACACATACCCACATACCATCACCACCACCATTACTAAGATATTTTGATTTTTCTTTATGCTTGGACTATTATCAGTTAGGGTAGACTTATTTATTTTGAATATTTTTACCCCACCTTTCTCCTTGGAAAAGGACCCAAGGTGGCTTACAATAATGAGGGGCAATATACAGTCCAGAACATTTAAGACATATTCAAGTTAAGAATAGGGAGTTTGAAGAGGCATCTTAGAACATTAAAAGGTAATACTAGAGGTACAAAAAGCACATAAGAATTCTTGAAAAGAAAAATCTATTATGGGGGTGGAAAGCAACGTGGAAAACACTGGTGTTCTTATGAAATCAGTCAATGCAATCATGTATGGTAATCCATATGAAGTCACGTAATAGGTAGATAAGTATTAGTATGCATTTCTGTAAAATATTAATATATGAATATATGTGTATACCTGCAAATGATAATGTAAACAGACAATGACATGTCTCACTGGAAGCACAAATATTGTGACTAGGGGATCTGTGCAGCTATATGAGCCCTACCGCACTTAGGTTTTGAATCGCCTTTTGCTTAAAGTCAAATAGCCTTAAATATCACCTACCGCATTTCCAATCGCTTTTTCTGCCGAGCCCCCTTGGCCACACCCCTTTTTGGCCGCTGTGTCGGTTTTTCTTGTGATGGCCACCAGGGGTCGTGATTTTTTAAACCGATTTCTAGACTGCTTTTTGAAGCGATTTGGCTGAAACTGTGGACACCATGCACCTTTTTTTCCTGGGTTTTCCCCTCTATATGCCTTATCCTGCAGTGGGAAAAGCAGAAAATTAGCTGCATTACTTAGAATGGAAGAACAACAGCATGACGTTGCCCTAATTTTTTTTTTCCGAAATAGAAGCAGATGATGGGAAAATGACGGACAAAATCAAAACAAAAAGTGATTCAGCAAAGTGCGGACGGGGAAATCGGTTCATGAGAAAATGCCAAGTGTGGAATGTTGAGGGGAGGGAAGAAGGCATTCAAAACAAGAAGTGGTTGCTGTTTGAACTAGAAACTACTGGTTCCATGGTTTGCTTCCTGGCTGAACAGCTGATCTGTGGTTTGGTGTCCCTTCCAGCCGGCAGCCATCCAGCAGCAGTGGTTCGCTCCCATCCCTAGTAACTATTCCTGTTATGTTTAGGAACTTCGAGGCCTCTGTTTTCCCTTCTTGCAGCTCATTATCTGTTAAGCAGATATGGGAGAGGCAGAGCTTCAGGTAGTACATGCTTTCCAATAAATGACTGCTCCCTGACAGCTCTTTAAACAGAGCCACCCATCTGTTTTGTCAGCTGTCCTGTATATTCCCATTGCTCCATTTGGGATACCACGCCTGCTCTCATCTTCTCTGTCTGCTCTATTCCATTGCTGAAATTAGCAGCGACACATTATACAACCTTTCTCTTTGTGGCTACGGACATTTTTATTGTATAATTTTATACTGATGTAGCTTAATATTTATTTTGAAGAGGCTGAAACAATACATTAAATCACTTTCATGGGCCGTTAAAGGAACAACCCTAAAAAAAATCCCCTAAAAACCTGGCAGTTTCTGTATTCCAAGGAATGATAACACGTTCAGATAAACACAGCTTCCTGTTTTTTTACAGATCAAACTCAGACCTTAAACAGATTAAGGTTTTAAAAATATTATATTTTAAGCCTCTGCTGTTGCTTGCTATCTAGAAATCAACAACAGTGTCTTAATGAAGAATGTTCCATGTGCTCCCTGCCCCCCCACTTTATATTGGGGGTTGGCAAAGAAGTTGAAGCTAACAGACGTAGACTGTACAATTAACCATCTCTTTCTGCTTATTGATATCTTAAATTTAACATATTCTGTCTGTTCCCAATTTTTAAAAAAAAACAGTAAAGATGAGATTCTCCATATAGCAAAGTAAAAAAGTGTGTGTTCTGCTTATATACTGCCCCATACCACTTCAAATAGTCTCTGGGTAGTTTACAGTGTTAATTTCAGTATGCAGACTACACATCGCCTCCCCCATCAAGCTGGATACTCATTTTACCGACCTCAGAAGGATGGAAGGATGGGTCAACCATGAGCCCTGGGATTGAACCCCAGGTCGTGAGCACAGTTTTACCTGCAGTACAGGCATTTAACCACTATGCCACAGTGCTGCATATATACTGTCCCATAGCATTTAAAGCAATCTCTGGGTGGTTTTCACTTGAATTATGTCAGCTACAAGTCCCCCTCCCCACTCCAGCGAGCTGGGTACTCATTTTACTGACCTTCGAAGGATAAAAGGTTAAGCCAATCTTGAGCTGGCTACCTGGGATTGAACCTGGGTTGTGAGCCCAGTTTTGGGTACGGTATAGCAGTTTAAGCATTTGCACTATGAGAACGAATGCAATACACATTTTGATTAACTATGGTAAGGATTTTTAATTCAGAAAAAAAAATCTAAACCAGTTCACAGGAATCCATTAGATAAGGCTGGTGATGTGGATCTTTATGTTATTGTATAACATAATAGCTAGTCTTGTCTTGTCTTGTCTTGTATAACATAGTAGCTGGGGAGGTGGGGACATGTCCTTAGTGGAGCTTCATGCATAATGTCCAGAAGTGGAATGAACATTTGCACAAAACTCTAATTTTTTGAGCTTCACCTGTATCATTGGAAGATTTGACCTCATGCTTCACATGCTTCATGTTGAGCTTGAGATCTTCAGAGACCCAGATTGTTTACAAAAGTCAGCAGTCTCTCATTCCTTATTGATATATCTCAGTTTTTCCACCTAAGTCAAGACTTTGTATTTTTTTCTTGCTAAAACCCCTTTTTAAAGGTCCAGTTGTCCAGGCTGTTAAGGTTCTCGTGATTTCTGATTCTTCTTCCAATATACCGGTAATAGCTACTATAGGTATCATGTCATCTGCAAATTTAATTACCATTCCCTCCTCGTCCTCATTCAAGTAACCCTCCTCTAGGTAACAAAGGTATTTCTTTTCCATGAACTGTAAATTCTTAGTGCATGTCTAGATGTCATATTTTTCAAGCAGAGGAGATCTGCAAACTGATGGCAGAAATTATATGTGTTATTTGCCAATGCATTGTTATCAGTTACAGTAAAAGCAGAATCAACAATATGAGTAGCAATGGATTCTGAAATCCTCAGACTGAGTATTCACACTGGATATACATTTTTACAAGTCAGTTGGGGTTTGACAGAATCTCCTCTAAATTTATCTTTGTAGGTTTGGGGAAGGAGATTAAGACCATCTTAATCTGGATGAGGAAGAACAAACTGAAACTAAACTCAGACAACACAGAGGTACTTCTGGTCAGTCAAAAAGATCAAGGGATAGGGATGCAACCTGTAATGGATGGGATCACCCCCCCCAACTGAAAACAGAGGTGTGTAGCTTGGGGGTGCTCCTGGACTCATTCTTGAGTCTAGATGCCCATGTCACAGCTGTAACCAGGGATGCATTTGCAAAATTAAAACTAGTGCACCAGTTACGCCTGTTTCTTGAGAAATCTGCTCTGGCCACTGTGACACATGCCCTAGTGACCTCCCGGTTGGACTACTGTAATATGCTGTATGTGGGGCTACCAATGGAAAGTCTCAGGAAACTTCAATGGGTCCAGAACGCAGTAGCCAGATTGTTGACTGGGGAGGCTTACAGAGATCACATTACACCCCTATTAAAGCAGCTCCACTGGCTGCCAATCAGCTATTGGACACAATTCAAGGTGCTGACCTTAACCTAGAAAGCACAAAATGGACTGGGTCCAAGCTACCTCAAAGATTGAATATCATAATATGAACCGGCTTGGGTGCGAAGGTCATCAGGAGAGGCCTTTCTCTCCATCCCACCACCTTCACAGGTGCATCTCAAAACAACACATGAAAGGGCCTTCTCTGTTGCTGCTCCCAGACTTTAGAACTCCCTCCTGCTGGAGGCCAGGACTGCCCCATCTCTGCTGTCTTTCCAGAGGCAGGTAAAGACCTTCCTCTTCAGGCAAGCTTTCCTTGAATGAGGGACTTCCTACTATATGACTTTATATGGATTACCCTACATGATTGCATTGACTGATTTCATAAGAACACTTGTGTTTTCCATTTTGCTTTTCACCCCCCATAATAGATTTTTCTTTTCTTCTTGTGTGCTCTTTGTAGTTCTAATGTTACCTTTTAATGTTCTAAGATGCCTCTTCAAATTCCCTGTTCTTAACTTCCCCAGGACTCATCTCCCTCCTGATGAAATCTCATACTCCCCTCTTGTTAATCCTCTATCTCAGCTGTGGTGACCCCTGTTCCTTGTGGGAGATGAACAGGAAAAGGGTTGCCTGGGTAATGCTTTATTTTCCTAGTAAGAATGGCATGGGGAATGATGAATAATGAATATCCAAACTTAGCAATTGTGGGTCCCTCTCTCCTGTGTGCTTCAAAGCAATTAGATAGACTATAAAGGAATTATAATGCATATCTGATTTTTCTCTGCTATTCCAGAGGTCAGTCAAGTTTGAAAACAGCAAGAAATAAATTTGGGGCAGACAGGAAAAACCTTATGCATCTCCAAGCTGTTTGGCAGCTTTCTGGGGTTACTTAAATAGAGTTTGGGCTGCCATATTTAAGAAAGGCCATAGCTGTGCCTTGCATCCCAGTCCCTACTTTGAGTAACAGGTGGAACTAGACTTAAATTGAATTTCATTTTTTCTTTATGGTCTTTGACCAAAATACTACATAGACTGCCAGGATCCTGCCTGTCACAGAACCTGTCTCTGGAGGGGTTAAATGGTGAAGAACTGCTGGAGGAGCCTTGCAGCTCAAGTCAGCAGGCAGCTGGGTCTGATGACTCAGCTGAAAACATATCTTCTCCCCCTAGAAGGGCTATGAGCAGGATTCTGCAAAGACGTGCTACCAGGAGAGCTAGGGAAAGGGTCTTTGATGCTAGACAGGGAATCAGGTCGGGAAGCTCTGAGTACTAGCAGGAGCCTTCCCAGAAGTAAGGGTGTGTTCCGTGTTTTGGGATAAAGCTGGTAAGCTCACCTTGAGCTTTCTGTGGGAGCAACACATCATTTGAACTTGCAACCACGTTCCTGACTGTGACCTTGGCTCTGTTTCCTGATTTTGAACTGGTTTCCTGGACAGCGGCTTAATCTGTTCCCTTGGGTTTGGCATCTGGTTTCCATGAAATACTCTGGTTTTGACTTGGACTGTTAATTGCTGGGAGTTGGATTCTGTTATTTATCTGGCACTTGATTGTTAGCAACGGACTTGAACTTGCCTGGCTTTCCACTAAAGATCTTGGCTAAGAACTGAACCCTGTTTGTGTGTGTGCTCTGTGTGCGGGGCTTGACAGTTTGCTCCCACCCAAACTTCTTCAAGCAGAATGGAAGAGGAGGGGGCTGTTGGGATGACACCGCTGGCAGCTTTGCAAAACCAAGTGCTGCTTTTATCTCAGGCAATTACTCAATTGCAGCACGCTCCAGCACCAGCCGGATTGCAGCCCCATTGGCCTTTGCTGCCTCCTGACCGGTTTGAAGGCAAGTTAGAGGAATTCCCTGCATTCTTGGCTCAATGCAAGCTTTTTATTGAGGGGTGTGCTCAAGAATTTCCTACTGAGAGGTCTCAAGGTCTGCTTTATCATCTGTTTGTTGAAAGGACAGGTGGCTAAATGGGCTACACCTTTACTCCTCAGTGCCTCACCTCTACTGGATAATTATCAGGCTTTCCTGAATCACATTTCTTCAGCTTTTCAGAACCCCGTACAGGCTGCTACTGCCAACAGGAGACTCAGAGCTCTGAAACAGGGCAAAGATACAGTGTTTGACTACACCACTGTGTTCCGTTTGATAGCACAGGATCTGAATTGGAATGAACCGGCACTGATTTCTCAGTATATGGAAGGATTGGCAGATGAAGTGCTTGATGAACTCTCTGGGGCAGCTCACTGCTTTGTGGATGATGGGTTTGTGTGGTGCCATCGGATTCCAGTACAGAACAAGGAAACTCCTTTGCTGGTAGAATCCATTGAGGGTCGGTTAATTCATTCTGGGCCGATAGCTCAGGAAACCTGTCCACTTACTCTTCAGGTAATGGACCACAATGAGCAGATTTGCTTTAATGTAACTCAGATGCTCCGGTTTCCTCTTGTCTTGGGACTTTCCTGGTTGCGAGCTCATAACCCATTGGTGGATTGGGTGCAAGGGGAATTGTACTTCAAGGTTCCTTGCTCAAAGAAAAATTCTTCTACCATCCTGGCAGCTGTCCATGCTACATCTGACCCTGTCTTGCCCCAGGTATACCAAGACTTTGCGGATGTATTTAGGAAAAGGGGGCTGACAAGTTACCTCCTCATTGGCCCTATGACTGTGCCATTGATCTGATACCTGGGGCACCCTCCCTGTGGGATGAGTCTATCCTATGTCCAAACCTGAGTTAGAAGCTTTGAGGGCTTTCTAGATAAGAAACTTCGACGTGGGTTTATACGCCCTTCCAAATCGCCATTCTCCACACCGGTGATCTTTGTAAAGAAGAAGGGAGGGGAGCTTCATCCTTGTAATGATTACCGGGCATTAAACAAGATCACTATTCGGGATCGGTACCCTTTACCCCTCATCTCTGAACTTTTGGACCAGTTAAGAGGGGCAAAGTGTTATACCAAGCTGGATCTTCGTGGGGCGTATAATTTGGTGCATATCCGTAAAGGAGATGAGTGGAAAACCACGTTTCGAACCCGGTACGGCCAATATGAACATTTAGTAATGCCTTTTGGACTGACAAACGCACCCAGTGTATTCCAGTGGATGATGAATGATATTTCCCATGATCTACTAGATCGTTGTGTGGTCATTTATATAGATGATATCCTGATTTATTCCGCTGACCCAGCTCAGCATGTTCAAGATGTTCGTCAGGTCTTGCAGCGTCTCCGGGAAAACGGACTATATGCTAAGCTGGAAAAATGTGAGTTCAACATTAAGGACGGTGAATTCCTGGGGCATATTATTTCTCCCCCGGGAATCCTCATGGACCCTAAGAAAGTAGAAACTGTGTTGTTCTGGCGGCGACCACAAAACCATAAGGATTTGCAACGGTTCCTTGGTTTCGCCAACTACTATCACCAGTTTATTCCTGCCTACGCCGACATTGTTGCACTTTTAAACCGTCTCCTTCGGTCCAAGGAGCTTTTCCAGTGGACTCTAGAAGCAGAAGAGGCTTTCTCTACTTTGAAAACCCGCTTCACCTCGGAACCCTTGCTCTGTTATCCTGATCCACAATTACCCTTTATAGTGTAGGCTGACGCATCTAGCGTTGCTCTGGGAGCAGTGCTATCTCAAAAGGATGATCCCTCCCCAACCCCGCGTCCCTGTGCTTATTACTCTCGACAGTTAAAACCTGCAGAGAAGAATTATACTATCTGGGAGCGTGAACTGCTGGCCATCAAGACGGCTTTTGATGTATGGAGGGATTACCTCGAGGGAGCTCGACACCCTGTTCAAGTATTGACTGATCATCGAAACCTTGAACATCTACAAACAGCCCAGCGATTGACTCAGCGACAAATCTGGTGGTCATTATTCTTTTCCCGGTTCGATTTCCGGATCAAGTACATTCCTGAAGCTCAGAATAAAAAGGCTGATGCGTTATCCAGAAAACCTGAGTATGCAGCGCCTGTGAAAGAGACCTTAGTGGCGCCCATCTTGCCTCCCTCTGTGTTCGCGGCCACGAAACCATGTCTCAGCTTGGCAGAAGAAATCTGTGAATCTCAAGCTCGTGATTCATGGACTCAGCAACGTCTTCAGGAACTCCAGAATGGGAATCATGGAGAGTTTTCTGCACAACAAGGGTTATTATTACATCGAGGGCGGTTATATGTTCCTGCTGGTCCTCTTCGTAACCAGGTGTTGCATCTCTCACATGACTCTTTACCTGCTGGACACTTTGGACTTTACAAAACTCTGCATCTTCTCACAAGGGAATTCTGGTGGCCACATGTCCATGCTGATGTTGCCTGATACGTGGGTTCCTGTGAAGTTTGTTGGTGGACAAAGGATGTTGTGACCAAACCCTCGGGTCTGTTGCATCCTTTGCCAACACCCTCTGGTCCTTGGAATGCTGTCTCCTTAGATTTCATCATGGATCTTCCTCGCTCAAAAGGGTTTACCAGCATCCCGGTCTTCATGGATTTGTTCACAAAAATGGCCCACTTTGTTCCTTGTCCTAAATCTCCTACTGCATCAGAAACAGCTCATCTCTACTTGCAACACCTTTTCAGACTTCACACCTCATTTCAGATCGTAGGCCACAATTCACCTCCCGCTTCTGGCAAGCAATGCATAAGGCACTAGGAACACAAGTTCACCTGTCATCAGCTTACCACCCCCAGTTAGATGGTCAGACTGAGTGCACTAATGCCACCTTAGAACAATATTTACGCTGTTATACATGCTACCAACAAGATAACTGGGCGGATTTGTTACCTTTAGCTGAATTTGCATATAACAATGCTGTACATTCTTTCACTCGCCAGACCCCATTCATAGCTAATTATGGGTATCATCCTCAATATTTTCCAACTACCCTTCCTTCCACCTCTGTGCCAGCTGCGGATGCATACATTCAAGAACTCAATGGCATTCAGGAATTATTGCGAGAGCAACTTGACCATGCTAAGGAAGTATATAAGAAAGCAGCGGACAAGAAAAGACAGGAAGGGCCACAGCTAAATCCAGGCATGAAAGTTTGGCTATCTACTCAATACCTGAGACATCCTGGGCAATCCTGAAAACTAGATCCTCGGTTCATCGGTCCTTATCCCATCTTAGAACAAATCAATCCAGTTGCTTTTTGTCTGCAACTACCTGATTCCCTTCATATTCATCCAGTATTCCACCGATCCTCTTGATTCCAGCTGCAGACCCCTGACCCCAACCGACCACCGACTCCTGAACCTCCTCCACTGATTTTAGTAGAAGGAGAAGAAGAATATGAAGTCCATCAAATCTTGGATTCTCAAATACACTGTGGAGGATTGCAGTATTTGGTAGACTGGGAAGGTTATGCACCTGAAGATCAGTCATGGGAACCTGCGTCCAACTTGCATGCTCCTGAATTGGTTCAACAATTCCATGACAGTTCCCCTGATAGGCCTGGCCCATTGGAAGAGGGGGGCCATGGGGAGGGGGATAGTGCCAGGACTCTGCCTGTCACAGAACCTGATTCTGAGGGGTTAAATGGTGAAGAGCTGCTGGAGGAGCCTTGCAGCCCAAATCAGCAGACAGCTGGGTCTGATGACTCAGCTGAAAACATATCTTCTCCCCCTAGAAGGGCCATGAGCAGGATTCTGCAAAGACGTGCTACCAGGAGGGCTAGGGAAAGGGTCTTTGATGCTAGATGGGGAATCAGGGCAGCAAGCCCTGAGTACTAGCAGAAGTATATCCAGGAGTAAGGGTGTGTTCCCTGTTTTGGGATAAAGCTGGTAAGCTCACCTTGAGTTCTCTGTGGGAGCAACGCATCATTTGAACTTGCAACCACATTCCTGTCTGTGACCTTGGCTCTGTTTCCTGATTTCGGACTGGCTTCCTGGACCACGGCTTGATCTGTTCCCTTGGGTTTGGCATCTGGTTTCCGTGAGATATTCTGGTTTTGATTTGGACTGTTAATTGCTGGGAGTTGGATTCTGTTATTTATCTGGCACTTGATTGTTAGCAACGGACTTGAACTTGCCTGGCTTTCCACTAAAGATCTTGGCTAAGAACTGAACCCTGTTTGTTTGTGCGCTCTGTGTGCGGGGCTTGACATGTGTTGCCTTTAACATAGAATAGATTTAATCAACTCTTCAAGCCTCCCTGTCTTTAATAACTAGTAAACAGTAAAGCCCTCAATGCCTGACAGAACTCCAACAGAGCAGTGCTCTCTCCCAGCACTCACTCTCAAAACCTTCAACTCAACTGACTAGGCTCCACCCCTTTTATATCATAGCATTCCCTGCCCTCCTGCTGGGATTGGCCGATGAACTGCATATGCATTACTCCTGTTTCCAGGGTGTTGTCACAATACCTCCTCCCTTATAAAGAAATTTTAAGGGAGTAAATTTACCGCAGTTTGCTCACTTAAAATTCTCTTCTCTAGCCTATTTAACTAATGCATACATCCTTCTGTTTATCAGATTCAACTATACATATCTATAAACTGTTTTATAATATGTTCAACCTTCTTACTATATAATACCATTAAATGCAATAATTCTTTCTATATCATTACATTTTAGCAACGGACTTGAACTTGCCTGGCTTTCCACTAAACATCTTGGCTAAGAACTGAACCCTGTTTGTGTGTGTGCTCTGTGTGCAGGGCTTGACATAGACATTCTAACATCAAGAACAATACAATTAATACACTTGATCTAGCAAGACCCAGACTAGCATGGGCCATAGAATTACTAATCATTTGTACCACAAAAGGACAAAATTTATAAATATAAATGACAATACACAAAATTAAAATTCCTACATTGAGCAGTTAAAATACTTTGAACCACAAGCTATAATAAGCTCATAATGAGCATGCTCTAGGGGCCTGACATAAGCAGTATCTTGCAGTAAGCAATAGCTGCTGCACAAAATCTGGCCACTGCCATTTTAACATTTGGGTCTCTATTAGAAAGTAATAGGTAGATATAAAATTCCATAGATCTTCCCGGAGACTTTTGGAGAACTGGATACAAAATATTGTTACGTAAATCCCTATAAAACCCACAATATAAGAGCACATGTCCCATGGTTTCCACTTCACCAGAATTGCAGGGGCAAAGACGGTAATAATAAGGTACCCCTTGAAATCTTCCATCCAACAATTTAGAAGGTAGTACATTCAGTCTTGCTAGTGTAAATGCTCTTCTAAATTTCAGAGGAAAAACAGTGTTCAAGTAAGAGTGGAGCAAAAAAAAACAACCCATTACTTCTAACAGCGCTTAAATGGGTCAGCGACAAAACTGTACTAATACTACAATCCAGATATTTGATCATATAATAAATGAGTCTGTAATGGCTGGCAGCAGTTTTCTCAGAAAGAGATATCTTATAGCGTGGCCGTGATCAAGTGAAAAAGATAAATGATGAAAATGGAACTTGCAGTTAGCACTCACTGCAATCAGAATGGACTATGTATAGGTGTATGCATTCCAAAATAAGTACTGTAATCTAAATTTAGCCTATAGCACTGAAATAAGTGACCTTCAGCCATTTTACTCCAATAAATTTACCATATTTATGAGTTTCTGATTACATTATGTGTGATATGGGACAGAATTATTTGTTTCCATTTAGTGTTTTGAAAGTAGAACTCAAATAATTATATGGGGTATATATCTATATATCACTGCAGATACAGTTAATACCTTGGTTTACAAGTACTTTGGTTCAAGAGTGTTTTGCCTTGATCAACAAGCAATGTCTTGCAATACAAGCACTGGAAAATGTCAAATGATTGCAACTGAGCCAATGATTTTCTCTCCCTCCCTTGCTGGATTGTGGGTGATTGTCTGGAATATTCCCTCTAAGGCAATCGTCAAAAGCAGAGGGAGGAGACAGGAATGGAGATATTTCTTGCACCAGCCACCAAGGTTTTCAAAGGGGAGTGCAGATTAGAGGTACATGTTATTTTTATTTTTATTTAATTTGTTCTCAACATCCTTTCTTATTTTTCAAACAATTTCTAGTCATGGGGAAGCTAGCCAAGCTACAAATTGCATTTTAATATTGTCACATTAAAAACACAGAGCAAAATCCAGTTTTTAGTCCCAAGCAGAGCAGATTTCACAGCCAGGTACATAAACCATAGTGTGGATGTGGACTTCTAGCCAACTTCATTTTGTGAGTATAGTATGTGGTCTATGGGGCTCCAGAATGAATCATCTGAATTTCCATGATTTCTTATGGCGAAATTTGTTTTGATATATGAATGCTTTGGTTTACCAGCATGTTTCTGGAATGAATTATGCTCAAAAATATTAAAATAATATAATAAAGAAATACTTATGTACAGAGAAGCCTCACAAAATAATAAGAATTATTATTGAGAAATATAATAGTAGTTATTATCGAAAAATATTGTAATGACAAGCCACCACAAGCAACTTATTTTCTTCAATACATAGTGGAAGGTCTGTGGTTTTCAGTGTTTAGATAAGAGTAACAACAGCTTAATACTTTGGTCTGATCAGTACGAATGGGGGAATGAAGACTCATCAAATCTTCTAGTAATCTTTCTACAGACCAGTGCAAGGTGACAGCAAATGAAGTTAATATAGTGGACTCTCGTATAACAAATGGTTTGTACAATATAAAATCTGTACAACATAAAAAATTCCGGAGGTAGGGGAAATTTGCTTAACAAAATCGCCTATGGGGCGAATCCGTACAACATAAAAATGGTCGTGATTAGGGATTACTCTGTTTTCTATGCATTCCCATGGGAAATTTGTATAAAGGAAAATTCCTTTATACAAGGTAGCACTGTAATTTATTCTGACCCTCCTCAAATTCTATTTTCTTCATTGTACCACCCCTCATCTCTAATTTGTACTATAGGGTTAAGGTAGGAACCCATTACCCCTTATTCTGCCCCCCCCCCATATTACAGAGGACAGAACTGTGGATTTCTATAGGTGGTACTCTTAATTTCCTTTAGGTATTTTTAAAGCAATCCCAATATTCTGGCTGATTGCCATTTCCTCTGGGTCATGCTCCTCTTCAGCCAGTTGGAGAGAGGCTATTCTGACTTGTCAAGTCTGATAAGTGTACAGCTTTATAAGCAAAGATGAGCGATACCTTTCAGACAAAGCCCGTTTGTTTAGTAGTTATATCAACGGTGGCAACAAGCTGGAAAGCAAACGGTACTCATTTGTACTTCGTTTTGTAAGCTGCTCGGAGTAGTGGTTCACCAACAGCTGGGTGGAATGAAAGTAAAATAAATAAATAAATAAATAAATAAATAAATAAATAAATGCATAGTTCCAGTTTTATTTTAAGTCTGGGTCCATACATACTCAAAGTTGCACTGATGCTTGTGAAACTGCCTGAAAACTATCTGCCTGGCAACTTCTGTCTGAGGAGCAGTTGGTTTTGATTTGGATACTAACCTTTCTGCCTCAAGGATTTTTATCCGGCATTAGAAATTACCCTCCCTTTGTTTACAGAGAATTGATCCAGGCTGAACCTGTTAAAGTCAAAACAAACAACCCCATTCTTTATGACATGTTTCTGTACTTAGTCATCGGCCTTTATATATATTAAATCCTGCAAATGGCACAATTTATGCAGTGACATGTTAGAAACCTAATGTTGTAATCTCTCCTCCCTACCCCCCTGCCCCAGTAAAAAATTTAAGAAGGCTATAGCAGCTTAGGAGGTTTGCGTGGACAGCCTCTAACCTCCCACTGCTTGGGTTGCAGGAGTCTTGCAAAATTTAGTAAGTGAGAAGGAGAACAAAGATTCATAGTTAAGTTGGAGAGGGAGAAGATTGGATTGCCCTTAGCTGGGAGGCTGATTGGGACAGGTAGGCACAGTGGGGTGTACAATAATGAGGTGCATGGCAAATGTGAAGCACAGATGTTAAGCCAACTGTAGCTACAGTTTGAGGAGCTGTGCATGCCACCACCTCATTTGCCTTCAGGCTATGTCTACAGCAAAACATTTGGAGCAGTAAACTACAGCAACATTAGGTTCAAATTAATCTATTACTCCCGAGCTGTGAAAATGTTGGTTGCTTGTTTCGGAGTTCGCATTGCCTATGGGCAAAATATTTGAGGGAGATTTGAATGCATACTCATGGCTTGCAGAGGAAGAGGGGAAATTAGAATGGTTAGGAGCACCCTAAAGGTGTTCATTTATGATTCAGGTCTTCCACTGGCAAGGTCTCCATCAATTACCTGCTGAAATTAAAATGTCCCACATCAGAACAAAGGCAGGTTTGCAGAATTCTTGTAAATATTTTAGAAGCAATCAATGAAAGGGGATTTTCCTTTTCCTAAAGATTTGGACACATTCATGTGGTCTTCCTGGCATACACCCAGTCAGGTGTAATTGATGTTAGTCAAAAATAAAACATTTTGGTAGTTATCCATATGTAAGTTCAAAAGATTGTTCCACACACTACACACCAAATCTAGTAGTTTTACCACTGAGTGTACACTTGACAAACAGCCATATCCGGTCCCTGCTCTCTCAGTGATGGACCTGCAAAATACAATTTTCACATACCTGTTGGTAGCATTTGTTTTCTGTGTTGTAGTACTCATTTTAAAACATCATAGGTGTACAGTTTAAAAAATGGAATGGGTGTCATGAACCTTAGTATTTCAAAGTGCTTTAATAGCTGATGCACTTTAGTTGGAAGCATCTGACATACTTTCAGATACCACACTAGACTTAAACATGAAGATTCCTTTGGTGTGTCTTGGTCTGTTCCTGGCAGCCCACAGTTGACAGAGCTTCACTAACACCTTGCAAACATGAATCTAAGTATGGAACTTAGGGGAAAGTGCGGGTAGCCCAGTACATCTCATAGACTTCACCATTTCATTCTTTAGGAAGGAAGTGACATGGTGGAAAACTCTCCCTGCATTAAAGCTTATAAATAAACAATTTCTGGTGTCTAGAAAAATAGCACAGCATATTTTCATTTATGTCTAATAAGATGTCTATACAGTGGTACCTTGGATAATGAATTTAATTCGTTCTCCGGTGGCAATTTGTTATCTGAAAAACTTTGTTATCCGAAACAGTTTCACATAGGAATGAATGGGAAACCAATTAATCAGTTTCAGAGCCTAGGAAAATGACCCAGACACCTGGTTTGTGCTCAAAACTCTTTATAAAGTGCACTTTTAAAGGTACAGATGTGATGCAGACCAGGATAACTCTTTTTGCTGGAAATTTGTTATCCAAGGCAGCCCATAGGGAAAATTCATTATCCGAGGCAGCCCTATACCTGGAAATTGTGATTTGTTATCTGAAAAATTCATTATCAGGGGCATTCGTTATCCAAGGTATTACTGTATTAGGAATATTCAAACCTATGGCCTCCAATAACAATCTCAAGTGTGCTTTCCAACAAAAGGCTTGCTCTATCTATCTATCTATCTATCTATCTATCTATCTATCTATCTATCTATCTATCTATCTATCTATCTATCCCCTCATATAACAAGCAGTTTGTTTAAAATAAAATCTGCTTAATGGAAAAACTTCTGGAGATAGGGGGAAATCGCTTAACAGAATCATCTATGGGGCGAATCTGTACAACAGAAAAATGGTTGTGATTGGGGATTAATCCGTTTTCAATGCATTCCTATGGGAAATTCGTACAAAGGAAAATTTGCTTAACAGAATTTCATTTGGAACGAAGTAATTCCTTTATACAAGGTACCACTGTATTCCCAGCAACACAAAAATAATATGAACTGGCATATTATATTATATAATAAAAAGCTGAATCTAAGAATAAAAACAACTAATGATGGCAGAATAGCGAATAAAATGAAATCCAGTCACCTCAGGGAAGGATGTCACTAACCACTTCCCTGAATAGTTCCATCTTCAGCCGTCATTTCAAGCAAAGGCCCCGGTGAACCCTCCAGAGAGAGCCTGTTTCATAAAGATGGAGCCACAGCCAAGAATGCTGGATTACTAGTAATTGCCTTCCATGTTTCTGTAGGAGTGGCCACCTGCAGTAACAAGGCCTGAGGAGATTGGGTGGCGTGGGCAGACTTTGCTGGAGGTGTTCCCACAGGTAAGGAGGTCAAAACTGTTAAGGGCTTTGCATGGAAGTCCCAATAGCTTGAACTTGGCTCAGAGAAGCCGCAGGAGTCAACGCAGATGAGCTAGAACTGGCAAAATAGGTTCAAAACCAGCTCTCACAATGTTCAACTACTGTGTGCTTTTTGCTGATCACGTTGCTCAATTCTGACTGGGCACTTTCAAGGTTTTAAGTATGTGAAATTGTGACTTCAAGTGCCTGAGTAGAAATAGTGAAAACATACTTTAAATGCCACTCTAGTGTGAGCAAAATGCCTAGTTTAATATAGTTATGACAGAGTCAAAAGGAAAAAACTGAAGGTCCCCCTCCCTCTGGCTAGGTTATATTAGTGACACTGACCAGCTTTTTGAAACATATCTTGTGTATGTATATCTTGCAGACTAGTTTTTAAGATACTAAAGATCCCTGTCAATTAAATAAACTTTGTTCAATCAACCAGAACTGTTTGGAACTATCTACAAAGGAAGACATGTGTATATAGGTTACAATATTGTAGTTTCATATAAAAACACTTAATTGAAATGCCTAAGAGCTGCCCAGCACAAAAGTCAATAAAAAACCTTGAATAGAGTTTATAGCGGTTGTCTATGTACATAATTAAATCCTTCAGGCACTTTAAAACTCGGCAGAATAAATGGTTATGCAAGAATGGCCTGCTGAGAGAAGAAATGCTTGTATCAGCTTTAACCAGCTGGTTTATGCTTGGCGTTTTGTGTGTCGGAATGAGAAAGCTATTAGGACACTGGAAGACTGCAAGCCACATACAAATCATCTTTGTTACTGACACTTCAGGGAGTACTTTATGGTGGCTGTCAGGATCAATACAGGACTTGGTTTCTGCTTGCAAAAGTCAACCGTTGTTATTTCAAGAAGAGTTGTTAGTGACAAAGACAACATCTATTGCCAAATACTACGAAGGCCCTTGTTCTGTTTTTAAGCTTCTTTGCTCCAATCAAAAGTTAAAATTTGAAATAGGGTAGGCCTGCATAAGAATTCTGGGTCTGACAGTTTAGCCAAGGTTAATTGCTCAAAATGGTCTATGGCTGTAATAAATGTTTTTTTTTTTTAAAAAAAAAAAAAAAGAAAGAAAAAAGGATTGGGTTTCACTGTTCTTTGGGGAATAGGGTCTGAGATGGTAGGATTGTTTTGGGGAAGAAGTAATTCTTATTTTTTTTTTAAGAAATGCTTAATTAATGTCTCCAATAGGAAAATTATAGGGTTTGCTTCTTTTGCTGGCCCTCCAAGTTATGATAAATGATAGCACACAGAAAAGATAACCTACCATGAGAGTAGGATCACCAAGGCCAAATACTCAAACTCCCAGCTGACTGCCCCATACAGTGCAGCCTCTGTTCGTGTTTATTTTTTCTGCTCACTCTTGGTTTCGTCAATCAGTATGATAGACGATAACTCCTGACTAGAGCAGCCTGCGTCCTGCTCTCTCACGGTGGGTAGCATGTTGTGGTTGGCGCCGTGCAGTCGGAGGATCACCCGCATCAGAAGCATGGGGGGGAGGATGAGGTACGGAGCAGTCTTCTAGCAACCAGATCCTTGGAGAATAGAAGGCGGTGGTGTTATCAGCACCAAGTGGGTTTGCCAAGAAAATGACCACACATTAGTAGCTTTGTTTGGGTAGAGTCTGGGAAGAGCGGGCTCACAAAATTGAGACACTCTGTTAAATCATCCCAGTTTGAAGTGTTAAAAGACAGCTTCTTCCCAACCCCCACTCCCCCATTATGCTTATTGCCAAAGGCAATTCCATTGCAAGATTCCAAGAAGCCCGGGATAGATCTTTTTCCCTTCTTAAAGTTCAGTCACATACTATTATCATCTGCACAAAGCAGTGATGATGCATTTTTCATGTCCTGCGCTCATTTCTAGCTGGCAGCTAGCAGTATTCTTGTAACCAGAAGAAGTGACTTTGGGAAGAAGAAGAAAAAAAAATCTTAAAAGGATTTGATAAAAACAACACCATGCAGTGCTTGAGTTCACTGGTGACATATGAAATGCTCGTCGGTAAGCCAACAGCTCATCAGAGAGATGGAATTTCCTGAAGAACATATGCAGAGCAACCCACGTTACTCTTCAGTGTCAGTCTATTTGCCTGAGGATATAATTTGTTCTTTTAAAAGTTTGGCTCTCCTTTCACTAACTAGAAAGAGACCAGAAATGTGTACAGTACTACAGTATTGATCAATAAAATAAAATAAAATAAAATTTCTCACACGGGCCTTCCCTACACTGTAGTTGGTAATCTCATTCTGATTCAGTTGCTCAGTCAAAAATTATGTCAATCTCACTGATTCAGTGGGTTTATTGCAGTAAGAATAATTCACTCATGCCACACCTTCTAGTTTACTCATTGGTTTAATACAGTACATTGTTAAATCTGTTTACATATGAATGCGAATTAACTATTTGGAACAAAATTTCTTTGTATTCGGTGAAACCCTTCAGTGGGACCATTAAACTAGAAGAGGCAGAATGTGCATGTTAAGAGTTTTCACACAGTATATTTGATCAGCTTGAGTGATTCGCTAAGAATTTGCATGGTCTAATAATTTTATCATCCTATAGAATAAGCCTCACATTTTATTTTCTGCATCTCTTTCAGTTCTTTGTAATATGGCTCTGAAGCCTGTTATAATTTCCAAAAACTGCTTAACAGTCACTCTGTCAGTGAAGAAACACAGTTATGACTATGTTGGTCTCATCTGCTTTCTGTCCAGTGTGTCCATAGACTTGGAATTTAAATATGATTCTCCTTCCCCACAAGAACAAATGCTTTAAAATTCTCTCCTCTTGTCAAGGGTTCGAGTGAGAGGACAGTGCCTCCCCTGTCTTCTTCTATCAGCCTGTGGAGCTATTTGCTTTTGAATGCGATAGCTCAAACAAAACACATTTTCCAAAGTATTCTCACTAATAAATCCCTCCCCTATACTGCGGTGAAACTGAACACTGAAATATTAGTTTTATTCAGGCTAATTATCTTACTGCTAGCTCATGAGCTGGAGGATTTAGGGGGTGGTCTGTTTCTAGTTATCCTGCCAAAGTTTTTGACTTGATGGAGGGGGCCTGTTTCATAGTACTTGGCCTCCCAACCTTTGTAACCCCTAGTTTCCTATCCTTTTTGAATCATACGTTTACCTTCCCTCCTTGTGAAAGAAGATTGAAAGCTTATTCAACTACGAACTGGCTGCAGACACCAAATCATTGGCAGTCATTTCAAAATATATCTTTTCCCCTGTCCAAATACCCTCACTAAAAATAAGGTAGAGGTTGTTGTGACTGCTGATAGAAAAGAATCTGGCTATTAATAAAAAGCAGACAAGAAGGTTGAAACAGAGCTTCCACTGTTACCGTTTAGGCACTTTCTATTACGTTCTTTACTGCAACACCTGCAGCTGCTCACTGTGTTCATGACTGAAATAACCCAGGTCCCTACAGAGAAAATACTATGTATACTTTCATTAAGTTAGTTGTGTTTAAAATTTAACTTCACTGAAATGGCAAAGGAGTTAAGTGTGGAGGAGATCATAAAAACGCCGAAAGGAGGAGAGAGGTGGCTTCTTTATTTGCTTTTTTGCATCTGCTTACGTTAGAACACTTGCATACTATATCTCTGGATCATTAAGACTTCACATGGTCCCAGGAATAGATGTTTTAATCGTTTCTTAATAGATATACACAATCTTCTGTTCCTGCTGCTACAACCAAAGCAGCATTTTGGTGTTGAAATAAATGCACGCAGACAGCACCACATCCACCCCGAGAGCAAAACTCTGGAGCTGTTTGTTTTACATTTTGTCTGTGTGGAAATGGTGTGGCAGCTGTCATAAATGCTGCACTGGGATTTTGATGCTACTTTCAGTTATCATTACAAGCACTGCAGATAAAGTCTGCATCTAGTCCCTTGATGCAATTCTGCTGGTCTTTGATGTCACATTATTAAATCCTCTCCCAGTCTCCAATGCACAATATAAGAAAGCTGATACAAAATAGTCCCTTTCCCCCTGAACCTTGTGTTCAGCTTTCTACAATTTGCTAGAGAAAATCATGTATCTCTTCCCATAAGACTGGCAATTTTCCTAGGGAAAAACTGTCATTTTGGGGATGCAAGATCCCAAATAACACAAGCAGGAGCTGCAACACCGTGCGATAGTGTGAACTTTCTCCTCCTCCCACCAGCTGGCCAGTCTGCTAGCTGTGCCCTTCTCCGTAACATTTCCTACTCTCTTCTCCTCTCCTGTTTAATTTCCTCCTAGTATAAGTTCATAGATGGCCTTTGGCTACTTAGCATGCTTAGTCTTTGGGGAGCAAAAAAAAAAGGGAGCAAAGCATGGTGTTTATTAGAGATGGGCACGACTTGAAAAAAAATTTTTCGAGTTGTCGTTAGTCGGGCTGGTTCCGTTTCGGGTCGTTTCTGTTTTTCGCAAAAATTTGCAAAAATTAGTCGGTTTTTTTTTGTTTTTTCATTTTTGTTAGTACTGGTTTTGGGGGGGTAGCGGGCTCCTGGAGGCACCTCTGTGGGGTGGGTGCCTCCTCTGGCCCGCTATAAAGGGAAAGCGGGCTCCTGGAGGCACCCGTGGGTGCCTCCTTTCCTCACCCACTAGGAAGGGGAAGCAGGCTCCAAGAGACCCCTCAACATGGGGGTCTCCCCTCCTCACCTGCTGCTGCAAAATGGCATGCAATAGCCATATGGATATTCATACCAGTTGCAGACAGTGAGACCAGTGAACCCAGAGCCATAGGGTGATGCCTAAGGCTCTCGCACCGCCATGTCTCACAAAGAAGGGAATCGTACTTGCCTGTAGTACAATGCAAGTAGATCTGGCTTAGGGTTAAGGTGGGTTAGTGCAAGGGCTAGGGTTAGGCTAGTGACGGGTAAGGTTGCGGTGGGCTAGTGGGTTGCACCTCTGGGTGCCTCTCTGACCCACTAAGAAGACAGTCTGTGACGTATGGGTAAGGAGTCAAGGATTAGGGTTAGGGTTAGGGGGCTAGGGCAGGTTTTAGGGGGCTTTTGGCACATCCCAGAAGTCTCCATGGCCAAGTGGCCATGCGATTGGTGGGATGGCTCCAAAATTTGCATGGTCGTCCACTCCCACATGGTTGGCCACTCGGCCAGCCCATCATTGCACAGGTGTAAATAAAATAAAATAAAATAAAATCAATGGAGGACAGAGGAGGAGAGGAGAGACATTTTGTTGCAAGAAAAAACCCACTGCTACTGTGAAAAATCTGGCAGTTTATAAATTTTTGCGTGTTTCTGTTGTGCTTGTGTGTTTTTGGACCACGATTTCAAAAACAATATTGCGTTCGCCGCCCCATTTTGGATCCCCGCCCGCACCGCATGGCATGGCGAGTCCGGCTGTCCAGGATGGGGGGGAGACGGGACCCCCCTCCAGAAACCACCCCTCCGGTAGGTGCCCTGCGCCCTTAGTCAAGCAGGCATTTTTCCGCCTGCTTTTTTGGCCCGGGAATGGGTGGGGGGAGAGTTTAAAAGTTTTTTCCTGTGCCATCCGTGCCGCTTGCTTGCGCTTTAATTGCGGCGGCCGGCAGCGAGACTGGGCTTTTGCTGGCTGCGAGCCTGTGGTGAGTCCCACCAGAGCAGCCCAGGATGGGGGATGGGGGGGATGCCGGGGACCCCCAGAAACAACCCCTCTGGTAGGTGCCCTGAGGCACAGCAGGCATTTTTCCGCCTGCTTTTTGGCCGGGAACCGGTTTTTTTAACTTTTAAAAACTTTTTTTCTGTGCCACGTGGCATCGCACGATGCAAGGAACGAGCACGACAAATCAGACCAAAATTGTTCATTCGTCGGTTCGAGCTCGAAGTCTGGCGGAGTAATTCCCGTTACCGTTTCCGTAGAGTAACGGAACCGAGTAACGGAAACGGGAATACCGCTAAGTCGTGCCCATCTCTAGTGTTTATATATTGCACCATAGTGCTTAAAGCAATCTCTCAGGTTCTTACAAGTAACTACACATTGCCCCATCCTCCACAAGCTGGGTACTCATTTTACCAACTTCGGAAGGCTGGAAGGCTGAGTGAACCTTAAGCCTGCTTCCTGGAATTGAACCCCAGGTTGTGAGCAGAGTTATAGCTGTGCTACAAGGCTCTTCGAGATAATTTTTTAAAATGTATTTAACAAGCTATAGGCTTCTCCCTTAAGCTCCCTCTGGTAAAGATTTGGCTGTTGTAACGTATCTGGAATCCATTTTTACTCAGTGTTTGAACAGAGATCATGCACACCTGTGGATATATGTTGGTAGGATACTGAGATAAAAGGAGTGGGATGAGATGGGGGAAATGCAATAGCCTAATATTTCTCCAGGAAACCACTATGAAGATTTTTGATGCTATGTATGTTTGCAGCAACAGTAGTTAGTAATGGTGGGGATTTTGCAGAAGAGGTGCATGAGTGAAACTGGAACGCATGAATCTCCTAGGCTTGAGCTGGCTAGGCATTAGTGAGTAGGCATTAGGTGCCAGCATATGAGTAGTGGAAGCTGAGCTTCAGATAACGTGCATTTACTAATTATTTCTTGGTCTGTGCTGTATATAACCCAAAGGTTCTAAGTTCCATGAATGTTTTTCATGAACTTGATATACCAAAAATCATCTACAGTGTTGTTTATAAAGTGTATTCTAGCAACAAGTGGCCTTTTAATTATTAAACAATGTTGAAATACATTCGGCAATAATTAATTCCCTACTAAAATCAAGGAGACACGCTTGCTCACTTGGGATGCAGCCCCATTCATAGTAAAGTATATTTAACTTCAATTGATGTTGAAGGAGCCTGTGGGTTTGACTGTCCTTTAACGTTAGCCCTAACTTTTTTTCCAATTGGGACAACTTTATATTCTCTGCCTTGTGCCCTGTCATCATAATATTTATATGTAAGTGGCCCCTGTTACAGACGTTTTATCTTTACAAGAACTTGAACGGTGACTTATCCTGGATCCCAAAATGAAGGTTGGAACACAATGAATATCAAGTATTAGAAATACTTCAATGGACTTCAATGGACTTCAATGGACTCTTAAGTTTATAGAATCACAGAACTGGAGATGGGGATGAAACAGAAAAATAGCATTTTATTTCATTTTGTTTCTGTCGTAGTTTCATTGTGTTTCATTTGTAACCATTTTTAAAAGTAGTTTCATTACAAAATGGGTCCGCCGATCCCTGGGTCCTAAAAGACCAAAATGACAGAGGAGTTCCACAAGAGATTCTAAGTACTGTATATACTTGAGTATAAGTTGACCCGAGTATAAGTCGAGGCCCTTAATTTAACCCCCTAAAACTGAGGAAACCTATTGACTTGAGTATAAGTCTAGGGTGGGAAATGCAGCAGGGCCTGGCAGCTCCTCCTTTGTGAGCTGGGGGAGTGGTGTGTGATGTTTAAAATGACTTTTAGCCACTGACCAAAGCACTTGCCAGGCCCTGCTGCATTTCCCACCCTAGACTCCCCTGTGATGCAGAGGGGGGTCATGAAAAGCAGCACACAATGTTTAAAATGACTTTTAGCCACCGACCCAAGCACTTGCCTCAGTGGCTAAAAGTATTGAGCCGCATATAAGTTGAGGGCCCCCTTTTTCAGCCCAAAATTAGGGCTGAAAAACTAGGCTTATATTCGAGTATATACAGTAACTCCCTGAAATTTGGAAGGTTTGGGTTTCAAAGGTCTTTCTAATTGGAATCTGAAACCAAGCTGTAGTGGCGTTATCGCTCGCCCAATCAGGTTCCGACTCAGTTACAAAGATTTGTTTCCTAGGGGGCACCCCTTTTGGAGCTGCATAACTCAGACCCCTGAAACCCAAACTTTCCAAATTTCAGGGCCTTTCAGGGAAGAGCTTGAGCTCCCCTGCTTAAAAACCTCCAAAGAAGGAGACTCCACCATCCTCTGTGGCAGCATATTCCACTGCCGTACAGCTCTAACTGTCATGAAGTTCTTCCTAATGTTCAAATGGAATCTCTTTTCCTGTAGTTTGAAACTGTTGCCCCGCGTCCTAGTCTCTGAAGCCATGGAAAACAAACCTGTTCCCTCTTCAATATGACATCATACATATCCAATCTTAAATGCATTAGAAAATATTTGAAGGACAATGATGTGACTCGGGTCCAATTCACATATGGATTTTTTGTTTCCTAGTTGATGCACTGCTTGATGAGTTACAGCTGAAAGTGTTAATAGGATGAATTGGGAACTGCCGGATAATAACTCAGTGTTTTGAGTATCTGACTGCAGAGGCAAAGGTTGGGAGTTCTGTTCCACACTGTATCTCCTTGAGAGGGGCTAGACTTGGTGATCTCTAAGGCCCCTTTAGTGTTGCAAGTTCAAGATGTTGTTGTTCTTATTGACAATGAATATTATGGTAAAGAAATTGCGGGATATATAATTTGAAGGTTATCCCCATGGTGTTTGATCTGAAAGAGGAATGTCAAAGCTGTCTTGTCTATCAGGAAACTGATAAGCCCTTCTATGCAAGAATGAGGCAATAATAATTAGAACAAACCATCAGTGGCTTCTAGTTTTAAAAAAATCCATGCAGGGAAGCAGCATTTACCATTGTTTGATGAGAAAATGGTGTTGCAAAATGTGAAAGTACTCCTCAAAACGGACCATGAAAATCTTATGGTAAAGCAAAATAGGTTGGTAAGGAAGGGTTAGCATTTGCAATATGGAAATACTAGCTGAGAAAAGCAAACCATCATATGACAGACACTTCAGCCATTCAATGATGATAAAAATAATTCATAAAAACCAAGGTTATTTATTTATTTATTTATTTATTTATTTATTTATTTATTTATTTACTTGTTAGTTTGTTAGTTTGTTTATTTGTTAACCACCCGATTTTCCCACAGGAACTCAAGGCGGTGTGAAACATGTTGCCAATAAACAACTTGCCCAAACAAACAAATACCCCAGATATACCTAATAATAATAATAATAATAATAATAATAATAATAATAATAATAATAATAATAATAATAATAATAATAATAATAATAATAATAATAATAATAATAATAGAAAAACAAGACATAGCAACCATTTAACATAGAACCATCTTACTTCTATCTCCCCTTGCTAAAAAAATAAGTTCTATGTCTAGAACAAATTTAGTTTTCAAATTATTTAATTTGTGTTTATAGTTATCTGAGATGATATGAAATGTGTCTGAAACTAGCTGTGTTGAGTGATCTGTTTTGACTATGTATATTTTATGCTAAGAGCTATTAATGCTAACTGAAAAGACTGACATTCCAGTGATTGTCATAGCCCTGTGGTTTTAATTGGTGTGGGATTGGCAAGCCAGGCCAGAGGTGCTTTAACTGTTCTAAGGTCATGAGGACAACCACAAATGTCTTGGAAGACACCCCCAAACAGCAAGATAAATGCTATTCATGGCCTGTGGCAATCCACTAGGTTCAATGAAATTTGGTCTAATTTCCATTAAATGCTGTTTTGGGTGAGGTTTCTTTGTTCCTCTGAAACAGGGAGTTAAACAAACTGAATGTGCCCCTAACTTTATCAAATGTAGACAGGAAATTATCAGTAAATTGGTCCTATAGAATTGGAGGCAGGAAATAGAGTTCAGTGTCTCGGAAGAGTAGCCAGATACTTCCTAATTGAAAAGCATGAGCAAATTAATGAAGACTGGTTAAGTTTTTCCATTCAGCCTGTAGCGTTAGTCTTTCCATCTCTACATTGAACTGGTTTAGTACCAGCATTCTCACCATAGAAATTAATGTGTATTATTGAAATTTTATTATTGATTGATTGATTGATTGATTGACTAATATTCATTCATTCATTCATTTTATATAATATAGGCAGTTTCCTGCTAACTGTACCTATTTGGGCATTCCATCATAAAACTGGCCTTACTTGTGAACTGGATGTGACATCTTGGTTATTGCAGAATGCACATATTTTAATGTCTTGTAACTGAAATATGGTTGAGAATTAAAATAAATGTATTGGTAATGAACAACATTACCAATATAATATACCAATATATAAAAATGTATTTAAATGAACAACAGTATTGTCTAGATTCTTCATGAATTTTTTTATCTGGAGGTAAACCTAACTGTACTAATAGATGTGATGTAGTAAATATAGTGATGGATTCGGACTCAGGAGACCTGAGTTTGAATCCTGGCTCAACCATGAAAACTCAGTGTGAAGAGAATGGTATGGCCATGCCTCAAATAATCCACTTACCTTGAAAATCCTATTAGGGTGGGTGCAACTCATTCCCTACTTGATGGCACATAACAACCTAAGAGAGCTGGACTGATTGTTCTGTTCAGTTTTCCCAAATAAGAGAGTTACTCTGAAGGGCTTTGAAGAGCAGTTGTGATAAAAGAGTTCTAGCAGGCACATGAACATATTTCTGGATTTTAAGCTTGAAACACATAAGTGCAAGCCACAGGCAGTTCATTGGGGAGGCATACAGCAGAACTAGAAACAACTGGAGGTCACAATCACCCCCTGCTACATTCCAGAACATGGTCTTGGAGCTGTCTGAAGCTTACCTGCTGTTTCATCTGTGATTTGTCAGTCGGAAAAGAGAGTTGAGACTGTATGGTCTATACTTTTGTTATAGAATCGTGCTGCTTAAAACACAGACACTTACATTTGTACATTTCCACAGTTTTTTTCCTGTGATATGGTGTAGTGCATTGATAACATCCAAAGTTCTAAGTCTTCCTGTGATGACTTCTGCACTAATTCCATTAAAGTGAATCCATAGTTATTCCACTGACAGCTGTCTATCTTTACTCATGCAAATGCTTTTATTTCTTTTGTTCACAGGGGTTAATACTGTGCATAACAGTCCATCATAAAACAAAAACCTCCAAGGCAAAGTAACAAAAATGTTTAATAAAATCTAACAGGTTTGTTAGTTACCCAGGCTGTATAACAGATACTGTAATTATTCCTGTGTTGAAAAAGGTCCTGAGGGTATACCTCATGTGTCATGTTTTAAGGAGTATTTGAGTAGAAATCTGCCATCTTGCTCAATTTGTGTTTTTTGATGGGAACAAGTGTGCTGAACTTTGCCTTATTGGTTACCTACATAGAATATATCTTAAATAATGTGTAGGTCTTGACAGAGTTAAATTATCTGTATATTGGACATCCTTTTTTTATTATTGAAATCAGAAAGGTCAGAATTCAAAGAGTTGTTTTCTAGGCAAAAAAAAGCTTTAGAAGCTATTCAGAAACCTTATGAGGACAAAGAATTATTCAATTTCTATTAAGAAATACACTGTGCATAAAAGAGTACAAACCACTAGGAATATCTTGCATAGTCTCTGTTGAAACATTCACCGTTACAATTCGTCTCAGTAATGTTCACTGAAGGTACATCCCTAATGTGTAGTAGTAAAAAAAATCTTCATTTCTCATATCAGATTTTTTTCCTCCAGGATTAATTTATTGGAACCAAGGAGACTATTACAAAAAGAGAGAGAGATTGAGAGAGGGAGGGAGTCTGAGGACTAGCAGACACTGGGACTACTGAATAAGTACTTCCTGCTGTTTATTTGCAGCGTCTGATGAGAACATTAATACATTCCTGTCAGGTTTAAGTTATTTTGCCAGAAAGGAGACACTCTCATTGTTGGGTTTCCACTTGGGGGTGTCATTCAGGAGTTGCTATTTCTTTGAGCTCTTTTGCTTATTTGTCCTGTGATTACATGTACGAGCTTCCACAATTTATGAGAGCAAAGGCCAAGTGAAAGGCCACAGTTCACAGGTCACGTGAGAGGCTAACGTTTGCCAAATCAAGGAAATGATAGGACAGTGCCAAGGGAAAGGTCAAGTGTCAAGTGAAAGGCTCAGGACAGATGAAAGCAAGGGGTCTTCACATTGAACAGACCACACAGCAAAATTCCTTCATGCCATAATATTCATTACTAAGTTGCCATCCAGTTCAGATTCTACGATAGCCGTAGCCACAAGGGACGAGCTGACGAGAAGGTATGATTCAGATGGAAAACTCAACTTAATATTTACTGATGTGTAATTTCAGGAGGAAAACCTCCTGAGAAACGACATCTAACATGCAGAGTTTGGGGGAGAAGGATTCAGAAGAACAATCTGTTATGCCCCGTGTGCTTCAGCTTTTGAAGTCATCCCATGGTGAAACTTACAAATTCCAATACAGAAGAAACTGCACAGATGAGGGTTTTTAAATACGTTATGAATCTCTCTCTACCTTTCAACTCAGAAAACAAATGGTGGAGTAAGAAATGGTCTAAAGTCTCCATTACCTAGATTACAGAATTTTATGCTGAATAAAAAATAAACAAATAAGAGAATATTTTGACTGTTCCTGGTCACCATTTATTAAATATTTGAGTAAAAATGTGATAGACAATCACAAAACCTTTTGATTTTGAATACAATTAGTAATATATAATGTGGGATTTATGGGTCAAAGGTAATTGGTCCTAATATGATTTCTAGCATTCTCATTTTTTCTATGGTGCTCAGTTTATAATTTTTATGTGTTCATACCTTACTACTAAAAAGCAAAAGTTTCAGTGAGGGTCTGAAGAAATGGATGTGTCCACGAAACATTACATTAAAATCTGAAAGTTAGTCTTTAAGGTGCCACATGATTGTGTCTTTTGTTTTGTTTTTCTTTGATTTTTGCCTACTAAAAAGTAAGAATTCAGCAATCAGCAGCTGCTACCTTAGAGGTAGCCATCTAACAATTCCCTCTTCACTCCCAAATGATTATTTGTTTATTTGATCATGGTCAAGTTACAGGAGTCCTTTGGGAAGCTTTTGAGAGAAAAACTAAAAAATTCACAGTGGCAATATTCAAATTGACCTACTCTAGTTATACTACATTAAGCAACAGGATTTTGTTCATAAAATACAAAATACAAAACTATGCACTCATTCATATGGTTTTAGTCAGAATTAATCCTACCATACCATAATGCTTCTTTTACTGATCTAATAAGTAATTTGGTGGATTGTGAGAATATTATGAATGTGGTTTATTTTCCTTTCCACAAAACATTTGATAAAGCTGACTTACTTTATTTTGGTCAGGAAACTGGGCTAGTGTGGGCTAGTGAGTAATCCAGTTCATTAGTTAAAGCAATACTCATTAACGGTTGCTTATAAGATTGGACAAATGTTTTGAATGGGATATTTCTGACTTCTGCCCTGGGTCCTGCAATCTGAAGGTTTTGTTTTGTTTGGTGTTTTGTTTTTAATCAGTGATGAAGCTGTGGAAACAATTGTGATCAGATTTGTGAATGTATTCAAAATTGTCACACTCAGCCAACACTTTTGAACAAAGGAAAAAATAATAAATCAAATCATTTAATACATGGAGGGTTCATTTTGAGAGCAGTTTTTTTAGGACCCTGTCACAGGAAACATTGAGCACAGAAATGGCTGTTTTCTTTTTCCCCCTTTAAAAGAGGTCCATCAGGAAATACCTGGTCAGAAATGTCTGGTTTCTGGTTTTATCTTATTCATTTCTGTCCTGACCATCCCAACATCCCACAAAGTGAAAATTTGCTCCTAGAAGGTTTGAGGAGTAGAAAGAGAATTTTACAATTTTGTATTTTTGGAGGCCACAAACAATTCTTGGTGATGCCCACTCCTGATTCAGTGAACAACGGAGGCAATGCAAACACAACAACGTTACATGGAGAAAAGGTCAAACTTTTCCATATGCCTGCAGGAAAAAAAATCAAGCAGTAGGGATGTGAAGAATAGGAATGGGACTTGTAAGTTTTAATAAACACACACACACACACACACACACACACACACACACACACACACACACACACACACACACACACACACACACACACACACACACACACACACACACACACACACAAGACTTTTTTTAAAAAATATCATGCCCTAAAAAGAGCCTCTAAAACATAAATGATTTGTATTAACAAAGAGCGGTACACAAAAGTTTCATGGTTAACTTTTCTGTCATTCTTCTTATATAATTTTTCCCTACTCTTTGTATGTATGTGAAGCCACTTGCTTTTTTTTTCATTCAATAGAATCACCCTCTAGGGATCTCTTCTCTTCTTTCAGAACCTTCACTGTCTACGTACTCTCCTGGGCTCTGCTCCCTTTGGACTTCTGCTCCCTTCTTCCTTCACCTGGCTGCCATCAGGCTGTCATTCACTTCTAGTTCACCCTCAGCCCTTCTTCAGTCCACTAAGGAGCTGACTGTACTGTAGGAGAGTCCTTCACAGGTGCTGTGAGGTGGCGTGGCACACTGGTGGAAACAAGCAGGTCCTTCCATCCTTCTCCACAGAAGATTAGAAACCTTACTTTAGCATGACATGCCATTTCCTCAGTTCACCATTACGTTTGCCTAGCGGTTATTGGGAAATGGAAACTTGGCTGCCTGTGCACCAAATGGCATATTCCCTAATTCTGTAGCACAGTGATTACAATGAATGTTGGACACTGCACTCTTGCTTACCTACATTCTTCATTTTATGTGCATGCATTTGTAATGCTATCTCCTTATCAAAGGAAATATGCCCAAAAGGAAGAACAATGTTCTTTTTAAGGAATCAGACTGACAGACACTTAAGTCATGCAAAACTAAATTATTTGCTCTAAAAGAACATCCTGATAAGGATGGTTGAAGCTAAAGGGAGTTTTACATGCATATGCTGTATCTTAGGGCAGATTTTGACCGTAGGTAAGCCAACAACCCCACAGAATTGTTTACTTTTTCTAAATTTCTCCTTTCACAGATTTATAAACATTGCATTTAGTAAATTTTGTTGCTTTGCATTTTCAGACATCTAAGAGTGCAGGAACTGGAAGAGTTTTATATAGCCAATCAATTTTTGTGTACCCCAAGTTAGAAGTTGGAGAAAACAGTTGGTATTAAACAAGGCACTATTTAGCGAGGTTAATTGTAAAGGCATTGGGAACATTTATCCTGGAATTTAATAGGTCAAAATGACAAAAGGAGCAACAGAAGTGTGCCCATAGAAGTGAACATTGGCAAAAAAAGGGGGGCAAGTAAAGCATAAGTAGGTGTTCGTTCACATGATGTACAGGTCGAAATGCTAAGTAGTGCTTGAAGAAAGACCCACAAGCTAAACATTCTACTATTTTAACCTATAAACAACCCAGACTCATTCCACTTCTTTAATTCCTGCATTTCTGTTCAGAACTGGAACAAATGAATTTTTATTGATGAATTGTGATCAGTTAGGAAATCAATGCTGATTGCAGTTGCATACCAAGCTTCAAGTACCAAGCCTATATGACATGAGAAACCAGTGACAACTGCTGAAATTATACCACTTGAATTATCCCGGAAGCTATAGTGAACAGAATTCTGGTTCCTCTCATCAAACACCAGGGATTATCAGAATAACCAATGCCTGGCATTAATTCATTAGAAATAAATTATACTTTCAGCAAAGAGGCAGCATGAGTTGGCACTGTTGGAAATATGGGGATCCATGTCTGCACCTACCATTGCGCGGCTGCCATTCTTTCCTCTTTCTTCATGTTTCTTACACCCTCCTCTCTCTACCTCACTTCCTTCTCCCCATTCATCCATAGTCTGGGGATCTGAGATCCTCTAGAACAGGACATTTCAGGTTCTGGGAAACTATGTGGCAGCTGATTCTGTGGTGCACCAGGGTTACAATGCAGCAGGTGTTGCTCTCTAGGAGGTTGCTGAGACGTTACCCTAGAGCAGTGGTGGCGAACCTTCAGCACTCCAGATGTTTCGGACCACAACCCCCACAGCCCTTTGTAATCAGCAGCACAGGCTTGGAATTCTGGGGGTTGTGGTCCAAAACATCTGGAATGCCGAAGGTTTGCCAACACTGCTCTAGAGAGTGGCCAGTAAATCTCTTCAGAAAGTGGCATTTTAGGATCCGGAGAGGAGACCCTGCAACAGTGGAAAATGCTAGGAAGAAAACTGTATTGAAATTACTTTCTCCCTTGTAGTTAAAGCCATAAAATTGTTTACCTAATTTTAAGGCTGAGCATGTTGTGGAGTATAGGAACATTCAGGCTGAGTGCCAAAGGCCTAGTGTTCAAGCATGCCCTTAAGACCCAGGTATGCCAAGGGCACTTCATTGCCTTAAGTGTGTCTCTTCTGTTAAAAATGCCTTCCTGTTACAGGAAGAAAAGTGGGATGATATAAGATCCGAACCAGTGCTCTTTTAGAATTCTTCTTGACTTCAAGGAGCATTGCTCTCTCTTTTATCAAGTAGATATAATTCAAAATATACCAATGACAGAAAAAATAAGCATATTGTTTGGATTTTACATCCCCATATAAATAAAATATTTTCACCATTATCAAATGAGATGGCCAAGTTTGCAGATGACATGAAACTTTTCCAGGTGGTGAAGACCAGAGAAGATTGTGAAGAGCTCCAGAAGGATCTCTCCAAACTGGGGAAATGGACTGCAAAACAGCAAATGTGTTTCAATGTAGGAACATGTAAAGTAATTGGGGGGGGGGGATTCAAAGTTTTATCAACTCATGGGTTTTGAGCTATCCGTGACAGATCAGGAAAGAGATCTTGGTGTGCTGGTGGACAGCTCAATGGAAGTATCTACCCAGTGTGTGGCAGGGGTGAAGAAGGCCAAATCCATGCTAGGAATAATCAAAAACGGGATCGAAAATAAAACAGCCAAAATTATAAAGCCATTGTACTACAACTGGAGTATTATGTAAAATTCTGGTCACCCCATGTCAAAAAAAGACATAGTGAAACTGGAAAAGGTGCAAAAGAGAGCAACTAAAATGATTACTGAGATTTGGCACCTCCCTTAGAAGGAAAGGCTACAGCATTTGGGGCTCTTTAGTCTAGAAAAAAGGTGCCTGAGGGGAAATATGATTGAGAGACGTACACAATTATAGGGCATGAGACAGGTAGATAGAGGGACGCTCTTCTTCCTTTCACAAAATATCAGTACTAGGAGATATCCACTCAATTTGAGGGTTGGGAGAGTGAGAACAGACAAAAGAAAACACTTCTTTACCCAGCGTGTTGTTAGTCTGTGGAACATCCTGCTACAGGATGTGGTGATGGTATCTGGCCTAGATGCCTTCAAAAGGGGGTTGGACAGATTCCTGGAAGAAAATTTATTTATTCATTTATTTGAGTTCTATATCACCCATCTGGCAGCGAGGTCATTCTGGGCAGTTATAACAACAACAACAACAACAACAACAACAACAACAACATAATTTTTATGCCTCCTTTCTCCCCAAAGGGACCCAAGGCGGCTTACAACAATAATTTAATACAGTACTGTATATTAAAACAGCACATACATGAAATATTAAAAATAGCAAAAGACAGCATTTAAAAACAAAGTTTAAAAGGCTCCCAGCTGATAAAAACTGAATATTAAGTTGTTATACATAAAATTTGTAAAAGGCTAGAGGCCCAGAAGGCTTGCCTAAATAAATAACTCTTTTAAGGCCTCACTTAAATATTTCCAGGGAGGAGGCAGTTCTTAGTTCAAAGGGGAAGGAATTCCATAATATTGGTGCCACTACTGAGAAGTCCCTATTTCTTGCCGCCATCCAATGCACTTCCCTGGTTACATCAGAGGAAGTAAAAGTCCACCACAGGTTACAAGCCATGATGGGGATGTGTAATCATCAGGCTTAAACCCAGGGTACTTCAAAGGCCAGATGCAGGGGGGTGGTATCAAGAGACAGATATCTAGTCTCGTGCACTCCCAGAGGCATTTTGGCAGGGCCACTGTGAGATACAGGAAACTGAAGTAGATGGGCCCTTGGCCTGATCCAGCATGGCTCTTCTTATGTTCTTAAATTAAAGACAGAACATAAGATCATCAGCTGCAGACTGTCTAGCCCAATGGATCCTAACCTTGGATAGGCCAGGTGCTCATGGACTGTACCTCCTGAAACCCTGGTTAGCATAGTTAGCATAGTTCTGGGAATGACGAGAGTTGCAACCACTGGGTTACCCAAGGTTGGGAATCACTGATTTGGGAAATGCAAACTTGCTCCCAGATCTTCTGCTGTGCAAACTTCGGCCCTCCAGATGTTTTGGACCGCAACCCCCACAGTCCTTTGCCATTGGCAGGCTAAGCTTAGAATTCTGGGAATTGTGGTCCAACACATCAGGAGGGCCAAAATTTGGACATGCCTGGTGTAACTTTACATTTCTACAATTCAGTCATTGTTTGTTGTGTGTGGTCAGCCCTGCGCTTGCTTGTTTATGCTTGTACGTTTGTAAAAAGCCTTCACATAATCTCTTCAGTCCCCTAGTTACACCGAAGCTTTCCTTATCATGGCAGGAAGGTGTGTCATAAATGCAGCCATCATAGCCTTTGAACCAGAAAGCAGCATTTACATTTCAATTTTTTAAAGTTATACACCTGTCACAATAAAATGTAACAGGAAGATTGTAACCTTATCTACTAACTTACTGATTTTCAGTCACAAGTTAAGGAAGTTCATAAGATAAGGTCAATTCCTTTTAACCCAATACCAGCTAAACAGATTTCTGAGTGCCATGACTAAATCCATTGGCTGGATATGAATATGCCTTTCCTCTGTTGTTCCCATCAACAATCTCCTGAGCAATAATAGATTTTTACCCTAATAGGTATAGATTAAAGAAAGGTATTGACATATTTTTTACAAGGGATGTAAAATGTGGTCACGCTTGTCCTCAAATGCTAAATGGGAAGACACAGGATAGTAACATTTTTTTTAAGTCGGACTCAACCATGATGTGAATTGGCTCATTTGTGAGATAGATCTTTGAACAGTTATGGAACTATACAGAAACCTACAAGAGCAGCTGCCTTCTTGCATGATGGACTTTTAGAAACCTGGGTTGTTTGCATCTTTCCCAGCAACTATCTTTTTGTGCTTTCTCACGCTGCGTGTTGATAAGAATAAAATTTGGTCTATAAATTGGTATTGGTGGTTTTCTTTGTAAGTAGCCAATGCACCTTGATAAATTGTCAATGCACCATTGGTGGTTCATCAAAATTGCCACGCTGAGTTAGTTATAGCAAAAGGTTTATTAAAGACAGATAGAAATATACAGCATAGGACATTTAGGCATTACAGAGAGTGGGTTAGTTTAGGATCTGAGCGCAGCATGGCCTGACGGCCTTGCTGCTCTCTGGACCCCCTTCAGTACGGAAAATAGGTTAGTCTAAGGGTCCTAGGCACAGCATACAGGCCAGAGGCCTTGCTGTCCTGGACTCCGAGTGATGGTGAGTGGTCTCCTTTTTATACCTTTCTGTAGCCGCAGCTTACGTATTTCGTGCGTATGTCATACGTAATCATACCTGGTAAGTTATCATAATTCTTAGAAATGGCTTTAGTTCCCATTGCCTGCTGCCAACAAAATGGCGCTTTTTGGTGCCATAAGATGGTGCCCACATGTCTGCGTTGTCTTCGCTTCCCCGTTGGCTCTTATCTCGGTTAACCACAAGTATTTGTTACACTCTACAGGCTGGCATCTTCTTTTGTGTTTATGCCAACATGACCTAATACCCACAGTTGGGTTTAACACTTTATAATAGTTTTCAGCTTTATTCTCATATTTATTAATTCTATTAATTCTTATCAGTGTGCATATCCATTATTCGGAAGGGAAAGATAATAGAGACCATTGCACAAATTCAGCACATGATAAAGAGATAAAGTTCCTAGATATGCTAAATGATTGATCCCTGAAACAGATGGCTGAAGACCCAACTAGAGGTACAAGAATCCTTGGCCTGATCCTGAGTAATACACATGATCTGGTGTAAAATGTTCATGTGACTGAGCCAATAGGAAGCAGTGACCACAACACAATTAACATAATCATGATAAAATCTAAAAGAGAGATCTTAAATTCTCAAAAAGGAAATTTCCCAAAGATGAGGAAACTAATTAAAAAAAGAAGCTGAAAGGGAAAATTGAGACAGTCCAAACACTCCAAGAAGCATGGAGGCTGCTCACAAAAACAATAACAGGCTCAATTGGAATGCATACCCAAAAGGAAAAGGCGCACTGCCATGTCCAAGAGGATTCCGATGTGGCTTATAGGAGCTGTTTGGGAAGTGATCAAATGTAAGAAAAGGTCATTTAGAAGATGGAAGGCTTGTCCAAATGAGAACAACAGGCAGAATCATAAATTATGGCAGAACAAATGCATGGCAAAAATCAGGAAAGCAAAGCAAGACTTTGAAGAGCATGTAGCTAAAAACAATCAAAGAAATAACGAGGACTTCTTTAAGTACATTAGAAGTAAGAATCTTAGGAAGGCCATTGGGCCATTAGATGGCAATGGAAGGCAAGTGGTTATTAAACAGGAAACAGAGATTGCAGAGAGATTCAATTAATGCTTTGCTCCAGTATTCACTGAAGAAGACAGAGACTACATGCCCAAAACAGAGCCTTTCTTAGTAGGGAGGGAAACCGAAGAATTAAGCCAGATAGAAATAACCAGGGAGGAGGTCCTTGCATGTCTTGTTAAACTAAATGCTAAAATTGCTGAGATCCCAGCCAAAATATATAATCTTTCCCTCAAATCAGGCTTGGTGCCTGATGATGGGAAAGTAGCGAATGTAACACCAGTCTTCAAAAATTACTGACCAGGAAATTAGTGATCCAGGAAATTACTGACCAGTCAGTTTAACATGTGTCCCAGGTAAAGTGATGGAAACCATCCTAACAGATAAAATTAATAGGCACATAGAAGAGAAGGCACTGCTGAAGGAGAGCCAACATGGCTTCTGCAAGGGTAAATCATGCCTCACTAATCTGTTGAAATATTTTGAGAGTGTCATCAAGCATGTGGATAAGGGAAATCGAGTTGACATTGTTTATCTGGACTTTCAGAAGGGTTTTTGACAAGGTCCCACACCATATCTCTTGAAGGATATTATGGAAATTGAAAAAGTGCAGAGTAGGGCAACCAGAATGATTAGGGGATTGGAACGCCTTCCTTACCATCTGAGGCTGCAATGGCTGGGCCTCGTCACTCTTGAACGATGGCACTTAAGAGGTGATCTGATTGAAGTTTATAAAATCATATACGGTGTGGACAAAGTAGATAAGGAAAAACTTTTTCCCTATCGCACAACACTAGAACTAGGGAGCACTCCATGAAACTTTTGGGTGCTAGATCTCAAAGAAATAAGAGAAAGTACTTTTTCACGCAGAGGATCACTGGTTTGTGGAACTCCCTGCCAGAAGAAGTGGTGACAGCTGTCAGCCATGACAGCTTTAAGAAAGGACTGGACAAGTTCATGGAGAACAAGGGTATCAATTGTTATCATTATGTATGCCTATGGACAACCTCCGCTGTCAATTCAGACTTTTGATGACCTTTTACACAGTTTTCTAGATAGAGAATACTCAGAAATGGCTTACTACTCCCTTCTTCTGTGGGTGCCGTAGAAGTGTGCAGCTGGCAATAAGGGTTGCCGGCACGTCCTGTACAGACCTTTGCAATTGGCTAGGGGGGGGACCCTCTTTACAGTTGAATGATTCATCCCCCTGAACTCCAAACCTCTACAGATTTGGGGGGCATGCAGAGAAGTGTCCAAAGAAGTTACCCTGTGATTTTGGTGCCGATACATGCCTGTGATCACTATTTTTGGTACATATTTTATGTACCCTAAAATAGAGATCACAGGCATGTAGCAGCATAGAAATCAATTGCTTGCTCCGATTGCCACCAATTCTCCTTGCCATCAAACCGAAACCTCTCTTTTCAAGAAAAACAAAACACTTTAAAAGTACTTTTAGGGGAACCCACTTTGGAACTTAGTAACTCGGCCCCTTGAACCCCAAACCACTTCAAATGTGGGGAGCTTCCAGGGAAGAGTCCAAGGAGGCTCCCCCAGTTCAGTTTCCAAAAAAACAAAAAACAAAAAACACTTTGGTTCGGGCCGAAATGGTTTCTTTCATTTCATAATGAATTGACAAAACAGTGTTTCATTTTTTTGTTTCGTGTCCATCTCTGCTCCCAATCTCTAGCCCTACTAGATACCAAGTCACTGACTTATACAGCCAGTAATTGTGTATTGTCAGCAATTCTGACTTACAGTGGCCAAAGAAGTTCCAAAATGGTAACATTTAATTTCAGTACCTCCCCCCCAAAGGTATTAAAAAGTATTTGCACAAATAGGTTACAGTTGATACCTTTATAGGCCACTATTAAATTGGCAAACCTTGTGGACTTACAAAACTTTTTTACCCCAATCCTGGAATGAAGTACATGGGCCCCTTGCATCAACCCTTTTCTCCACCCACCTCTTGGCCAAAAGGGATTTGTATGTCTTGCAGTGCCAAATGGAGCTGGGTAAGGGAATGGAGGTGGTATATGACCCATGATTCTTTGTTTGAAGAACGGGGGAGTGACTTCGGAAGCAGCTTTTTACAATTGCCCTTCTAGCCTCTAACAAGACTTTTGCCCTGGCTGCAACACCATCTACTGTAGCCATGGATTTTAAGAACATCTAAGGCTGTGGTCACACCTGGGTTTTGATCCTGATCTTCTGAAGGTCCGGCTTTTCCTCTTCGTCCCATCACGTGATTTAAATGTGGGACAAGAGTTCTCATGTCAAAAGCTGTTTTTTTATTTTAAAGTGCAGTTCAGCCCCCTTCGCCAGCAGGTGGCACTAGTATTTGAAAAAAAGGACCACTTTGCTGGAGGAAATTAATGCTTGTTTGACCGGCTAGAGCTTCCTGTTTCTCCGAAGGTGAAAATAAATTAAATAAAACACAGCCCATCGGCCCCAGGAATAGCCAAAAACAGAAAGAAAAAGAAACCCGGATCATCAGCGTGGTCCCACGGCGTCTGCCTCCTTAAAAGTTGGATTTTCAAAGCGAGGCAAAAAATTCTCTACCTCGTAGGTGAGTCACAGAAACCTCGCTTAAGGGATAATTACTGGGTTTTCTTTTTTCTTTTTTTTCAAAAAGCCCAGTGGCCGTGGGGACGGCATTTTTGGACTTGGTTTATTTAGTAATTTAAATTACTTTTAAAGAGACATGGGACTGAGCCCTAAGAGTCACATCCTGGTAAAGCACACCTTTTACCATGTGTGAACTTCTGGGACCTGCTTTAAAGAAGAGTTATATAAACTCGAAAGCTTGCAATGTTCCTTGTTTTTTATTTTTAATAGTGGCCTATAAAGCTGTAACCTGTATTTTTGCAATTGTATTTTGTGATGGCCACACGGCTCAACCTGCTTTTTGCTTTGATGAAAAAGTATTTGGCAACACAATGAAGGGAAAATGGACAAGGACTGCAATGTGTAAAGACAAATAGAAAGAATGTGTGGCACACAAAGTCAATCATACCTTTTAAACCCCACTGATTCATATGGAATAATTAAATATATTTATCTATTTCCACCATTGGCATAAAAATACTTTGATATAAAAATGCATTAAAATGTTGCCATTTACATCAAAAATACAAAAATTCATAATCCTGTTTTATTTTCATTGGCTAGAATTCCAATCTACAGTTTGTCAAAAATTAAGTTGTCATTTATAAATAACATTTCCCCCCATAAATGCTTTATTCATGACATTAACAGTTGTGCTACAGAAGTCATATTTCATATCTCATTTCAAATAGGCATATTTTCCCAAAAATATATAGTTTTCTGTATGTCAGTCCATGCTGAGCTAGTTGCCTGTTCTCACTATTAAATATTGCCATTCATAATAATGAATGCGCAAATATGTTCTGTGTTCACACCATCAATAATTATTTTAACTGGCTTTCTAATAGGGACCGTGCTAAAATGTGTGAGAAGGAAAGTATCTAGAGAAAGCATAGCAACAAGGACAAACACAAGTAGCAAGAAGAGGAGAAACATCACCAAATTCATTGTTTATGCCCATCACTAGCCTGTAATAAAGCCTCCTTCCTAAAGTTCAGAGCTGAAGATAAGCGGGATATAAATATAATAAATAAATAAATAATAAATAAATAAATAAATATTCTAGGCAAACTCTATTGGTAAAAAAAGAAAATGAATTTAAAGCAGGGGTCCTCAAAGTTTTCAAACAGCAGGGTGGTCCACCCCCCCCAGACACCACTGGGGGCCGGAACACAGTCCAAAAGCAGCTGCGGAGGTTGGCTTGCTCACAAAACAGGGGGTAGGTGGGGGGTTGCAATTGGTCCCAGGGGCTGGATTCAGGACCTTGGGGGACCCCATCCGGCCCCGGGGCCTTAGGTTGAGGACCCCTGATTTAAAGCATAAATCGTTATTTTTAAATTTTATAATTTTATTGATTTATAAGGAAAGGAGAATCTTTGTGCATTGATAACAATCACAGAGCGCAAACATCATTTGTAAAGTTTTTAAGACAGTTATTAACTCTTGCCATCTTCTTGTCAAAGCATCTTCATCTTCTCTCCTTTCAGGTGGCTGGAAAGTCTGTCCATTTCAATAGCCAAATATAGTTTTCCTTTCAGAGCATCTTTTGAGGGTATTTCAGAGTTCTTCCAAAGTTGAGCATACAAAATTCTGGCAGTTACAATAATGTGGTTAATTACATATTTTTGGTCATATGTTACCTCAGTGTCGATAATATTTAACAAAAATAATTCTGGTGTGTATTTTAACTTGACCTTCAGCACAGTGTCTAGTAAGTTAGTTACCATATTCCAGAATAATTTAGCTTTTTACAAATCCACCACATATGGTAGAAAGAAACGGTTCTTAAAGCATAAATCACATGCATGCTACTATGACATCTTTTCCAGGTAGTTGTAACATGGTAGAAGATTCTGTGAAAAGCTGATTTACTGCACGGTAGAAATGAACAAGGGCAAATTTATTGTAGAAATGGCTACTAACAAATGTAATAGGGGCAAGTCAATGTTAGTAAATTGTAGGAAAAATAAGAACGTACCCGTTTGCACTTTGGGAATTAATTAGGAAGAAAACAGAAAATAAAATTGCAAGTGTGAGAATGCCACTGTATATATATTTTTACCATTTACTTTCATTTAGAATAACATATGTAGTGTGATTCATCCATTAGAAAAATACAAGGAAATATAGAAAGAGTCCTCTTAATTCTTTAAAGGATGAAATGTCCCAGGACAGGGAGCTAGCCAGTGTAGCTTTGAACAAGCTGCATAGCCCCAGGGTGCCCCCAGAAGAAAGAAGTTATATACAGTTTCCGAGTACTTTGTACCTAGAAAGCGCTTCAAAGTATTGCCTTCAGACAGAATTGTCATTAGCATTCTATGGAAGAAGAAGACTATGCCATTCCTTTGAGTCTAAAAGGCATCTCACTCATATATGTTGGCTAGAAGGGAGTGCCTGGATGGTCAGCATCTCACCTAGCAAAACAGGTCCTATGTTTTTAAAGAAAAAGGTGGGTATTTGTTAATGCAGTAGTTCCTTGGCCTTGGGTCCACAGCTGGTCATGGACTAAAACTCTTAGAATACTTAACCACTAGACCAGGAATTCTGGGAGTTGTTGTCTAAGAACATCTGGGGATATCTGTTCTCCTCTCTCTCTCTCTCTCTCTCTCTCTCTCTCTCTCTCTCTCTCTCTCTCACACACACACACACACACACACACACACACACACACACACACACACACACACACACACACACACACACACACACATGCACACACACAAAACTTTTTTAGAAATGGGTGTTCAGACCATCCAAAGTAAAGAGCTCTAGTTCTGCCTTAGTTTAATGGACAGGGTAAGTACATGTTGAACCCTGGTAAATTTAATGAGGCTTGAACCTTTGTTTGGCATTGATGCTCTTCATTTTTCATTAAGATTTCAAAAGAGCGGTTCACTTGAAATTTATTTTAGAATGTCTATACGTTGTCTTAAGTAACTTTAAAATGTCCAAATTGATAAATATTGTTATAGATTATCTTTATCTATTTCTTGATGACTAGAAATAAATGAGAGAAATTGGAAAGTCATGGTTTTCTATGAAAAAGCCCCGCTTTTTCCTAACAGGATTTGTTTTCCTTATTCAATTTTATTGTGACTGGAACACAATTATACAAACTGTAATTTGATTTGAAGAAAACCCCTTTTCAGCCTCATTGGTGTGACTTCCCACACATGGGCTGAGATAGATAAATGACCACAAACTTCACAAAATTAGTGTTTCCATTTAATGTGGCAATGAGCTCTAATTTGATTGGCAAAAAAATCATTTGGTGTACCTCTGCCCCCTTTCTGCTGGATAATGAAAATTTATATCTGTGTTTTAGACATCTGGGGAAGGTGTGACAGCTTTGGGGCTGAATGAAAGATTATACCACAGTGACCCCTGCCAGCATTGCCTCACACTCTGGTTACCTGAAACCCAACAGCAGTCAAGCATTTTTTTCAATTTTTTTTTTTTTGCACTAGAGCAGACCCCCATTTTATTTTGGAAAGTTAATGACACTGTAAATCTAATAGGCCATTTTAGTGCCATCCTGTGGGTATTTGAAAGTCACGTGACTGGTCGGACTACCATATGGATGTGGTTTGACATTCTCTGGTATGAGGGAATAAGTTGGCTGTTATGAGGCAATAAGTGTAGAGTATGTTCCTTATGATTCACCAAGCGGGAGAACAGCTTTTACATTAATTTATTTAAAGTCTGCTAATGATGTCCTTTGCCTTATTTGATACATTTCTTTCTTTACCTATGCCTCCATACTCCCCAGCCCCAAATTCATCACACTTCTGAAATGAGTGCTAGGTCTTGGGATTTTGTGCAACATTTTAGTTTAAGATGCGAGACAGAATGTCACCATTTTAAATCTTACCTCAGCTATGCACTCAGGAGGTGGTCTGAGGCAAGCAGCTATCTTTCAGTCTCAGCATCCTCAAGTGGAATCTGGGAGTAATTATTCTGACCTGCCCTACAGGGCTGATGCAGGGATTACTCAAATAACACACATAAAGCCCAGATACCCAAAATGTGCTTTATAAATTCAGTGCTGAAAAAGAAAGTCTCAGATACAGCTTGACTTCTCCGTACTTAATTTTGATTATACAAAAAGAACTCTTAATGTAACCATTTTTGTTTCATTCATAATGCAATGTTCAGCTCAGCCTAATTTTCTTATAAAATGCTTGTTTGCAAACTTCTCTATAATCCACTATTTGGAATAGGCAATGACAGGAGACAAAGTAATACTTCTCTGTTTCTGTTGCTAAGTCCTGTGTGGTGTCTCTTTAAGGAGTCTTAAAATCCTGTGCAGTGAAATCTGCAACTTACTTTTATTTTAAAACCCTTTCTACACGTTTGGTTCAGCTTACTATTTAATCTAATGAACTGTTATGTTTAATGTGTAGTTCATATGATCGAGTCACATGGAGATTGAATCTCCACCAAGAGCTAGAATGTCCACTAATTATTCTGCTGACCATCATAGGATTATTCAGTGTTCTTAAGGCAGCAGTTTGGACACAGTCAGAATCTGGAAGCTATGGCCAAAACTAAATGATATCAAAGTTAAAGGGAATCCAGAAGGCAGAATCAGAGGACAGATTAGGAGGAAACAACATACAGTTACCAGAAACAAAGGTACACCAAAGATCTTTGGTCTTGAACCAGGTACTGATAACTGAAAAGCTCTTTTTTAATTTTCTATTCTTTTCTGGCCAAGAGAAACCACCAGCCAACTAGGATGGAATTAATCTGGAAGGTGCTTCATAGAATCATAAAATCAAGAAGTTAGAAGGGGGCTATAAAGCCATGTAGTCCAACCTTCTGATCAGTGCAGAAATACAAATAAAAGGATACCTGCCAGGTGGTTGTCTAAGTTTCTCCTGAAAGCTTCCAGTGTTGGAGAATTCACCACCTATTGAGGTTCCACTGTCATACTGCTCTAACAGTTAGGAAGTTTTTCCTGATATTCCACTGAAATCTTGGTTCCTGTAACTTGAACCCACTGTTATGTGTCTTCCATTCTGGTAGAGAGATATTTTTAAAAGATTTGAAAGATCAGCTTTATGAAAAGCTTCTTAATGTTAATTGTAAAAACCTTCTAGTGCAATTCAACGCACATTCCAAACAATGGGGTCTCTGATTTACAGTGAAGTGCAGCCACTATATCACTTGACTGGCTAACAGCAATCCATGAAGCGTATAGGTTTCTCATGGTTATTCATCTTTGTTATGGCTTGTTCTTCCTTTTAATATATCTCCGTATTGGCATTCCATGTTAGAGAAAGAAAAAAAAAGGGTAAATCTCTTGGCCCATCCTCTGGGATGCTGTTCTTTGAAAAGAAGTTTGCAGCTGGAAACTAGATGAGGCAAATTTCACAAGACTGAGTGTCTCACCTCAAATGTTCTTTCCTCAGTAGATTCCCAGGCAGGACATGTTCCAGATTGTCATGTAAAACTGAGTCATTCATGGGTGCCAGTGGACTGGAAACTGGTAAGAAGAAACCATCCACATACAGATGTCCTCATGATTTCATGTGCAGTTATGTCTCCTCGTGGGCAGATCAACCCGCAGCTAGCAGATCCAATTCCTGTTTCAGTAGCTGTTCAAACGTTCTACAGAGCATTCTGGACACTTAACTGCACACCTGTGCATGTTGATTCGTTCACAGTCATACAGACACATAACCCAGTGAGCCTTACTGTCCACACAGAACTAATATCTGAGTAAATGTTTAGTTGGATTGGAGTAAGTCTAAAGCATCTTTTAATCAATGACTTGTTTTTCCATGACCACAACTGAAGGTGTAGTGTTTTACGTAATTAATAACAAAACAGGTTTTCTTTAGCAAATAATGCAGCTATTTTGTCTTTATTCTGGCAAGATGGGGCAGAATATATAATGCAGAAAACTCCTGAGCTGTATTGCCTGATTGTCAACACAGCATTTAAAATGTGGTTAAAAGTGAGAACTTTCCATCCAATCCCAATTTTTTTTTCATACCACACTCTTTCTACCACAATTAAGGTTTTGAAGTGTTTTGGATCCTTCTACATTAGGGATGAGCACAAAAACGAAAAAATGAAATGCTCTTTTGTCATTTCGTTGGTTAACAAAACAAAATGAAATGAGAAGGGAAGCAGCATTTTGTTAGTAATGAAACAAAATGGTATTTAATTTTTTTTTAAATGAACCAATTCATTTCACTGTAAAACCACTCCCCTGGGCACCTCTAGGGCCCAGGGGATACATTTTATAGAGTAACGAATCAGTTCATTTCTGTTTTGTTTCATACAATTTAAAAAAAACCATTTCTAACAAAACAAAATGAATCACGGGGGAATGAAACAAAACAAAATGAAAACACAATTTTTCCATTTTGTGCCTATCCCTACTCTACATATTTACTCTTAATTGTTGTTTGCCACCATAATACCTTCTGTCTATTAGCTTTTGTCATTTCTGCATATCTTTTCTTAACTTGTAGAACAGGTTGTTTGGTAGCCTATTTCTCTTAATTAACACATCACACAAACTCTTATTTGGAGACCAAAAAGCCACAGTTTTATTGACCACAACAGCAGACATCCTAGGTAGGCATTGGGTTGGACCCAGTTCCTCAGGAGGCTCAATTGCCCTTAGATGCAAATCGCCATCTCCTCAGTCCGCTGAAAGACCATCTGAAATGGGAGCCTTCTGGATCCATGGGGTTGGGGGTAAGCCACTTCCTCGTTCCCTGCCTACAGTGGGACAGGGAGGCAACCCATCTCCCACCTGAACTGGGACAGTCTCTATGATTAACACCGAGTCCCACCAAAGGATTCCTTACCATGCCAGGATATGTAGGACACCACCTTTCATCCTATAACCATCTGGATGCATCCCAATGCCCCAAACCACCAAATGCTGTGACTATTTAAGTAGCATTCTGGCAAGCAAAAAAACCACTGGACAAAAGGCAATTAAGCAAATCCCACTTTGTGCCAATGATGAGAAAGGCTGATCCTCAGCTCATCCCCCTTTTATATCCAGCTGCCACTCTGACCTGGAAGTCCCTCACTTCAGGCCCACCAGCTGGCTTCCCCTTCTTGAGTGATTGCACCTGCCAGTCAGAAGAAGGCAGCACGCCCATGCATGCCTACTCTCTCCTATCTCTCCTCTCTGGGAATCGTGTGCTGTTACCATTTTAGGGAGCATCAGGAGTGCTGAGAGAAGCGGACTTGGCCCTAAACCAGTGGTGTTGTTAGCACAGGGAGCAACAGTTTCAGTGGTTGTGCCGGTTGAACAGGCATATCAGGGAAGGGAGGCTGAAAGTTTCTAAGCCTTGACAGTGTTATGGACTCTAGGGGTTAAAAATGTTGTGAGGATAATGCCCAATAAAAGATACTTCCAACTGTAGCTGATTTGCCTACTAATCAGCTACAGTGACTGGTTTGTTTTCCAGAGACTAGGACACGGGGCAGTGGTCTCAAACTATGGGAAAAGAGCTTCAATTTAAACATTAGGAAGAACTTCATGACAGTTAGAGCTGTTTGGCAGTGGAATATGCTTCCATGGAGGGTGGTGGAGTGTCCCTCTTTGGAGGTTTTTAAGCAGAGGCTGGATGGCCATATGTCAGGAGCACTCTGATGGGGGTTCCTCCCTGGCAGGGGGTTGGACTAGATGACCCTTAAGGTCTCTTCCAACTCTATGTTTCTATGATTCTAATGGCTTTATGTGAAGGACTTTATGGAAGTGAAGCCATGTAAGTAGTTTTTAATAATTTCTATACAATTGAACATTGGGTTTGAGTTTTTCTACTAATCAGTAGGGTCTTGTTTATGGACCCCACCTCTTCAGGGGAGTTGTACCCTTTCACAGTGCCCTAAAGCATCCCCCTGTTCTTCATCATTTAAAATTTTCTTCCGAGCATGTTCAAATTGTTTCCTAAAAACATTGGCTTCAAGAACCACTTCATTGTAGTGCTAATAATCTGTTTTCCCCCGTTAGCAAAAATCAGGTTAACCAAGTAGAGAGGGCTACGAAATCCCAAGGAGATCAGACTGCCTTTGACATCCTCATCAGAAATTAATCAAATGGAGTGAGGAAAAGCAGCCTGCACAGACTCTGACACTCTTTCTGTCAAATACAGACAAGCCTAAGCTACTTTATCTCTGAAGAGTGTAGGAAATTGTCATGGCAGCCTGATGAAAACACCAGCAACGATTGCATTAATCAATCAGACTGCATATTGTCCGCACTATTTTGTTTTTAAGCTGAATAGTTTCTGCAGGCTTACATGACATTTCTTGACCTTTGCTGTCTTAGCACCTGTTACTCTATAGAAGAAAACCAGATTTCTAGTGAATCGCTATTCATTTTCCAATAAGTTCAATGCCAACAAAATATAATAGTCCTTTAGAAGCCAGCAAAATGCAGCCTGCTTGTAACAGAAGAATTGATCCAGAGCTGTTCCATGAATTATTTTTCATGGGTAATCCGATTGATATAATCTGTATTAAGAGGGGATGGCATATGTGATTATATTGCAGACAATTTAAAAGGGGACAGAAACGAGAGGTACAGTGGAAGGTTTGGAAAATCTGCAACACAAGTGTGGGCATGATCAACATCACATGAGATTGACAAAGTCCTATGTAAAGTTGGTATATAAGTTTAATAAGTGAAAATTTAAAATGTTTTGTATGAAGTTTTGAAAAATGAAACCATAAGGTGTTTTAGATTCAAATCCCACCTTAGCCATAGATTCAGTTACTTAATCATGGTCTTGTCTATCATCTTTTTGCAAACAGTTTTTGCACAATCATAGAAATCAACATGATTTTCAAGGAAGCTCGAATGGCATTAACACCCTATGGAAGAATATTTATTAAAATGATTTAAAATTTCTCAATGTATTTCAGCAATATATTTTATCATTCTTGGGATATACTTATTAGTATACATCTGATTCTGGTCATTTTGTGAGCCTCAGCAGTGCAATTGATTCTCCACAGTCTTGACAAAGTGTTGAATTTTGTGATTCTACCTGAAGTCTCTCATCCGTTTAGATTCTGATCATTTGGAACAAAGTTCAGTGGCATTATTCTGTGTGGGAGATGTATTGATGAAAGTGTCAAGGACTATCTCATACGAATTTTTAAAATACAGTGGTACCTTGTATAAAGGAATTAATTCATTCCAACTGAAATTATGTTAAGCAAATTTTCCTTTATACAAATTTCCCATAGGAATGCATTGAAAACAGAGTAATCCCTAATCACAACCTCATAGGTGATTCTTTTAAACAAATCCCCCTATCTCTGGAATTTTTTATGTTGTACAGATTTTATGTTATACAAACCGTGTGTTCCATGAGGGTCCACTGCAGCTGCTTGTCCTCTTTAGAACAATTTGAGATCCAGTGCTCTGTATCTTATCAGACATTGGTTCTTCACTAAAACCCAGAAACTCAAGATTGCACTAACCACAGTGTCCTACATTTGCTCTTCAAGTTTCATTTTCTGAGACAGGTCCATGGTGTTAAATCACTGGAAGCCATGTCTGGATTTAAGCCCCCAGTATGCATTTATCTAAAAGTTATGTGCCAAACTCCTGGATCAGGTTAAACAGCTAGATGCCAACTAGGGCAATATGCCAGCTTTGGAACTAAGCCACACTGTATCTGATGTGATCCATATGCGAGACATATTCCTCCAGAGTGGGTTTTTTAAATAATTGATTTGGCAAATTAAAAATATTAGATTCCCCTACATGATGGGCAATGCATTAGTCATTGCATCCTTACTTTACCATGAAGAGAAATATACTGTTCTGTCACAAACCAGCAACCTTTGTGTGTGTGTGTGTGTGTGTGTGTGTGTGTGTGTGTGTGTGTGTGTGTGTGTGTGTGTGTGTGTGTGTGTGTGTGTGTGTGTGTGTGTGTGTGTGTTGCAAGAGGAAAGGAAATTAGTATTAGTAGCAGTTAAAAAGATCACATTTATCTGTCAAGCATGCTTCGTGAGGAATGTTAGTAATGAGGCTAAAAATAAATGTATATAACTCTTATAAGGAAGTCTTGAATTGGCTTCTCTCTTGTACAGTTGACCAAACTTCTCTGAAGGGCTGCCAGTGTCCTGAGAGAAAGAACAAGAGAAAGCTGTGAAACAGAAAAACTAGTCTTTTTAACACTAAACCACCACCCCAAACAAGCAGAGTTTCCATGGATTTTTATGAAAAAACTGCACAACTACTTCCTCCCTCAATTATTCTTAGCACCCATCCATCATTGGCTTTCTGTGCCATATCAGATGAGATGCATTATGGAATATACATCTCTTTGAAGAAGGATATAGAGCTTGGTAACTCTCACTGGTCAAATATACAATATATTGATTGGATGTACTAGGGGACATCCACTCAAGCTGAGGGTTGGGAGAGTGAGACCAGACAAAAGAAAATATTTTTTTATCCAGAGTGTTGTTAGTCTGTGGAACTCCCTGCCACAGGATGTGGTGATGGCATCTGGCCTGGATGTCTTCAAAAGGGAATTGGACAGATTCAAGGAAGAAAAGTCCATCACGGGTTAAAAACCACGATGGAGATGTGTAATCTCCAGGCTTAAAACCGGGGTACTTCAAGGGCCAGATGCAGGGGAGTGGTATCAGTAGGCAGATATTTAGTCTTGTGCACTCCCAGACACATCTGGTGGGGCCACTGTGGAAGCTTGACTGATTCAGCATGGCTCTTCTTATGTTCTTATGTTATTTGATGTGTCTTATATTAGTGATTTGTTTACTTATTCTTAGCAAAAAATAAATGAGGGGAAAATATAAACTCCCGATTCAGGAATTTTATGAGTAAACATTGAGTCAAGATATATTGTGTTTTGGAAGAAAAAAATTGCACAGATATATTGAATAACAGTTGTAAAATTATTCCTAATATTCCTAGTGCAAACCCCAATTTTGATAAAATTATAATGGGCCATAAATAGTCACTGGTCACTATATAATGGTATCCTAAGCATGAAGAAATAATGAATATCAATATGGAAGCTATGCAGTATCTCACAACTATTCAGATATAAAGCCAAATATTAGAATAAGTTCTCCTGCCCACCCTAGAAAGTCTTATTTTTATGGCCAGTCCTTCTTGATCTCACAGGGTAGGCAACCTCACATTACTTCAGTATAAGCCACCCAACTTGTGACCCAGCAAATTGAATGTAATCATGTATTGTGTGTTGTGGAGTGGGCAACCTCTCGGTTTTTCAGTTCTGCATATTCAGCAAATTCCTCATTGCCGCTGCATGACAGCTGCACTGCCAGATGAATTTGTACAGCTTACCTGAATAATTTCAGAGATATATTTTAAATTCATGAGATGTATTTTTTTCCTAGGCTGAATCTGTGATAAGAATTACAATTGACTGCAAGGAACGTGTGAAAAACACCTCTGTTTTCTGGTCTCATCTCTCAGTGTGCCATGTTTATTATAAATTGTTTGCTTTTAGCAACCGTGGCTCAGACCGAAATGTCACCTGTTACAGAATGCATTCACAATTTTCTGACTGCTGCATTCAGGCTATAATCCTGTGTACCCCTAAGTGCATATAACCCTCTCTGAATAAAGCAAGCCTTACTTCTGAGTAGAGATGGGCACGAATAAAAAAATGGCATTTCGTTTGTCGTTTAGGGGGGTCTGTTTTGGTTTGTTTCCATTTTTTGCGAATTTTTGCAAAAAGTCATTTTTGTTTTCGTTCGTTTCATTACCGTTTTGTTATCATTTATTTCAATTTTTGTGATTTTTTAAAGCATTTAAAGCAGTTCAATGTATTGCCGTAACGAAAACGAAACGGACGACAAAATTTCTGGTGTTTCTGTTCCTTTCGTTTCATTTTAGAGACAAAATTTGTTTGTCGTTTCGTTACATAATGAAACGAAATGAAAAAACGGAAATGGAAACTGAAAATTGTTCGTTTCATGCCCATCTCTACTTCTGAGTATAGATGTTTGGGATTGCATTGTCAACATCCGTACCATGTGCATTTACCATAGCAAAACACGTTGCTGGATCTTTTTGAAATTCAGTGCCCACATTCATCATACAGTACATGATGTTTATAACAGGACTTGGGGACTAGGTCTTAAACCAAGGTATTACTGTATAAGTAAGTTAACTCTGTTGCAAGCAACTAGATCAGGGATAGGAATCCCCATTTGTCTTGATTAGAATAGCCAACAGTAGGGGGTTATGGGAGATATTCAAAAACATTTGGAGGGCTACAGCTGCCCACCTCTGTGCAAGAAAGTAAACAGAGTGATTTACTCTGCAGTTAGACCTACTTCAAGGGTCTTCCAAGGTGCACAAGATTTTTCAGACGTTCAGGATTTGGAGTTACTTTTGTCAAGTTGAAATGTGCAGATTAGGCAGTTTGTACATACTCCTTCTCCAGAGTTGTTGTGCCATGCCAAGAATAAATTCCATCTTGTGGTGGATGGTACTGTTTCTGAACAGGTCAGAGCCCAAACTGGAACAACAGCATTCTTGTTATGTTCATAAACGGGCTGTTTAGTAGGGCTGATGTGGATCCCAAGATGTATAGTGGTATGAGTTTGGAACAGAGATGGGCATGAAATGCCAAAATGGCATTTTGTTTCATTTTACATTTTCTTTTTTTTTTTTTTCTTTTGAAATGTTTTTTTAAAAAATTATTATTATTTTGTGTGTTTTCATTTTTCATTGGTGCGGGTTCTTTAAAATGTCTTTGAGCCACCGAAACTGACTCGGTGGCTCAAAGACATTTTAAAAACCCTGCGCCTTCCCCCCATGGGGTGCATTGGGGGGAAAGGTGTGCGTTCTTTATTCACCTCCCCCAAGCCCTGCGCGCCAGCTGATCAGCGCTGGGGGGGCGGGAGAGATTTTTCCCCATCCAGTGTGGATCTGCTGGCACGTGCAGCTTGAGGGAGGGGGAAACCGTTTTAAAAGCCGGGAGGGGGAAATTGCGGCCTTTTAAAACATTTCCTACCCTGGTGCCAATCAGCTGGTGCATTGGGCTTTTGGTGGGGGGGGGAAGTGTAAAAAGCCCGCCATTTCCCACGCCTGATTGGTTTCCCATAGGAATGCATTGCATGCATTCCTATGGGAAACCAATCAGGCGTGGGAAATGGTATTCATTGCTTCAATGCATTCCTATGGGAAAGTGAAAAACAAAATGGAACAAAAGGAAAATTTACGTTTCGTTTCATTTTGTTTTTCTTTGGTGGGTTACTTCATTTTTCATTTCGTTAGGGAATTAAATAAAAAACAAAAACGAAACAAAAAATCATTTCGTGCCTATCTCCTTGGGAAGGGACCTCAGAAAGCACTCTGTCAATATGCTGTCTAGCTTAACTGCTACCAGTCTCATACTTTCATGAGTCTAACCTGCCTGAACTCCCAAAAGAAAGATAAATAAGAACAAGTCACTTTGCCCCTCCAGACACAGGCTAGGGAAAGTACTTCCAATCAAAGTTATCACTGCAGACAGGAACAGAAAATGTATGACACCCCCAAGGTAAAAGTGGTCTCCCTGTTGATTAAATGAAATGATCAGCTTTCCCCTGAGTCACCCCAATTAAGAATCGTTCTGTTGTATCATAAATGAGAGAAGTAATGGGGGCTTTTCTCTCTGATGATACATTAGCATTATAGGGATGGCGATCTGTTTCCACTCATTTATCCAAAGCCACATAAATAGCATTGATTTATTTACAATGCTGTGTGTGCATCCCCAGTACAATGAGTTGTACTCCTTTTCTCTCACAATCAGGGTGGAAAGATTAAGCCAAGCATGTCCAAACTTCGGCCCTCCTGATGTTTTGGACCACAACTCCCAGAATTCTAAGCTTAGATTGCAAATGGCAAAGGACTGTGGGAGTTGCGGTCCAAAACATCTGCAGGGCCGAAGTTTGGGCATGCCTGGATTAAGCAGACGAGGGCCTGTGTAAACTGGAGTGTAGGTTCAGAGCTGCCATTTCTATACTGTATTACAGGAAGTGCAGACTTGTGAGAGGCCTAGGAACATCCATCTCCATCAACGTATAGGGCAGCTGAGTCAGAGAAGATTGCCCCAACATTTTGAGATGGGGTGCCTAACTACTCTGAAAACAAGCCAGCTGTGCCACCATTGGGTGACAGTGCTCTTGAAAGAACTCAAGTGTTGGCAAAGCTTGGGAAATCCATTTGGATTTGCCTTTAATATGCAACAGAAGTGTGGCTTGGCTTACATGAAAGTTAATCAACTTTTAGAAGTTCCCAGTCTCCACCCTCCAGCAAATTCTAGCATTTTAAGGAATGAGCACATAATAAACTCCTTTAGCTAAAAAAGAGTATAAAATGTTTACTTACATATTTCTCTAGCAGTTCTCTAGAAGGCACTAATACAGCTCAGGTAAATGCAGGATAAAGAATGAAAGAAGAAAAGAATATTCCCTAAAATATGGTTCTGTCTGTGTCCTTCATGCCCACATGCTGAGGCATTAAATGACAGACATCAGAGAGTCACATATTAACTCTCTGATAGCAAAACATGTAATGGCATCTCACCAAGAAGGAGGAAGTCGGTGGGTGCATTTTCCAAGCCCGAGGAAATTTAAATCCTTCTGATTGGTCCTCTTGCAAAATAGGCCAGGATAGGCTGTGGCATGCATTATCCCTCCCATCTGTGTTGAAAATCAGCATGATAGATTGATTTATCCAACATCAAGATTATGACATCACAGTTCTGGCTCTCCCTTCATTTTCCTTACTCTGTAGATTCATGTTTATTTTTATATGCATTTGGTCAGAGATCAAATGCCTCATGGCACAGTGGTTAAAGGGCTATTCTGCAGCTTAAATGTGTTCACGACCTGGGGTTCAGACCCAGGTAGCCGGCTCATAGTTGACTCAGCCTTCTATCCTTCTGAGGTTGGTAAAATGAGTACTTGGCTTGCCGGGGGCGGGGAGATGTATAGCCTGCATAATTAAATTGTAAACCGCCCAGAGAGTGTTGTAAGCACTATAGGGAAGAATATAAACAGAATACTTTTTTTGCTTTGTCCTATTGCTTTCCTTGTTTTTTTTTTTTTTTTTGACAAAACTTCCAGACTTCTTGCCAATATACCCTGTTTCTATGAGCAACTGTCCACAATAATTTTGGAGAGCATTCTAATGCCATTGTACTTGAATATATGAGAGGATGCCAGTGTTACATCAGAAGAAAACCTTTTCCTGTAGGGCAACGGATGTGCAAAGTGGCCTATAAATCATTCTCAAATTAATATTTCACACATCCTGAGAAAAGTAGGCAGGCCTTCATAAATTGCATGTGATCACCTTTCAAAAACCCGTGTTCATTTGTAGCAGTTTCAAAATGCGAGTTAGTGTCTCGAAGGTGAAGAAATACAGTGTAATAAACAGTAGCATATTATAAACAGAATAGTTGATTCTGTCAGCATCCCCATTACTGTCCTTATTTCTCAGGCTCTTATACATCCTGGGCAACAGTCAAATAAGCTCAAGTGATAATATGTGGCTTTGGAAATGTGGAATCTCTTGCTTCCTTTGACTGTCTTGATGATAGGCATCCAAAGGGCATATTAATTGCTGAATAACTTCTGAATTTACCCAGTATGTGCTGCTCATAAGGAATCAGTGGTTGTTCCGTAGCTATAGGACTCTTTTCATCTGGTAATTATCGAAATACTGATCTACTCATGCTAGTGATTTGTAAAACAGATTAATAAAAGATGGGGGGATAGTTTTAGATGCTTAAAACACACTTCCATACTAACTTTAGGCAGCAAGAAAAGGAATGTAGCATACAAGGATAGTGCCTGGTACATTATATTGAGCCCTAAGCAATATAATAGCATTCCATCTCAGTTATAAGTCATTGCTGTCTTTTCATCAGACTCCGTTAGCATTAATTTAACTCACAGTTTTATGGGTTTAAGATACATTGAACGGATACTGTGGGACTTGGTAGAAGTTTATAAATTAAGCCCATCAGCTTGAGCCGGAGCAAAAAAGTACAGCTTGAGCATGAGCCGGAGCAAAAAAGTACAGCTTCAAAGCTCAAACTGAATAAAAGCGTCAAAGGGAATTATAAGTTTATTGTACAAACTGTAATTCCATGCATTACATATTACAATTAATATTATATGTGTCCATTTCAAACATTGATCTTTATGCAAGCTGTATCATAAATCTGAATACTCCTTCTTGTTACTATTTATATTGCCATCACTAGAAACTCAAAGAGACAAGTGCTTTATAGATACACAGTTAAGTTAGGTGGGTATATATAAGAATAAGCTCTTGTCAGTTGTGTAAAGGCTAACAACGTCATTCAAAGAATGTGACAGTGGTCCATGGGCAGATGGTATGGGAATTGGGTTGCACTCCTTCCTACATGATAGGAAATAGATGCACAAATCAGCATTTGTTGGAGAAAATCACATGCTTAAGGGCCATCATACAAGTGGCTTCCCCCTTTTGCACATCATCTGTCACTTGATGGTTTGCTCAAATGATGTAAGTGGGGAGAGTGCATTGGACCGGTCTTTTGCTAGGTAGGTACAACTGCTTACATGATTGCCATGACATAAATGTGTAAGGCAGTGCCAATAGTCTCTGTGATCATAGTTCTGTACATATGGCTGAGCAAAACTCAGTTCTCTTCTGGAATTAGATGGAGTTTCTAACTTTAAAAACAAAAACATGGGGACAATCCATTTCATTATTAAATGCAGAAATTGGAACATTTCTGCTAAAACCTAAAATTGCCATTGCTGCATTTCACCCTGAATGATACATAAACTGACTTGTAGAGATCCTAATATGGTTTTCAAGGTACGTGGGATATTTAAGGAATGATTTTACTGGTTCCATTCCCCCAGGTCAGTTTTCATAGCTAAGTGGGGATTCAACCCCTGTTCTCCAGAATCCAATCCATCATTCTATTCTTCACACCACACTGAAAACCCCAAAGCCACATTTTTGATGCTGTTGTGGAAATTATTTGATCCATGCTGTTCCATGGACAGGCTGCATGCATGCACATATGAACCAGGCTAGTCTAACATCCAGAGTGTGGGTGGCAGCTAGGATATCAGCAAGGAGTCCAGGACCAGGGTGTTCCCAGAAGCCAGATGGGATTGAGGCAGAGAGAATGGTCAGCCAATCCAAGTTCAAGATTCACACAAAAACAGTCCAACAGGGAAGCCAAAAAGGAACACTTACATAGCAATAGAATTCCAGAAAGATTCAGAGTTAAGCAGGCTCAGGAGTCTGGTGGTCTCATGTTGCTGAGGCAAGGAACAGGGAGTGCTAGCAGCTAGGTTTATGCTGGTAGCAGGCTCGCCAGCTGCACTCTCTGATTGCCTCCGCCTGAGAAGGGCCTGGCTCTGCAAGGAGGCTCCACATTGGCTGAGCCATGCAGCCCCAATCTTGACAGCTGGAGTGCTGAGAGGGAATGCAGTACATTTGTGTTTGCCTGGTTGGAGTGTTGGGTTCCCCGCTAAAACAGTTCCTTCTTGTGTTGTACATCCAAACGGGCAGTGCAAACAAGTCTAAGAGATTCAGACATACTCAGCCAATTTGAACACCCCAAGCCATGGCTTCATTCTAGTTAGTACACTAACATTACATCAGTAGTCAGAGTTCTCTGTGTTAGACTGAAAATTCCATCAGCCCTTCTTCTCAACTGGTTTTCTGTTAGTTGCCTTTCTTCCAGAGAAGAGCAGGTAGGGACTGTAGGCAAGAAACTTCCAGTTTTTGCCCCCTTTTCTCTTAACATCAAATATTCGTCTTTATAATGATTGTGGCACACTAGCATTTAAAATACATGTTCCCTTTCTTTCTTGTTTCACTGCTGAACTCAATTGGCTTATCCACAAAATCCACACAAGGCATATTCTGGAAGTTTATTTCTCTCTTGTGCAAGTTAAGAATGAACTAAAAGCATAGATGCTGTTACAGCCCTGCAAATAGAGGCAGCAGCAGCAGTTAACAGGTAATTATCAGTAAAACATTTAACCACAGAAACTTGGATCCCACCTACCAGTTGTCAACAATAAAAACTTGGGGACTCTGCAGGCGATTGCGCAAACAGTCCACAGGGATCCCCAGTCAGCACTCTTAATGTAAATAAACAGCTCTGGACTGTGTGGATAAACAAAAGTCTGGCTGTAAGTGATCTCAAGGAACTCTTAGGGAGAAAAAGAGAGGAAAAAACTGGGAGGGAGGAAAACTATTAGAACAACAACAAGTGATTAACTTTTTTCAAAGCGACGCAAGCAAATTATTCTGGATTTTTTTTTAAATTTATGATTACTTCATAAGTTCCATGACATTTGTGAATTTGAAAAGCTGCTAGAAAGGGAAGGTTACAAGACTTTTCTTGATATTGGCACTGTACCTTGAACTGCTGGAGCAATTTTATAACAGCAGGTTTGGTGTATCGCACTACGGAGACAAATGGATAGGTAACGCTGCACCTGTAAAATTCCCGCCTGTCTGCTAAAGACAGAACACCTTTTATTCAGGGGGAAACATTGCACATAGGTTCACCTATCTGCATGGAAAGCATGGAAGCCTACTACCCACTGCACTTTATTTGACCCTCTTTTTGTTTTTGCCTTGATTGGTTGTATCTTTCACATTGGTAGACCGTGGCCAGTAATTCAGAATTTGTTATTGTTACTGATAATTTTTCTGAGGATCAGATTGAGGTAAACTTGGAGGTGAAACCGACACATACTTAATCGTCCAGAAATAGGACTAAACTGACTTTTGAAAAAGATTATATTTGACTGAAAAAGGTAAATTGATATTAGTGAGGCTCTTTTCCAGGTACATTTTTTGGGTCATGATGTGTTTGTTCTCCTGCCAAAAGCACCCCTCCCCCTCTTCCTCCTCCTCTTCCTCCTCCTTTTCCTGCTTTTTATTTTTGAGCTCACAGAAAACGTACTCTGGTCTTGTTAACACAGAAATCCCATCAATATGGACAGTGTTGCTTAATCACAGGAGTGTTTCTATAAACCATATAGATCCAAGATGTCTCAACAAGGTTAGCATACAGCCATGGCCCTCAGCATGGTACTTGTGAACACCTTTCTTAGCATCTGTAATTCTCTACCACTATCTCCTTTGCTTTTGTAAATGCCAATATTATCTTTTAATTAACACAAATTAAGCTGGAAAGATGGCGCACTGCAAAGGGAACTGCTGGCCTACAAGAGCACCTTAGTTGCCAAGAAGATCTTTGGGTCCTACATGTAGGCAATTGTAAAACATAATTTAAAAAATTAAGTAGCTAAAGCCCAGTGCTTGGGTTTCATGTACACCTAGCTACCCGTAAAAGTAGGGAAAAAGTGAGTTGGGGGTGAGAGGCAGCAAGGATGTTTGTGTTTCTCTGAAGGTGAGTTTTGACATCTGGGACTGAGATGCCACCTAAGCCTTACTCACAGTTTCTTGGTTATGTTTCTAGTCTTGGAGACTACTCAGTTTGCTTCCTGTAAATGGTGGGATCAAAAATATGGTTTGTACCTGGATCGTGCCTCTGCCTTGTACTTAGATTCCTGGCCAACTCAGATTTTTTTTAAACCCTCAGCAGATTGACTGTTGGAGAGTGAGTGTTTTGAGTTTAGCCATGTTCACTTGGGCAGCCATTTTGTCAACAGCCAAGTATCCCTTCATAGCAAGTATTTTGTGAGCTTGCTCATGAGACTTCCTTAAAATTCCAAATGTGCCCACCATCTCCCCCAAAAGTGAGAAACTCATGGTACAGCCCATCACCACATTGTAACTCTTCTTAGGACTTGTCCCCATGGCTGGGTGGGAATGGGCGAAATAGGGTCACTAGGAGCTCAAGTGCAATCCTCCTTTTGTGCAGTCCTCACATCCAAATGCATGTGGACCTCAAGCGACTCCAGAAACTGCCAGGACGGTGGCTTGGCTGCAGGCAGTTTCTCGATCATCCCTTTATGACAAGAGAAGAAAAACAATATTAGTGATCCAGTGCATTTTTGCTATAATCCTGGAGGCTGTTTTTCTCTCTCTTTTACTTCCTCTGCTCCTTTGCAGAGGAGCAGACGAAATGTTTAATTTGTCAATCCTGAAGTCCATGTACTAAGCCATTTATCAGTATTGCCAAATTTAAAAATGAAGACATTTAGTTCATTTCCACCAATCCCAAATACAGGAAACAGACCAAAGCAGAGCAACCTTACGCATAGCAAATAAAGGAGAGGCCTCGGACAGGGGCCAAAAAACTGTGTGTAAGACCCCGCTGGAGGCATACTGATTTACTCCAGCAAAGATGTTATGTGATGGCTATCTTTAGGAGCAAACCAGCCTGTCCCTTATTTTTATTTATTTATTTATTTTTACAATTTATATGCTGCCCACTACCCAAAGGTAGTCCACTGAAGACCAATCAGTGGACTAAATGCCCATCTAGTCAACCTTTCAGTGCCATGGGCTATCAATCTAATTCTTTAAACAGATGGCTGATACCATACGTTCTTGAAACATTCTTCCTCAAATATATAAGGAATTGACTTTGGGGAACGAGTGGCATTTTTCACATGCTCAAATATGGCCCATTTTTTATTATTTTATCTGGTTTCTGGATTTGGTTTGGTATCTACTTGAAGCTTAAGATCTAACTCAATTGTAGCATGGTCCAGCCCTCATTTGGATACCATGGTGTTCCAAGCTTAATTTTGGCTGCTTGAGATCATCCACATCCTGTTTTCCCCAGGAACCTTTCATCTCCTATGTGTTTCCTAAAGATTTCCTTTATTCTTCCTTCTTTTGGCAGACCATAGATCTTCTAACGAACCTTCATGCTGTGTCCTCCAGCAACTTGAAAGCAATTAAGCAAGAAGTAATAATTTTAGACATCTATCATATAATTTGAAATTACACAAGGATTTAGAATTGAGGGATGGAAGAGGAGAATGCTTTGAGAGATTAGTCCTTAAATTTTGATTTAAGAAACTAGCTATTAATTCAAATAATGTGAAGTGGGTTTCTCTCCCCCCTCCCCCCGACCTTAGCAAAGTCTAACCCAGTCAATTATTATGGCAAAGCAGGGAATCTGGAAAATAGCTTTGAATCAGTCAGATCCAAAGTGATTTAAGTTTGCATGGGGTTGAATAAGGCATTTGCCCATAATAAATTGTTTCGTAGAAAGAATGGTCCTGCAACACAACAGGACTGTATGATACACAGCATACATCTGACTGAAAGAGGACACCCTTCAAATATTTAATGCACTAGTTGTTTGCTTCCCTGTGAGCATGATGCTGCTTCGTGTGAACTTCCAAAAGAACAGGAAGCTGGAAATAAAACTAGACTTTCCTCATTTCTGTTGTGGGAAGGAAATCATAAGCACAGGCTGTCTTTGAAAGAGGGAGGCAAATGAAAAAGGGAAATATACATCCCTTCAAATGCTTTAGAGCTCTTTTCTATAGTCTGGTAGAAACAGTAAGTCTGTCAAATACCTGTTGCTTAAAGCAATCATGTTTTGTCAGTTTGCTGTTCAAACTGCTTAATTGTAAGTAGACATAGATGTTTCGTTTCAGAAGGGGTCCAGTTCTGAAACAAAATATGGCAGCATTTGATATAAGGCCCAACCAGTTTCTTACCTTGTTTTGGGTTGCACGGGACTAAACTCCAATGAGGAAGCAGCCTCTGATGCGTCATCTTTCACTCTCCCTGGCGCTGGCCAACCAGGAGCTGTGCAGGGACATGCATCATCCTGACTCCTTATCTGATTTGCTGGCACCAGGGAGAGTAAAAGATATATCAGAGGCTGCTTCCTTGGAGTTTTAGCCCCATGCGAACCAAAACAAGGTAAGAGACTGATTGATTTCATTCTGGAAGGTGGGTCCTGATTAGAGATAGACATTTCGTTTCAGAAGAGGTCCAGTTCTGAAACGAAACACAGCAGCACAGCTGCCATTTGGAACCTTTTGTGTTCTTAATGCAACCCTTGAACTGTCTGAATTTTGGAGTATATGAGTAATAGAAAGAAAGGATACAAGCTTACCGGATCCAGCCAAGCTCCAGCCGGGTGGAGACTGATCAAGCTCCCAAGCACAGTCAAGTGGAGACAGGTGTAGTATGTGGAGCTTGAGGCTAGAGAATAACTGAAGGGCAGGATTCTGGCCTATCCAATTCGGGGCCAGCAGACCATTTATCCCTATGCAACCCGTGTGTGTTGATGGACTAAAGAGCTGAGTTCTCACTTTGGACATCGTCTGGTTTCATCGGACCTTCTACATTGCAGAACCAGGATCCAGTCTCGAACAAGATCAACCACTGGCTTAGCTTCCTTTGGGTCGCGTGGAGCGAAACTCCAATCAGGAAGAAGGCTCCGATGTGTCATCTTTCCTGGTGCTGGCCAATGAGGATCTGTATATGGACATGGATCATCCCATCTCCCTGTCTGATTGGCCAGAGCCAGGGAAAAGGAAAGATGATGCATCAGAGCTTGTTCCTGGTTGGAGTTTCACTCTGTGCGACACAACGGAAGCTAAGCCAGTGGTTGATTTTGTTCCAGAGGCTGGACTCCAGTTCTGGACGGCAGGTGTGCTACCATGATTTGTTTCGGAACTGTCCCCCTTCCAAAACAACACACCCATGTCTAATTATAAGTAAACAAAAGCTTTTATTCTTTCTCCCATTAATGTCTCTGAGAGAATTATTGAGATTGTAAGTGTCAGTTGATGAGAAAACTGGGTTAGCTAAATTGGGAAACTTGAAGATGTTCTGCTCTGTGAATCCATGCACTTCTCTTGCACATCCAAAACACTCTAACAGGATCTTGGGCCAGTTTTCCCTCCCTAAGACCTGCCCTAGGTTGTAACATCAGCCCAGAAAGGAAACCAAGAGAAATCCACTGTGAATACCGTGTGCTTGAGAGGGAAAAGCTGGAGGGTTGCATGCCTTGTTTAAAGAATTGTTCTTGCTGAACAGTTCCAGGAGTATGACTTTTGTTTTCTTTTTAAAAAAAAACATGCACAGAATTTGTATTAAGGAATCTGGCTACTCCAGATGTAGCAAAGTTGAGCGAAAGTTGAATGTGAATTGTCTATCCCTGTACTAGACAAATGTGTGTGTGCGTGTGTGTGTTGTGTCATTATAGTTGTGACCGACCCTTTGTGACCCCATGTCCATGGAGTTTTCTTGGCAGGAATACTGGAGTGGCTTGCCAGTTCCTACTCCAGGCACCTACTAGACAAATAGAGGGGTCTTAGGCCTTTTTACATGACCCCTAAACTCCACCGCAAATGGCTCCCAGCTCCGGAGCTTAAAATTGTTTACCCACCAGCTCCGGAGCTTACAGGAAATTAAGTGCGACCACGCCCACCTAAGTGGGTCCCAGCGCACTTTTCTTGTACCTGCTCTCCAAGGGTGAAAAATCTTGATGCGGATGTGCCGGGCTCTCCTCGCTTCTTTTTGTTGTTGTTTTTTGCCTCCCTCCCCTTTAAGAGAAGGAACCAGGAAGTGACAGGGCTCCCGGCAGCTTCGACCGGCACCGGGAGGTAAGCCTTTATTCTTTTGTCCCTTTTTTTCTCCCTCCCCTCACGCAACCAGCAGCCAGGAAGTGCGGAGGGGTGGGTACGCATGAAGAGTGACAAACCCCTAAGATCTCTGGTCTGAATTTAAGTGACCAGCGGATCTTAGGGGTCGTGTAAAAGCGCCCTTAGAGGGGTCTTAATGAACAGCTTCTAGATAAACATGGAGATAGAGAAGTCATTGAGGGGTATTTCAGGTATGCAGTTTCTACTGCTCTAGATTTAGCAATAATAAATGTGCCAGCAGTAACTCCTTGTTGAGAATGTGTGATAACATCCTGATCTGGAAATACCTTATGGCGGGCTCTTCAGGACGTGTTTCTTTGTCAACGAAGGCACATGAAGTGAGATTTAGATTTTCTGCACTTAATACTAGGGTTTTAGAGCTAATGTTCATATCTGAAACAAGGCCCTTTACTTAGAGTATGCACTGTTTAAAATACAAATCTGATTAGTTTTAAGTTTTCAAAACTGGAAGAGCCTCACAGTTCTATTCCTCTATCCATTCAGTACAAATAGTTGCATCAGGTTACTTTGTGCTATGCCGGCTGAGAACCAAAATTTTTAGTCAAACATCAAAACAAAACAAAATAAAAAACAAAAAACCATGTGGTACCTTAAAGACTATTATATTTTAATGTAAGCTTCCATGGACACATCCACTTCTTCAGACATATAGCAGACTACTACTACTATATCTACTATATCTACTGCTACTATATGTCTGAAAAAGTGGACAGGTCCATTTAAGTTTACATTAAATATAATAGTTAATATTTTTGTCTTTTATTTTGTTTTGTTTTGATTTTTGCCTGGAATTCTTGCACAGGCTAACACAGCTACCTCTCACAAAATATTTTCAGTATTATTCCTTCATTTGTTGTGAGTGCAATCTGCATAATAGGTTATTTTTCCCACATTGCCATAATTCATTGAATGCAGAAGCCGCACAAAATACCAAAGAAAGAAATAAAGGCCATCATTTTCAATGCAGGGAATCTTGAGGAGGAAAAAAAAAGAACACTTGCAGTCAACAGAAACAAGAGAAAACAACCCTACAAAATGGTTCTCATTTGGATAAGGGCAGAATCCTCTCTAAATCTTGGGGATTTAGCCAGGGAGCATATTGGTTCCAGCAGACTATGTAAAGTTAATTAAGGATGATTAATGGAGCATTTTCTTTCCAATGATATCTGTGACAGAACAAAGCTGTCTCAGGCTTGTCAAGCAGAATTTGAGTTGAATGAGTATTCATGTGATCGGATCTGAAGGGCTGCCTCTTGACAGAGCAAAGATTCATCAATCAATTGCACCGGCTTGCAGTGGTGGGAAATTGGTCTATCAGCATAGCTATACTCCCTTCCCCCATTTTTTCATTCTATCATCCCTCGGGCTACAATGCATCTTTAACTTGTACCTCTGACCACCTTAAAGGCTATCAGAGAGATGTAAAAGCAAGATCTGAAACATCTATTACGGGGTGATTTCTCAGCTGTACTCATATAGTTGATTCCTTTTCTGCACAAGTCCAGCCTCTGTAGATGATATGGGCCCATTGGATGAAATAATAGATTTTCATAAAAGTCCAGCTTTTGAGCCTGATTATTTTTAAAAGGGATCTTACATTTGCCAATTGTTAATTCCTCTAATAAAGCAACTAGCCATCATTACTAATCCCCTCCCTTCAAGGCTGGCTTATCCAAATAAGTAAAAATGTGCTATTTAAAATAAAAATATTTAACCTTAGTTTGCCTCTGATGTATTTTTACTCCTATGAGTAAACATACTTGTTTACTCCTATGGGAAACAACATATTCACATTTTGCATGTGAGTGTGTAGTTGTGTAACAACAACCACCACAACATCAACACATATATTTTATTTGTTTATTTTGAATATTTTACCCTAAATTTCTCCATGGAAAAGGACTGAAGGGACAAGATAGAGCCCAGAACATTTAAGACATATTCAGGTTAAGAACAGGCAATTAGAAAATTAAATTACAACATTACAAATCAACATTAAAGCTTCCAAGGGCACACACACAGAAAAAAAGAAAAATTATATTATGAAGGATGGAAACTAGCATGGAAAACACTGGTGTTCTTATGAAATCAGTCAATGCAATCCTATTTGGTAATCCATCTAAAAGACGCATAATAGGTACTCCTTCATTCAGGGAAATCTTGCCCGAAGAGGAAGGTCTTTGCCTGCTTCCAGAAAGACAGCAGAGATGGGGCAGTCCTGGCCTCCAGAGGGAGGGAGTTCCAAAGTTGGGACCATCAACAAAGAAGGCCCTTTGATGTGTTCTTTTGAGACGCACCTGTGAAGGTGGCGGGATGGAGAGAAAGGCCTCTCCTGATTACCTTAGCACCTGAGCCAGTTCATACTAGTTCATACTGGCTACATCCAGTTGAGTTCCTTTTGTGGACCAAATCTCACTTGGCCACCACAAGCTTCAGATGGGTTGGAAGGGAGAAAGGAAGCTTCTTTTCACTCTTTTATCCCCTTTGTCTGACCCCACATTCCATGACCGCTCTAGAGCAGGGATGTCCAAACGTTGACCCTCCAGATGTTTTGGACCACAACTCCCAGAATTCCAAGACTGTATTGCCAATGACAAAGGGCTTTGGGAGTTGTGGTCTAAAACATCTGGAGGGCCAAAGTTTGGACACCACTGATTTAGAGTGTTAGGGAAGCTGGATTCCATCCCCCCCAAAGAGAATGTGAAGCCTCTTGGAAGAGAGGCATACGAAAGGGGAAGAAGTGAAGAATGTCCCCCCTTTTGTTTACAAAAAGACTTTTCTACCTTGCTTTTAAATTGTCATTCTTAGTTAATTTCATGGCAGTTAATTGTCATGTGTTGATGTTAATTTTGATTTCTCAACTTTTATGTTATTGTTTATGTTCTCCATTTAAAATGTAACTTATTATTAGAGACGGACACAAACTGAAAAAACAGTGATTTGTTTGGTTTCATTTTGTTTCTTGCTTCATTTTTTGTTTTGTTTTTAACAAATGTTTTGGAAAAATTCATTTTGTTGATTTGTTACAATTCATTATTCATTTTTCCCACATCACATTCACTGTATTAATTGACTGCATATTCTGTCTGCTTCTCTCAACTTTAAATTAATTTAAAACATTTCAAAAATGTAAGAAAAACAAACAAAAGAAAACAGAATGTTCTGTTAAGCTGGTGTTGTTAACTGGACAAAATGGGCAGCATCGCATCATCCACTATCTGTCCATCAACAACTTTGTTTGGGAATTGATGGCTTCAGAAAGTTTCTTTCATTTTTGCGGTTTTGTTTTACCCCAAAAGAAGGGCATTTATACATGACCCCTAAATTCCGGGGCAAATGGCTCCCAGCTCCGGAGCTTAAAAATGTTTACCCACCAGCTCCGGAGTTAACAGGAAATTAAGTGCGACCCCGCCCACTTTAGCGCATCCCAGCACAGCTTTCAGGTACCTGCTTTTTGGAGGTGAGTATTATTTGATCCGGTGTAAGGATAGTGAGTGCGGGGCTCTCCTTGCTTCTGTTTGTTGTCTTTTTGGCTCCCACCCCTTTAAGAGCTACTTTTACAGAGACGAGAGGCAGAACAAGGTGAGCGGCATGCTTTTCTTTCTCTTTTTCTCCCTCCTCTCACGCAGCCAGCAACCAGGAAGTGCGGAGGGGGTGGGGACACAGGAAGAGCGACGAACCCCTAAGATCTCTGGTCCGAATTTAAGTGGCCAGCGGATCTTAGGGGTCGTGTAAAAAGGCCCGAAGCAATCCACCCACAGGCAGCAAACACCTCAAGACACCTACTGAGGCAGGCAGATAGTACAGGGCTCCAAGTCACTCATAGTCAGGCAGCTAAGTGACTCCAGCCCCACAGAAGGCAGCACCCACTGAGGCAGGCAGAGAGTAAAGGGCTCCAAGTCAACCACTGGCAGCAGAGTGGCTCCAACCCCATAAAAAAACCCCTGTAAAAGGCAGCATCCACTGAAGCAGGCACTGTTTTGGGTTTCTACAAGGCTATAGCAATTGGGCCCTCTGAGACCCCAGCAAGAGTGGAACCATCAGGTACGGCAAACCACTCATGGCCACCATTTCGCTGACCACATGCATGGTGGCCTCCTGGGCCTTGCCAGTAGCACGCTGGCTCACGAAACCCCCACTGAGAGGCACCATTTCATGCAGAGTGACCTGCCGCTTTGCTCTCTCAGTGGAAGTCTTCCCAGCCTCCATCCCCCTGCCTGCCTCTCCTATTTCCCTCTTCATCCCAGTTCCAGAGGGACCAGTGCCTGCTGCTGGCACTGGCATCATCCCAGGGTGCTTGCAGAGGAAGTGATTCCTCAAGGCACTAGATGACAGGTGCTCTGGATCACTGTCCCTGCACACCACCATCTTGCAGAGCTTGCACATTGCAAGCCTTGGGTGTTCCTGGCTCTCATAGTGCTGCCACAGAGAGCCAGGAGGCTTGTGCAAGCTGCTGTCTTCGGCCCTGGGATGATGACAACCGGGTGCTGCTACTGGACTGGGAAGTAGGAGGAGTGGACCTTGGAGCAGAGGAAGCCTGAGATTCCTCCCTGTCTGCCAAAATGTCCTCAGAATCCTCCAGCTCAAGATGGTGTGAGCTCTGGTTCTCGGCAGATTCTGACTCCTCAAGGGGGAGTAGGAACAGGTGGGGGTAGCATCTGCTGTGCTCTTCTGCCCACCCTGGAAGGGCTAGATGCTTCTCCAGCAGTGCTGCTGGTGGTGGTGGTGTGACTGCTGCTGCTGGTGGTAGCAGTGTCAGTAGAAGACCTGCTAGCTGCCTTGGGCTGCCAGAAGAGGGAGCATTTTATTTTAGTGGGGGTACCATTTTAAGCAAAAAAAAATCATTAAATGGGGGGAAACAGCAAGGAAAGGACACTGGGTGGGAAAGACGTTTGGGTGGTGTGGTGGGAGGTGGAATAACTGGGGGACAGTAGTAGTAGTAGTAGTAGTAGTAGTAGTAGTAGTAGTAGTAGTAGTAGTAGTAGTAGTAGTAGTAGTAGTAAAATTCTAAGAAGCCTAACCCTCCCCTGAACAAAGAAACCCAATCCCCAAAACCCAAATCCCTAATCCAAATCCCAAAACCCAATCCCACACAAAATAAAAGCGGGGCAAATATATTATTCTCTTTTTTAACTGATTGATTCTCTGAGTCAAACTCAGAGACACCAACACAAGCCAAAGCCCAGACCAAGCAGCAATCAAATGAACTGAAGCCACTGGCTGGGAGCAATCTCTCTCCTAGGGCGCTTTTACACGACCCCTAAGATCCGCTGGTCACTTAAATTTGGACCAGAGATCTTAGGGGTTTGTCGCTCTTTGTGCATCCCCACCCCTCCGCACTTCCTGGCTGCTGGCTGCGTGAGGGGAGGGAGAAAAAAAGGGAGAAAAGAATGCAGGTTTACCTCTGGTGCTGGTGGACTCCACCCCGTCATTGTGATTCCTTCTCTTAAAGGGGCAGGAGGCAAAAAAACAACAGCAAAAAGAAGCGAGGAGAGCCCAGCACATCCGCATCAAGATTTTTCACCCTTGGAGAGCAGGTACATGAAAAGTGTGCTGGGACGTGGTTAGGTGGGCATGGTCGCACTTAATTTTCAGTAAACTCCGGAGCTGGTGGGTAAACAATTTTAGCTCCGGAGCTGGGAGCCATTTGCGGCGGAGTTTAGGGGTCGTGTAAAAGGCTCCATCAGAGACGGCAAAGTAGCAAACTGCCTGCAAGAGCTTTTATGCTCTCAGCCAGCAGACAATTATGCAAAGACACACCCCACTGGAAGTAGGCTTTGCTATTGGTTCTCAAGTTTGCAACAGGTCCAAGAAGAACACGGCAAAGCCATGTGCTGTTCAACTGCATGATTTAAAAATAATTAAAAATAAATCCAAACACTATAAAATCAACTCTCTAAAAAAAACCAGAAATAGAGAGAGAAGGGAACAAGGTTGCCTAATGTATACATTTTTAAAAAAACCTTATAATTTATATAAAATATATAATAAATAAATAAATAAATAAAATGTTACAGTACGTCCAAATCAACCCTAAAAAATAAAATAAAGAGGAAAGGGAATATTATTTGCCTCTGCTGCCATTTTAAGCCTCCAAGAATTCTTTTTTTTAAAAGATCTGAGAATACACATATTTACATGTTTTAACCACTGATCATCAACTTGCTAGGTATAATCAGGCATAAATATTATCTTTCTCATAGTTTTTAGCTCTTTTAAAAACATTTCTAAAGGTAAAAAAATGCCTTTTTTTTAACCAATCGCCGCCATTAACGAAACAAACCGAAAGGAACCAATTTTTGTTTCATTTCATTTCATTTATATTTTGAAGTGAGGTTCATTATTTATTTTGTTATGAAATGAAATGAATACTGAATAACAAATTGAATAAAAAATTCCGTGCCCATCTCTATTATGTTATGTTGTTAACTGCCCAGAATGGTTTTTGGCAGCCCGATGGGTGGTGTACAAGTCAAATAAATAAATAAATGGAATAAAATGCCTGAGGGAATGGCAGATTCTCTTTTGCTCAATGCATTTAAGCAGAGGCTAAGCAGCATCTGTTAAAGAAGCTGTGACTATGCCCTTCCTGCACTTGCCCCAAGCCTGCTAAAGGTGGGTGCAAGATCTTCAGATCATCTCTCTTCCCAATAGGTTCTCTTTTCCTCCTCATCCATTCTGCAACACACAAAAAAGTGCTGAGGAGCAAAGGGAGATGCATAGAATGTTCTGGAATAGTATTGATCCGCAAAGAATCCTAGGCAACTTTGGTAAGCAGCCTCTGTTGACTTAGAGAAAGCCCTGTTCAACTTGGAAGAGTGTTTAAAAAGCTACTTCTGGCAGGCAGTACAAGGCAGACTCAAGTGTTTATAATTATGCAAATCATGTGAGTAATGATATGGGTTTCTGGAGATTCTCTCAGTAAGCTGTCCTTATGATGATTGTCTCGAATTATGACAGCACCATTTTGAGTGTGTGTGCCACAAGCAAACTCCAAATGTCTAAATATTTAACCAATGTTATTTCAAAGAATTTCATTATTTATCTTCTTGATGGTTTATATTATATCACATTCTCTTTCTCTCTGTTCAGTTGTGGTTTATCATGAAACAGTACATCTGCGGCTATGACCAAATTGGAACAGTCTCAAAAGATGCGTTCAGATATCATAAACATGACAAAAGATAGATTACATTGTGCCTTTCTCCATGTTTAACCATTTTAATATGTTTCCTATGCAGAAGAGGCTCTAGATTTACTTAATATATGTTAGCACTTAGGCGCATGGTTAGGAACATGACTCGGGTCTTAACCTATTCGTAAATAAATGAGGAGCTTCCTGTCTCTGTACAAGAAAGAGGGAGAATTTATGTCAAACAATCAGGAATTTAATACATGGTGCTCTATTAGGATGTCCACTTTGTGTACATACTCTTAAAGTCATGATTACGAATAACTTCACTTCTTATAAACAATGTGACTGAAGAAATTACTCACAGATACAACAAAAAGGGAAAGAAAGGTAGGACGTTTTGAGATGCAGCCAATAAGGGAATTACTTTCTCTGAAAAGGTTAAAAATCACTGTGTTCATTTTGTGTGCCATAATATTTGTCTTTGAAGGTTTAGTTTTATTCAGAAACTAAGAGGAAGATGTTGCACTTGGTAAGATTTTAGTGACCTGAGTCTAAAGTTATATCATACATTCAACAATTTACCTGACAGCTTTGGTTTTAATGTCAGACAAAATCTCTGTAGTGAGTCGATATTTACATCACTGTAAAAAGAGCATTTCATTCTTTTGTGGGGTGAGCAGGATAATTCTACAGTTTATTCAACCCCCCCCCCCATTTTCCACTGACGTTAGCAGAAACAGGAGGCACTTAGTATCAGAAGAACATAATTGGATTTTAGACCTTTTGACAGAAATCCAAAAAAAGTCAAGTTTTTCATGCCATCCAAACAGCTGTTTGTGTTTCAAGACAGAGAATTGCTTTAATTGAATTTGTTTGCTTAAAATATTTTTACCCTGCCTTCCTTGTTGAAAAGGACCCATTCCAAAGTGGCTTACAACATTCAAGGACACTAGACAAAGCTTGAGACAATGACGATGGAACAGGCATCAAAACATGAAAGACAAAATTCAAGCATAAGAACAAAGATTATGGAGAGGCATCTTACACCATTAAGAAGCAATATTAAAGCTAATAACAAAAAACAAGCATATACATACCACTCTGAGAGATGGAAAAACTAAAAGTGGAACGACACAAGGAATGCTATAAATTCAGTCCAAGTGGTAGTACATAACAGTCCATCAAAAAATCACATAGCACGTAGACAGACACTCAACAAAGATTATTCAAATTTGGCCTCCTTGAGGGAAAAAAGAGACCAGAGTTCCCATCCCTAATCAACATATGTTTTGTTGTTGTGTCATTGCCCCCCCCACTCGAAATGACCAGGCGAGACAGTGTGCTGGGGGTAACTGGGCCATACTTTATTAACACATATAACCAACAACAACAACAACAACCAACAACAACAGGAGGGGCCAGGCATCCATAACTTGGTTGAAACCCCAGGGTCTCCCGGAACCCCTCCAACCGGGCAGCATCGGGCGAGCCATAAACCCCCAGGTGGTGCGGTCGTCCGACAGCACCCACCAGGCCAGTTGATTTTGTTTAATCCTCCCTGCCTCTGCTGTCACCAATCTGGGTGATTCCCAGTGCAGGGAGGCATTTGCTGTCCCCCACCCCAGCACCGAGATTTCCTGGCCCGCAGTGCTGTGGTTGAGGGGTGTTTGGGTCCAGCTGTCAATTGTAGGCTCACCGCTGCCCTCCATCAGCTTTTAACCGCCATAGTGCCACAAATGTGGAACTTGACATAAACCTTCTAACTCCGAGGTACCAGTGTGGGATAGGTGAAAAATCCCCGCCCTCAATGGCCAATCTAGAGTGCTGGTCAAAAATTCCTATCCGGCCCCAAAATTGGCGACCAGTCAAGCTCACACTAGTCCTAACGCGGTGGGTGGGTAGGGAATGCTGGAACAAGAGTGTCTGCTGTTTGGGGGAGGAGCCGCCCTTTATAGGACGCTCCTCCCCCTCCCTCACAGGATGCGAGCGTCCTGTCTCGCCCCTCGCCACTCTCGCGAGGGGCAAATCAGCGCCGCAGGCGGACGAGCCGCCCGTGGAGCCAGCATTAGTCATGACCGACTCTTTGCAACCCCATGTCCATGGAGTTCTTTTTGGCAGGAACACTGGAGTGGCTTGCCAGTTCCTACTCCAGGCGCCTACAGCGCCTGGTATTCCCTGGTGGTCACCCATCCAAGTACTAGCCAGGCCTGACCCTGCTTAGCTTCTGAAATCAGACGAGATTGGATGTGCTTACACATATGACTTTTAAAGACAACAAGGAAGGAATTGAGGATCATGTGAATGATGGCCAAGAGGTCAGATATTTAGCAATACAGAATACAATTCATTTTGAAATTTATGGAAACTAGTAAAAGATCTGCTAAACATATGTTTTATACCTGCAGCATGCAAATAAAGAGTTGTAAAATTAAATCTGAGGCTATTTCTTGGGCAGTGATTTAGAGCAAAGTGCTACTAGCAAACCCAATGATATAGTTGGGCATTAACATGTCTTAGGTATAATAGAGGAGGCCTTTATGGGAATGAAGTGCTGTTATTTTTAAAAATATATATGACTGATACAAAGGCATGCTGATACAGTATAATTAATACTATAATTTTAAAAAAGTTGATTCCATTGTTGGAAAAATACAACTTTTTGAAAAATAGAAGGTAATTTATGAGGTTCTTTTCCTCATTCTTTTAGAATATCTGATGGTGACTGGTATTTTAATCACAGTAATGAAGGAGATATACAGGAATTTTGTTTCACTTTGTATCACTTCCCACATGGCAATTAACTGCATGTAGGAAGTTGCATGCCTTTTGAATGTAGAAGTCTGTGTGTCGGGATCATGTTTTGTTGCAAGCCACATAACATTTCTTACAGTGTCCATCATGAGCTTGCTGAAATGAATGATCTTCATAAAAAGCAGTCCTTGTGTACTGTCCAGCAGTGGGCAAGCTATCATGAACAGCTGGGATGTTGGGTCTGAGTCCCAAGTCTAAGTCTTTGATACCAAGTCCCAAATCCAAGGCTTTGGTATCAAGTCCCAAGTCTGAGTCCTTATTAAAAACAAGCTTCTTTCATTGGGGGAGGGGAGAGAAGGGGTGGGTGGTTTCCAAGTCATGAATTGAGTGGAAGTTATTGGGAGAAAAACACCAAAATCTCCAAGTCCAAGTCGGGACACCAGTGCGACTTAAATCCAACCTGATAGCCAGTCCTGCAACTTGAGTCCCCATCCCTAACGGGCACACGTGACTTTGAAAAGACAAAGAGAGAAAAATGTGTTGATTTAATGAGTAATGGAGGGCATAACGCTTGTGGGTCATCAAAATATTGAGCCATTAGGCTCCATAGGTGGAAGAAAGATCTGTAGCACTGTACCACCTTGAATACACCGATCTTGTTTGATTTGGGAAGCTCTGCAGTCTCAAACCTTGGTTGTACTTGAATAGGGACCCATGATTTAATACTAGGGACCTCAAGGATTAGAATTTAATCTTATCTGAAACCCTGAACAACTGCAGCCAGTCAGAATGGAAAATATTGGGCTTGTGGGCTGACTCAGTATGATACAACTTCCTGTGTTTTTATGATAAGGCAATATGAGAAGCAAAGGAGATATTATCTTTGTCTGAAGAGGTTGTCATAAGTAAATACCAAAGTAGAACTACTGCTGTGAAACAACTGTAATGTCACATCTATACAAAGCAATAATAAAGTTTATGATAAGCAATGAGAAGTATTTCATTAAAAGAGAGGAAAGGCTGTATTGCAATGATTAAACTGGAGATGTTTCTTTAAAGTGCAACGTTTGTGCTTCTAAAATATGCACATGAAATAAGTGCATACATACCTCAGACCCTCTACGTGGACTGCCCGGGCTGTTGTTATATTAAAGTATGTGGAAGCAGAGATTGCTTTTGTTCCAACTCTGTAAAAGCATCTGCTTGCTGTTCACTAAATGCTTCAACTGGAATAAGGTCTTTTTCGCTGAAAAATTACCCGAGTGAATGTGAATTCTATCCAACGTAATGGTTCACAATCCAAAAAAGGACAAATCTCCATGGAACTTAAAAGGATGGTCAAATCCAATTTTTGCAATTTCAGTGGGAATTAGCTACATTTGAATTTGCTGGACAGTCTTATCATATGTAGTTTTTCATCCACTCTCCAATATAAGTGTAGAGACTAACTGAAGTGGTATGGGGTTTTATATAAGCAGAACACTTTGCTTTTGCTTTTTGCTTTTAGTACAGCAGGAATGTCTTTCTTTCTTTCTTTCTTTCTTTCTTTCTTTCTTTCTTTCTTTCTTTCTTATTGTTTCCCCCCAAATTGGCTTTCCACAAAACAGCTGTGTACATTTAATTTCCACCTGCTGAGGTTCAGTTTCAATGGCATAAAATGTTATTTATTCAAGGAAAATGCCCCAAGGTATTGGTTTTTTGAAGAGCAAATTTTATGTGTGTACATTTTTCCTACTGACTGATCAGCATCTGAATGTAACTCTATCCCTCAATAGCTAGTGAAACAAGGTGGTATAGCTGCTTGCTATTTGGCGAATATTTATTATTTTGACCAACTTGAAAATGTCCATATCAGAGAACAACCTGCAGAAATCAAATTAATTATGCTGTTGAGTGTTAGCTCTATAGTGCAGTGAGCTGTACTGCAAAGTATGGAACCAGAAGATGGCAGTTAAGTTAAAATTGGAATCCCCTGGAATGGGTTGCTCTGTGTCAGAATCAACTTGACCGAACATAGTTATTAGCTGGCTGGATAGTTCAATAGGTTGGGATACCTGGGTTTGGAACAAGGCATTGGGAGTGTAATTCCCCACTGGGCGGAGAGCCAGCCTTTGTGGCTTTGAACACACTACATGGTCCTGTAAGAATCCAACAGAGGCAGTGGTAAACCATCTCCTAATACTTTATGCCTTAAAAAGTCTGAAAAGGCTCACCATAAATGGGAATCCACAGGAATCAACTTAGTTGCATGCAAATAATTTGTCATTGCTTTGGACCACAATCAAAGATTGTTCAGGTACAGTGTGCTTTTAATGGCGTTTCCTCCATCATACAGGCCCTGACTCCTGATATATTATATTTCTGATAGAGCTGAAAATTGACAACTGAGTACACGAGAAGAGACAGCTGAAGGGTTGCCGGGGGGGGGGGACTGGAATAAATGTAAGGTACATAAAACAGAAAGGTGGATCCAGATCCAGTAGGAATTACATCAGCTATTGAATAGATGTGTAAAGAATTCTTACCAATTTTAGGCTGTCACAACTTGATGAGATACCTCAAAGGCCCATGAAGCTGTTTCCATCTAATAAGCAAGGAATGCTCTTTTATTCTGTTTACGATCTCTGTAATTTGCACAATCCTTATCTGCACAAAACTAGTGCCCTTTCTCTTTCAGAAGCAAAACACACACCCAAATATACACATAGAGTAGGCCACGATTGGTTGATTGTTAAAGAAGGCATAAATCTCCATGATGCTTCTGATATTTAAAAATCCATGTAGCACAAAGCAGTAGGCATCATCAATTTATACTTTTTGTTACATGCACTGAAGTGTTTTTCTACTTTTTAGAAAAACTTTATGCGGCAAGAAGAATAAACGTGATATTGGTGCAACAATGAGAATGTCTGAAAGTTGAGTCATGACAACTGGACTTATTTTCTTGAGAGATCGAAATGTTTCACTACTCATCCAAGCAGCTTAGGGAGTGACAAAGCTGCTTGGATGAGTAGCAAAACATTTCAATCTCTCAAGAAAAAAAGTCCAGGTGCCATGACTCAACTTCCAGATACTCTCACCTGGATGACAGAATCTTCACAGAAACAATGCAAATGGCTGGGCATATCCATACTGCTAAAGAGCAGGCAAGCCAATAGGGGAACCATCAGGCAATGGCAGTTTCCACACAGTTGGCTTTCAACACTAATAGTAATGGCTATTATGAAAGAAATTGTAGTTGCTGACTTTTCATAATACAGTATTCAGAATATACAGTATTGTTCATCTTATTTGCCTTATTCATATCACTGTGTGTGACATTCCTGCAGTTGGTTTTGCCAAGAGGGTTGATTCCAAATAATGCTTGCTTGCAAATAATGTTTTCTTAGTATTGAATATTTATTGATTTTAGCGTAATATCTCATTTCCAGTTATGAGATAACAAAAACAAAAGCAAGCAAAACACAACACAGCAAAAATGGGAGTGCTTATTTTGGATTACAAGTATAGACTGAAGGAGAGAGGGGAAGTAACTAAATGGCAGCGATTAATTTCCCCAACTTTCAAACGTAATTTAAAATGTTACATAAACAATCTCCCACAAATAATTTTAAAAGTTTATTTAGAAAAACCCTGGGGAGCTTTCTTTGGGGTTGAATAACTTGGACTCCATAAATCCAATTTTTCCCCAATATTGCAGGGATTGTAGAGAAGAGTTGGGAATTTTCTCTGAAAATTTTAGTCTCTCTAGGTGCCTTGGGGCCATTTTATACCCTAACGAATGGGCAAACCAAAAAGCATTGAACATTTGTCAGTTAGTAATTGTTGGATGTATCAGTTCATACAAATACGAATGGATGAATTAATGATTTTGAATGAATTTTGCAATTAATTTTTTAAAAAATTGTGACCATCTCTAGTTGCAGTTCTTCCCTAAAATGCAAAATGTGGAAGCAGTTTGATAGCCAAGCAGGGAAATAGAGGAGTTGTCATTCAGAGACACAAGGTGCAAGACTAGGTGAGTTACTTAACCAAAGACAGTGTTTGATCTGTTGACCATACAAAGGATCCAAGATCCAGACCCAACATGGAAGGGCTTCAGGAATTAATTAAAAAAACATAGAACATTGTGCAACAAATGCATTTCATGCCTTTTTGCTAAGACATGAGATGGAACAAGTATTGGAAAGCACAGGAGGACCACTAATAGAAGATGATAGCATTTGGACCTTCATACAAGTCTGGGAATTAGGTTGTGCAGTTGAATAATGATGCACCTTGAGTAAGCCACAGCGTGATACCTGCATGCTTGTATGGGGTGCTGGGAGAACTATACTATCTTTGTTGTATCTATTTTGTTATGAACATGTGAGTATTCATAGTGTAGCATCACTACTATGTGTAGTAGAATAGGTTCACTATAAATGCATCAGTGGTCTGTCCCCAGCATATGCACAAAATAACTAACTTTTATTGAGAAAGTTACTTGAGAACAGTTATCAGAGCCTAAATCCAAATGTGAATGAGACAGACACATGCTCCAGGAGAGTACATGCCAGAGAGCAATGTGTCTGCCCATTATTGAGACCTGAAAGGAAGTTAAAATGAATAAAACCGGCAGGAAGGCCCTGGGAATATTAGTCTAACAATAGCTACAGGAAGAAATAAAGTCAAAAAGGATAGATTACATTTTCTGACCTTGACTCCCCACTCCCTCTTCTGGTTATTTGGACAGGTAATAGGAGGCAATACTTGCATGATACCATGCTAACATCCTTCTTCTATTCTGCAATGTTAACTACAGTATTTCAAAAGAAGTGGCAGTACCATTGCACATGTTAGCTTCCTGTCCAGCTTGTGGTTAATTCTGAACTTTCTGTCTCCTGAACTGACATTGTTACCCCCCCCCCCGATGCTCAATGGGGTCAGTTTTTATTATTATTATTATTATTATTATTATTATTATTATTATTATTATTATTATTATTATTATTATTATTATTATTATTAATGTGGAGTAGTGGTTGGAATTCTAATAATGATATCCCCCATCCAAATAAAGAAGCACAAGAGTCCTGCATTGAAGGCTCAGCTTGAATTCACTGTGGGAAAGAACATAATGGGAATGCCAGATACTTGTAATACTGAAAACAAATGATAAGATCATTTCCCAAGAACTTGAGATATTTACTTGCATTTTAAACCCGTGCCAAGCTCTTGTTTGCTGTGGTACTGTGAGAAGCCTTAGATACCTCACCTGTGTTTACTTTTGTCCAAGCTTTGTCTCTTCTTGTCCTTCTCTTTCCAGTGTGCAAATATTTCATCCCCATAGATACAGTAGAAACACCAGTCCAAGGTCCCTTTTCAAATTCTGAGTGGCTATTGCGCATGGCTGAGCTTTTCAGTTCCATTCCAGTAGTCATGCTTTCCTTTCCTTCTGCTGGGTCTGCTTTTGATTAATCTCAGTGGCTGAAGAATCCTCTTTTCCTCCATGCCTTGAATTTGACATTTTTTCCACCTAGCATTACTTCCAGAGCTCTAGCTTTAACTACTCTGCAGATGGTTGAATGTTCTGGGCAGATGTTTCTGCCTGCTTCCACAGGTGTGAGATCATACGCCTGCATAGCATCCTTGGCTAGATTCTGTACTAAGTAAACAAGTCACAGAAGTGGAAAGAAACACATGGGACATGACCTATGTGTGTGTCAGTTGTGCATTGTTCATTTCTAAGACTTGGATATCGGTGTTCCCAAACACTGACAAGATGGCTACATGCACCTACCAGCAAGACACTGATGGCTGTAGGTATCAGAGCTTTGCTGCTGCTGCTGCTGATGATGGATGGTGATGATGATGATTTCCCTGATATAATGATCTGAAAATTGCACTTCAGAGACTCTGGCATAAACCAGTGCAGGTGGTCCCAGTGGTAATCGGCACGCTGGATGCGGTGCCTAAAGAGCTAAGCAAGTATTTAGAAGAAATTGGAGTTGACAAAGTCACCATCAGTCAGCTGCAGAAAGCCACCTTACTGGGATCTGCTCGCATAATTCGCCAATACATCACATAGTCCTAAACGCTTGGGAAGCGTTTGACTAGTGATTTGTAATACAAAAACCAACATAGTCTGCTGTGTGATGATGATGATGATGATGATGATGTGGTGGTGATGATGATGATGATGATGATGATGATGATGATGATGATCCACAGCCAGGTGCTATCCATGGTGTTAAGAGCAACGTAAGATCTTCTTTTTCTATTTCAACACACACACATCTGGAGAGGAAGTCTAAAAATATCCAAATGAATGAATGGTCTGAGACTGGGATAATTTTGCTGTTTGCTTCCTTATGAAGAAATCTCCCAGAAAACTGTTCATACTACCTAGTCCATGATCCCTTGCCACTGAGATGTATGTAGCAAGTAGAGATGGGCACGAAGCGATTTTTGTTTCGTTATTCGTTGTTCATTTTGTTACATAGCTAAACAAATAACAAACCTAGGGGCAAATCTAACACGAAACAAACGGAACCAAGAAAAATTGGTTCGGTTAGGTTAGTTTTGTTAATGGGAGGCAGAGATGTCTCCTACCTGGTGCTGGTCTGGAGGAGCATGCACCTCGTCGGTGCTATCGAGGGATGCAGTGCGCTCGAACCTCAGCCCAGCCCCGGGAGGAGAGGGAAGAAGCAGGCCACGTTTAGGCGATCAGAGCAGCGCAGCTTCAAAGCTGGCCCCCATGCGCTTCCCTCCTGCAGCCCATTATTGCGGTAAGAAGAGGTAAGAAGCAGGCCACACTTTGGTGGCCAGAGCAGCGCGGCTTCAAAGCCGCCGCCCCTTTCACCTCCCTCCTGCAGCCTGTTACTGCGGGGCCGATCGGGAGGGGACATAAGGAGGCCACACAGTGGGCGCTGGGGAAAAAGCAGGAAAAAAATCAATAACAAATTAATGAAACAATGAAACAATGAAACAATTTTTTTCACAAAAATTCACAAAAAAACTAAAGAAAACAAACCAAACTCCTTAACAAAACAAATGAAATGAAACACCATTTTTTCGATTCATGCCCATCTCTAGTAGCACGTGGACACAAAGGATGGCAGCTTCTTATTTGTGGCATGCCTGCTGTGCCCACTGCTTGCCTCAGGACAACTGTTTGGCACCAATACAGCTCACCTGTGAACAGTAAACATAATGTTAGTCCAACAAGCCATTTCCAAGTTTCGTCTTTTGATTTATTTTCTTAATGTTTCTTGCTTTTCACTCTCCATTTGTTTGTGTTTATGATATTACAGAAACTGCTTGATAACTTGTTGCTGAACAGGTTTTAAACGATTGAATGCTATTAGGTAGAATATTCATATTAAGTAGACTGCGCTTTTAATCTGCTTTTATGTTTTATTGCTTTATTTTATTTTATTGCTGTTACCCTCCTATTTATTTATTTATTTATTTATTTATTTATTTATTTATTTATTTATTTACATTTTATCCCGCCCAACTAGTGGGAGGAGCCACTACTCTGGGCGGATCTTTTAGCATAAATCAATAAAAACCTTTAAGGGAACCACAAATGTACTTTAATTTATCTATGGCTACTCGGGCCTTCTCTTTTTCAATCAGAAATGTATACACACTGGCATTTGTTTATGATGGTGCGGCTATTTTAGTCTCTGTCAGCTAGTTACAAATTACAATAAATTGGGAATCCGAGAGATGTTGGCGCATAGTGACTTGTAAAGGTTTATAAATGGCTTGCACAACTATTTTTCCAAATGGAAACAGCATCAGACTTTTACAGTACATTTCAAGTGGCTTAGATAGAAAAGAAAGGCTTATAATTACATTTCCATTTAAGAAAGGCCATTGGAAATTGTAAAGGCTAGCAGCTAGACAGTGGGCCTGCATATCAAGGCCTGAATATCAAGAAGAAAGAAAGAGTTCTAGGTGTTGAAGGTGTCAGTAATGTAACACATTCAATAATTTTGCTTTTGACTAACAGTGGTCATTCTTTAATACATATTAATGCACCTATGAACCCTTAGTCAGCATGTTTACTTGTACATTCCCTACACCATCACAATTTTGTGTGGTGAGATTATGGGCAGTTCTTTTCAGGACAAATGCCCCACAGTGTTTCCCTTGGATAAGCAGTTCTTCACTTCTAAAGATCCGCTCCTTGAACAGATTTTCCCCCATTGTGGTCTCTGCATTTCCATGATGGGGATGGTCAAAGCAACCACCTTTGGATCCTCAAGATGGAGCACTTTTGATCATTGATAACCTCCACTTTCCGTCTTCTATAAAGCATGCCCCAAGCCTCCCCCCCCCCCAATTTCATTTTATCTGCTATGGTGGATGCACTCTTGAGCTATCCTCTTTTGAGAGCAATTAATTTAAATCAGTAGAGACTATTACAGTCTTCTTGTATGTAATCTGTTTAATCTGATTTTCTTAAAGTTATGTGTGGAGTGTATTGTCCAGGACAAGGTGGCAGACATGCCTTTTGATGGTAAGAGCCTCCTGTCTTTGAAGACTGATGAGACTTTAGAGGGTTGCCAGCAGCTGAGGGTTCTGGCAAGAGTCTTCCTACCATAAGGCTGCTACATGGTACAGCTGGCAAGCTTGCTATAGGTACCTCAACCCATTGCTTCTTCCTTGAAGCTTTAATATTCCTCCATCAAAGGAGACACCTCACCTCTATCCATCAAGAGAAACAATCTTATGCTCCCCAAACTAGAGATCATTATGACAGGCCTGTCCATATTGTCACCTCATGGTTCCCCATGATTGTCACCACTGGTGCTGAGAGAGCTCCACAACATTGGACCACCCCAGAAGGAGCTCCGTGGCATTGGTCTACGCTATTCCAAACAAAATCTGTCACATTTGGTGCTAGGCTTATTCATCAACACTGATTTAACTCTACCAATCAATGAGTCCTTCCTATAGTCCAAAAAAACTATAGTGTACAGTTTTTTTGGCATTGTCCAATATAAATTTTCTGTTCAACAATACTATCAAATATACTCATTCAGAAAATACAGAAACTTCTAGAGTAAAATATATAGAACTGACAGGCTCCTCTCATTGGCTATTATTTTCTATACAGTAAATCCTAAGTACTGAAAAAGGACAGAAGACTTTGTCTGATTTAAGAACTTATTTTTAACAGCTCTTGGCTAAAACCATTTTCCTAGTAGTTACCTACTACCACTGCTTATAGACCATGAGAGATCCATGCCTTATGGTCAGATCAACCATACTTCCCCTTGATATAAGGTTTGTGCCAACTAGATATATCCTTTCATTTTCCTATCTAGCTGCTAGCCTCTAGCCTCTACAATGGCCTTTCTTAAAAGAAAATGCCTCTCTTTCATATCTACACCATTTGAAATGTAGAAGTCTGATGTTCCCATATGGGAAAATAATTCTACAAACCATTTATAAATCTTTACAAGTCAGATTTCCACTTGACACCAAACATTATGCTACCAATGTTCCCTCCCATCTGCTTCAAGTCTGGTGGCCAAGGCCATGTTTGTTGTACAGAGGTCTTTAGTCTTATTGGAACAGAGCTCCCATGTGTACTCAGTCATATGGGACTACCGTTTGGACAACAGCTTTCAGGAGACCCTCCTTTCTTAAGGCTGTCCTTTCAGCTATGCCTATCTGCCTCCTTGTGAGCTTCATGGTGATGGTAAGTTAGTTCATCGTCAGTAATCAGTCTGAACACATAGCAACCAGAACAAAAGCAAAGTGTGCTCCTTATGTACAGCCCTGCAGTGCTTAAAACACTCATGGGTTGCAATTTATACAGTGCAGACTACACATTGCTCCTCCAGCAAGCTGGGTACTCAGTTTCCTTCTAGGATAACCAATTATGGAATCAAATATGGCATGAATGTGTATAAATGGGCCCAGAATCTCATTATGGACAGATGGAATAAATGGGTACAGAACATAGACATAGATTACATGGCATTCCAGACTAAAGGGGTTTTAGAAAAAAAAAGTAGCAGCAGAATTACAGACACTCACAGGATGACTTCTGTCCTTGATATGTTCAATGTTACTTACAGTGGACCCTCGTATAACAAACTGTATAACATAAAATCTGTACAACATAAGAAATTCCAGAGATAGGGGAAATGTGCTTAACATAATCGCCTATGAGGTGAACCCGTACAACATAAAAATGGGATTACTTCATTTTCAATGCATTCCTATGGGAAATTTGTATAAAGGAAAATTTGCTTAACATAATTTCATTTGGAATGAATTAATTCCTTTATACAAGGTACCACTGTATTAATATTGGGAAATAGCTCTGTAGGGAGCACTGGGCTGGATAATCATGAGTCCATTCTTTTAAACACCTTGCATTCAAAATTGAGGCTTTTAATTGCAATTTTAGTCCCTTTCCAGGTTGCTCATTGTATATGTTTCTCCACTTCTGTTTATCTGCCAGAATTGCTGAAGACTAGGCTGAGAAAGAATGATTGATCGCTTCACGTTTCCCCAAAGAACTGTATAGCTGACTGAGGTCTTGAACCCATGTTTCCTCAGTTCTAGCCTATCATAGTTGTGTTCTCACATACAGTGTACCCAACCAACCCCTGTCATCTATGGGGGTCCCATGGGCCAGAACTTCTGGTTTCAAATGAAGACATTTAACATATATCCCTAGAGATTTCAGGGTAGCTATTAAAGTAGTGAATAGTTTTGTTTTTTTCTACTTAAGCATGACTTCACTGAGCCAGCAGCAAGATACCATCTTGTCCTCTGTGTTTGTGCTAGATGACATTTTAGTCTTTCTCATAAAAACCCAGTGCTCCTCTGGTTCCAGACTAGAATAGAACACCAGGCTCACGCCATCTGCCTCTGCCCCTGCTTGAGTCTGTTTACTGAGATAAACATCGGAGGAAGTTGAACCAATGAAGGGAAACCAGCAGCTACTTAAACTTCTCCCAGCCTTGTTCACACTAGATGGGGATATTGTTAGAAAAAGAATTATTTCTGTGTGCCTGTTTTACTACTTAGGAGAGGACTTTACATCCCTCTCCATAATCATAAGGCGGGGGGGGGGGGAGGAAATTTATGTCAGTGCTCATTCTTATTTGTGACAATTGCTAGTTGGACAAAGCAAATATTGTAGTTGCATGGACATATATGCTTAAGTATACATATATTGGCTGGATTATCTGGATTCTGGGATATTTACCATAAACGAGGAGATCAAATGAAACCAGTCAAATCAGATCATAGCCAAATATACCGCACAGTATAAAGCATGTAGCAAGAGATTTCATATTATTTAAACTGTAAATCCCTCCGACTGGAGAGATTAAATTTAAAAAACACAATTGTTGGCAGTGAACAAACAAGTTTACTTGCTCAAGTGGTGGAAGCCCAGCCAGTTTTAGTCCATTGCTTAGTCATGAAGCTCAGTTGTTGATCTCAAGTCAGCTCTTAGCAGACAAGGGAGTGGGGTGGTATTATCCTTCCTTTCTGCCAGGATTGGGAAGTAGATATTATGAAACAAGATAACGTTTTACCTTTATTATTTAAGACAGGTCACAGTGTGAAATATAATGAAACACACAAGACTAAATATTAGACCAGTTCAAATTGAACATGGCAAGATTAAGCCACACGATTGTTGATTTATTAAAGTAATTCAAATAATTTTCCAAGATGGATGCCATAGCCTTGTTTTCTGGGCATTGACAGGAAGGAATAGTGAGATCCATCCCTCCTTCAGCCATTTGCTGGAGGAGGGAAATGACCTCAATTGGGTATGAGATGACAGGATATGAAGAAGGAAAATTACCTCTCTTTGCTGTCCCTTAGGTTTTATGCTTAGCATGGTGAGGGACAAAGAACCCCATCACTCACCTACTAGCCTTCTTATTCATCTCTGTGCAGTTCTTTGTCACCCATGGCTACTAGGCAAGTGTTTGGAGTAACAAATCAGTTCATTAAGTAGAGTAAGGGAGTCATGCTTTGAAAAGGATGCTATTAATTTTGTCATTGCTTTTTAATGACAGGGAGTAGAAAAGACACTTATGGGGTCAGGAGACTGTATAAACTGATCCACCTTTGGATACTCTGTACTTTGACATGGTTTATTGTGCAATTGCACACCATTTTCTGCTCTTCTAAAAGCATTTGGAAGTTGCCACATGCAAATATGTGGTTGTCTTGTGCTGCTTTTAAAGTAACTAAGGTTACTTAACCAAGCTAAATGCTATCTATAAGAGGTAACATCTTTTCCATTACATCTTTTCAGTAGCCTTTATAAACTTGAGGTATTAGAATGGGTCTTGGCCTTATGTCCTTTAATTTCTTAAACCAATATAGTATTACTTGTGGCTAAAAGTCTGAAAGAAATACAGTAACCCCCTGCCCTTTCACGGTTCATACTGCAGTCCCGCTATATCGTGGGACCTCAGTATATGAAAAAAGGCCCCCTGTGGTAAGGGGGGAAGGCTGTTTCAGGCCTCCCATACTTACCCCAAGACTGGCACTTCCCCAAACGGGCCTGTGAAGGCCTTCCAGGGCCTGTTGGAGGCCCCAAAATGGCTTCCATGCAAACCGGAAGTGATTTCTGGAAAATAGGAAGTGACCTCCGGATCACTGAAAAGCATTTCTGAGGCCTCCGAGGGCCTTCCCAAGACTGTCAGAGACTCCAAAAGGGCTTCCCATGAACCAGAAGTGATTTTTCAGAAAACAGGAAGTGACCCCTGGATCACTTGAAAGCCCTTTTGGAGCTTCCAACGGGCCCGGGAAGGCCCTCACAGGCCTATTTGGGGCAGTGCCAGGCTGGGGGTAAGTACAAGGGCCTCCAGTTAGGTCCCCAGGCCTGGCCCAACCTGCATCCACATATTGTGTATTTTCAATTATCATAGGTCGGGTTGGGTCCCTAAACCCCGTGATAGGCGGAGGGTCACTGTACCTGGAGCTGTGAAGATATATGGGGAGGGAAAGAGATATCCACTGGTCTTCCTGATGTATGTGGGTATCTGTTTTAGGGAAGCCAGATGAAACCCTATATTTAATTTGCCTTAATTTCACAGGCTAGCTGGGAAAAGGACTATTAAAGATGATACCATGAAAAATCAGGTTCCAAAACATTTATTCTAGCTAGATAAATTATAGGAACTGGAATACATTAAGAATGTAAATTAACTGGAAGTATATGACTCCAGGAAGTGGCAGAACACCTGGATGAGAGGATTATCCCCAAGGTAAACTGTGCATGAGGGAAAGGAGATTGTCCCATTGTCTGGAGTTACACATTCCCTGTCTCTGCCAGACTGGGCCCAGTTGAACAATAGGACACCAATCTATGGAACATTGACTCAAGGATTTGGACCATCAAGAGCTTGATGGCACAGGAGATTGGATGCAACTGTGAACAATGACCCACCAATGCCGATTGAGGGAAACCTTAAACTGGTTTGTATGTATAAAAACAGATGTTAAACAAATGTTCAGGGCTCACTCACACCATCCAGGGTGAGACCACTGACTGTTATTTGGCTTGGCTGCAATAAATCAGACTTGAACAGTTCAGTGTTTGCGCTTCCTTACTTTATTTGAATTTAATTATTGGGGCGTTTATACACGACCCCTAAGCTCCGCCGCAAATGGTTGCAAGGTCCAGACCTTAAAAATGTTTACCCACCAGCTCCGGACTTTGCAGACAATTAAGTGCGACCCCGCCCACTTAGCGCGATCAAACTGCACTTTTCTTGTACCTGCTTTTTGGATGAGACAAATATTTGATCCGGTGCAAGGATAGTGAGTGCGGGGCTCTCCTGGCTTCTGTTTGTTCTTTTTTTGCGCCCCGACCCTTTAAGAGATCAGTATTATGCTGCCGGGAACAAAACGGAGGTAAGGGCATTCTTTTCTTTCTTTTTTCTCTGTCCCTCAGGAAGTGCGGAGGGGGGTGGGGACAGAGAAGAGCGAGGAACCCCTAAGGTCTCTGGTCCGAATTTAAGTGGCCAGCGGATCTTAGGGGTCGTGTAAAAAGGCCCTTGGACACTGGTTCCGAGCCAAGCACGGACTCAAAAATAATGTGTAAAAACTGGTAACAAAGGTTTGGGGTTCCTTTAAAAAATTCAGCTTGAACACAAGCAAAGTGGGCTGGGGATCTGGCCTGTGTGTTGGATTTGCCATTGCACTTAATCAGTTGCAGAAAGTTTATCTGGCTATCAGAGGAGCAAGGAAAACATTTGCCAAAGGCATATTCAGTACGGCTTGGTCAAACAAGTATGAAAATCATCCCCCTTTGATTTTGTGAATCTGTTCATTCCTTTTTTAAAAAAAAAAAAGCCCAAAAGGCAAGCAGATGAACAATATTTATATAATCTAGTCACATGACGAGTGTTATCTAAACAAATTTAACTAATATGCACTTTGTGCTTGATTCATATTTGACTCATCCTTAAGATAAATGAGGAGAAACCTCAGTGCTGGAGGTTTCTGACTTTTCATGTAAAAAATCCAGGTTTTCTGAAAACACCAAACTTCACTGCACAGTGAATCTAGTCTAAATGCCATAGCAAAATCCTTCCTTAAAAATATATCTGAGAACAGTGCTTCATTTCTGTTTTACATAGAGTATCATCTTGAGTTAGAGCAGGATTTAAAGCCAATGTGTAAAAAACACATTAAGGGGGAGGGAATGCTGCAAATAATTTAGTATAAATCAGCAAAAAGAACAAATGTTTGTTCTCTCGGAGCACATTGTATTTGGCAGCCTTTGGAAATGTTCTATGTCGACATTTCTAAAAAACAAAAAACCCAAAGCCCAAGCAAACATATTACTGCAATTTCTGCCTCAGGCTCCAATCAACACAGTTATTATTGCATTTAGAAAGAAAGAGAAACAAGCATATGGTTATTGGTCTGACTCTTGTGCTTCCTTTTCCCCCTTACCTCTTGAAAGGTTGTAAAACAGGGAAATAAAGCAGTCATGGACATGCAGTTTTGTTAACTTTATCTTCTGAACATTAAACATCATGCTTCAAATTTCTTATGGTATATAAAACTGTTTGGTCTTGCTGTATCATGTATACGTGACTTCAAAAAGTAAAGGAGACAGTTTAGGAGATGTAATAGGTGTGTAACAACCGTTCTTTAGATCTTTTGTGTTTTGTACAACATCCTCTGGCTCCCAAAGGTGCTTTTAACATGATATCTATATGGCTATTTCTGTGGTCATTTATTTCTTTGGTGAAACAAAACTGAGACTAATTAGAAGGCACATTCTATCTTGTTTGACAGCTTCTATCAAACAAGCTGATTCACCTTATTTCTCATTACATACCCCTTCTAACCCATGAAGTTTCTTGCCTGGTATTTGACTAAAAGAAACGTACCCTGTGACTATCACAACCAGAGTTTCTGTTGAGGAAAATCTTGTGTGTGCAAAGACTGCCATTTTGACTCTTATGTGACAAAATGCTTGGGCTTTCATCTCATCCAATCCCTAACTACTGGCTATTCTGGGTGGAGCTAATCAGAGTTGTGGGCCAAAATTTTCCACATACACTCGATAGAACGTTGGAGCTTCAGGATAATTTTTCAAGACTACATTCTTGCTCTTGTGACAAATTCAGAATATCACTTAACATTGTCAAGTCCCATTGCCGAACATCAACATGTGGAAATGGGTGGCAAAGTTATAAATCTAATATATTAATAATAGTCAAATAATATTTATTTATCTGCCACTTCTCTATTCCTCTGAGGAGTAATTCCCTAGATATTGTTGGATTTTATTTCTTATCATTCTTCATGATAGATTCACAAGAGTCTTCTTCTTCTTCTTCTTCTTCTTCTTCTTCTTCTTCTTCTTCTTCTTCTTCTTCTTCTTCTTCTTCTTCTTCTTCTTCTTCTTCTTCTTCTTCTTCTTCTTCTTCTTCTTCTTCTTCTTCTTCTTCTTCTTCTTTGTCCCATTGGTGGTGGGGTCCACTATTCTTGTTTTGGCCTTCCACTTAACGCAGTCATGGGCTAGGTCTGGGTGAATCTGGGACCACTTCATGCCATTCTCAAGGGTGTTCATCCAGTGCTGTTTTGGTCGTCTCCTCAGTCAAGATCTGCTGACCTCCAGGATGAGACCCTTTTTGGCCAGAGTTTCCACATGGGTACTCAGGACATGTCCAAACCAATGCAGTCAGACTTTGTGAATCTTGTCAGAGATTGGTACAATTCTGTACCTTGCTTGGATATCATCATTGTGCATGAAACCAGAGATCCATCACAGCATCTTTGTCTAGGTTCACAAGAGCACTACAATGAGTAATTTAACTTGCATATAAACATGTGCCATCTTCAGAATGGAATGATGTAGCACAACAATAGTTTTATAGCTTCTTCTGTTTTGTACCTAAAGTGGATGCTAAGTATCTAAGCTTCATTAAATAATCTGAGTCTAAAAGTGTTCTGCTTATATACCACCCCATAACACTTCAAGTGGTCTCTGGGCAGTTTACAGTTTAATTACAGTAAGCAGGCTACATATTGCACACACCCCAGCAAGCTGGGTACTCATTTTACCAACCTCAGAAGGATGGAAGGTTTTACTCTGGATTTCTGAAACATTTGGAAATGCTGCTGAAGAAGACATTGGCCCTAATCTTGTTATATATTTATTTATTTATTTATTTATTATTTACACTTATATACCGCTCTATTTCCCATAGGAAGGACTCAGGGCGGTTTACAACAATAATAATAAAACAACAGATCAATACAATAGCTAAAACAGTGGTTTCCAAGAATAAATAAGTCGGCGGGATATTAATAAATCAATAAATAAAAAACAAAACAAAGCATACATATGTGGATCCTTAGAGATCTCCAAAGGCATCACGGAAAAGATAGGTCTTTAAGTTTTTCCTAAATGACGCCAGTGAGGGAGCCAGCCGCAGTTCACCGGGAAGCTTATTCCACATGGTTGGTGCAGCCATCTTGTGTTTTATCCTCGGGGCAACAGTCCTATATAGTGGAGCTGCTGACAGAAATATTTGATTTAAATGAATTATTAGTTTCCTGCCTTCTCTTCACATCCCAAGGCTCCCCAGGGCTCCTGTTTGCCTGGGTGAAGGAGCCTTTAGTTCCTTCAAATTGCCACAAAATTGCCACCTGCTGTCCCAGTCCCACTGACATCAATTATCAGTGAATTTTGAATGTGAAATGTTCCACCATAAATGCTCCCAAAAGCTTTCTTAGGAAAAAAGCAGCCCCGGAAGGTGGGGAATAAGATATTTTCAATTTGGTTGAAACTTTACACAACAGGGTTTTGTTCACTGGAAGGAAGAAAATACAATCAGAGTAGCCACCTGCAAAATGTATATCTATATTAGCAAATATGCCCACCTTCATCAATAGAAACCAATGTGCCTGAACTACACAGTTGCACTCACCCATTTGCTTCAGTTTAAAAAAGCAACAGACTTCCAGAGAATCAGTTATGGGAAATAGCCAATCCAAGTTATAATGTAGTATCTGTCTAACCTAATATCTTTCTATCCACTATCATTTCAGAGAACATTGAAAATAAACAGGCAAACTTTCAAGTATATTTTCAGCCAACCCAGTTATTTACACTGGAAAATCAGTGCTATCAATACAAAATGCAGTTACTCTAGGGGCGTTTATACACGACCCCTAAGCTCCGCCAGCTCCGGAGTTTGCAGACAATTAAGTGCGACCTCGCCCACTTTAGCACGACCAAGCGCACTTTTCTTGTACCTTCTCTTTGGAGGTGAAAAATCTTTGATGCGGTGCAAGGCATCTGTTTGCTGCTTTTTGGCTCCCGCCCCTTTAAGAGCTACTTTTACAGAGACGAGGGGGTTGGACTTGATGGCCTTACAGAGATGAGAGGCAGAACGAGGTGAGCGGCATGCTTTTCTTTCTCTTTTTCTCCCTCCCTCACGCAGCCAGCAACCAGGAAGTGCGGAGGGGGGTGGGGACAGAGGAAGAGCGACGAACCCCTAAGATCTCTGGTCCGAATTTAGGTGGCCAGCGGATCTTAGGGGTCGTGTAAAAAGGCCCTAGCTCTTGCCATTTTAGAGATGTTATAGGACAAACAAGTGAACTTGCAAAAATAGTTATACAAATTGATGCAAATGCAGAATTGACTGTAATCATTGTTAGGTGCCATTATCTGTAAGTCATCCCCAATCTGTGGCACCCCTGTGAATTAGAGGTCTTCAAACTGTACTGTTTTCAGTGCAGTAGCTTTAAATTCAAAGCTGTAGCTTCATTTAGGGCAAGAGAGGGGAAATTCTGGCCCTCCAGATGGATTACAACTTCCACAGTCCTTTATCATTGGCAGTATAGACTGGGGATACTGGGAGTTGTAGTCTAAAACATCTGGAGGGCCAAAGGTTCCCCTCCCCTGATTTAGGGAAATAATCCATCTTTTATTTGGTCTTCCTCTTTTCCTACTGCTATCTACTTTTTGAAGCATTGGTCTGTTTTCCAGAGAATCTTGCTTTTTCATAATGTGCCAATGTATGACAGCCTCAGTTTCATCATCTTTTTGTATTCAGAGAAAGTTCAGGATTGATTTGATCTAGGACCTATTTGTTTGCCTTGCCAGGGTATCCACAAAGCTCTCTTCTAGCTTCATATTGCAAAATAATCCGTTATTTTTCTGTCAGCTTTCTTTACTGTCCAGCTTTCACACCCCTCGATAGCTATCAGGAATATAATAGTATGGATCATCATACCCTTGGTCTCTGGTGACATATCCCTTACGCTTGATGATCATTTCCAGTTCCATCATTGCTGCCCTTCCAAGTCTCAGTCTCTTTCCACTTTATTGGCCACAGTCTCTGTTTAGATTGATGGTTGAACCAAGGTTCTATAATAATTTCAGTTTCTTCGTTGGCAACTAAAGCAGGGCACAAAGGATTTTGTTGAGGTTCATGGTGAATTAGTAGTGTGGCAGTGGTGCCTCCCCCCTTCCGTATGGCTACGAGGCCCACTTACTGTCATCTGTGTGGCACTTGATCCTGTGGTGTTGTCAGGGCACTTGTCATGTAATGAGCTTGGGCTGCCCTTCCACATCTCTCTGGCAATTGCTGAGCAAGGATTCTCTAATACCTGCCTCTTCTTCAGACTGGCCAGCTGCCTGAGAAGAAATAATTACTGTAATTTAAATAGTAAGACAGTCCATCTCACCATACTAAGAAAGACTGCGAACCAGTCTTAGTGTCCAATCTCTAACAACTGATGGATAATGCAAAGGTTTCTACATTTCTTCCTACAGTTCTATCTTTAAATTAGGCTTGGATGGGACAGCCCATCAAATAGATGTTACTTTCAAACCGAAGTTTGTCTTCTGACAGTCCTTCAGACAGGAGACTGTGTGAAGTAATACATATGGGTACTCTAAATGAACTGAAGTGTTTTCCCCTTAAGAACAACATTTAAGCTACTAAATATTCAAGCTTCCCATAAACATCTGACATTTCCCCCATTGCAGCTAAGATGTTCTTGTTAGGTGTCGTATGAGTTCAGTTTGTAGGCCTGAGGTGCTACTATTGCCATGGAGTGCTAACTTTTTAAAAATAATTGTGATTTTCCTAAGAACGCTAGAGTTCCAGATACTAGGCAATTGGAGCATAATTGCTCTTTGACGTCAGCAGGACTTGGTGTAAATAAATGTCTTTGACTTGAGAAAAGCAAATATTTGTCAAAGAAAATAAAGATAGTAGTTGAGAACCAGAGAGAGAGAGAGAGAGAGAGAGAGAGAGAGAGAGAGAGAGAGAGAACATTTGATTTGAAGTGCCTTAGAAAGTTCTGGCCTGAATTCAAGGTGGGAGGAATGGCTTGATAAATAAACTGTTATGAGAGCCCACGGAGTGCTGTGCAGATATGAGTTTCAATTATAAAATCAATACATATTGATATTTATAAATCACGAGAATAATGGTGGCTGAAATGCTGAGATTTAAGTTGTCCATTGTTCAAGAGTGAGTGGGAATAATCTGAAGTGGGAAATAATGTGGCTCATTGGTGGATGTTAGAACACTGTGGAGAGTAAAATACCTTTTCCCACAAAGAACAAAAATGAAGCCATGTGTAGAAATCATTGTACAGTATATTGAGCCGAAAGGACAAAGGTATGGAGAAAAGAAGTGTATTTATATTAGTAAGACTGGGAGGAGAAGTACAAGTGGATGTATCTGGGAGGATAAGAATGTCAAAATAAATGAAGATACAACTCATAGTAGCTCTCAATTATTAGAATTGTCTGGCTTTGCAGCGCCAGCCTGGCCATTAGACAGAAGGAAGAGGTTACCTTTAGTAGCTGATTTTAAGTGGCACAAAGGGACAGAAAATCATTATGAGGGCTAGCATGCTCCTTTCTGCTCTCTACACACGTTCAGCATGACTGAATTGGGCTGGTGTGTTTCTGCACTGCAGCCTTTAAAAGATGTAAAGGTGTAAGGTGTAAAGAAAACAATCTTATACTTAACACCAAAAAAACTAAAGAACTTATAATTGATTTTAGGAGGAAGAAAGATGTACATTTACCATTGTACATAAATTGTGAGGAGGTGGAGAGGGTTGGTAGCTTTAAATATCTGGGCACTTACATCTCAGAGGACCTCTCATGGACTGCAAACACCAATATGGTTGTGAAGAAGGCACAGAAGAGGCTGTATTTCCTAAGAATGCTCAGGAAGATGAATTTATCTCAGCATCTACTTCTGTCTTAGTATCACAGCACCATTGAGAGTGTCCTAACTTATGGCATGATATCATGGTATGGGAGCAGCTCTGTAGCGGACAAAAAAGCTCTACAGAGAATAATTAAAATTGCCCAGAATGTTACCGGGCTCCAGCTACCAACCCTGGATGACATCTTCACATCTCGCTGTTTGAGGAAGTCACACAACATTCTGAAGGACTCTACTCATCCTGCTCACAATTTCTTTGAACTGTTGCCTTCTGGCAGAAGATACAGAACAATTAAAACTCGGACCTCATGTCTTCTGAACAGTTTTTATCCCAGAGCTATAATTGCACTTAATAATGAACTCAAGAACCACCAGGAGTGAGCACTTGGACAGGATTACCTAGCCTGTTGTGTAGATGCTTGTGTTTTTAGGGGAGGGTGGGTGGGTGGGGGTAGTGTTCGGGGACTTTTATGTGTGTGTGTTGAAGGGTTTTTTTTAATGTGTGTGAGAGTGTTTGGAGATTGTGTGTGTGTGTGTGTGTGTGAATCTGGTTTCTGTGTGTCTGTGTTTGTGTGTGTGTGTGTGTGTGTGTGTATATAATCTGGTTTCTGGGTGTCAATTTCGTTGTATGTATACTGTGTATTATTACAATTAAATTATTATTATTATTATTATTATTATTATTATTATTATTATTATTATTATTATTATTATTATTATTATTAACTGGTTTAATAGGCCTGCCCTCTTGCTGGCAATTGTGGGAACTATAATGGAAAATGGAAGATTGGTAACTAAATGTCATGCCCCTTCACCAAGGTATATTTCCCAGTATCAATCTTTGTACTCTATGCTTATACAGTGGAACCTTGACTTACGTCATTAATCTGTTCCAGTGGTCTAGACTTAAGTCAAACATGACTTAAGTCAAACGAACGTTTCCCATAGAAAGTAATGGGAAAGCTTATTAATCCGTTCCAGATGATGAAAAAGACCCCCGAAAACAGCAATTTAACACAAATTTGACTGGGATAGGAGATTCCTTCTGGGGATGTAAATGAAATGTCTCTTCAAAGAGAGGAGGAGGCAGTGGAATTATAGCCCACAAGTTATATGCCTCCACTTTTTAACGTTCATAGCAACAATGTCTAACATTTAAGTTCTACTGATTTTTAACCTGATGTTCCAAGTTCTGAACAACTCTATGCTTACCATTAGAGTCCCACAACTTTACAGCTCCCCAACTAAAATGCTTCCATTGTGGACCAGACTTCTGCAGCCAGATTTTTTACAAGACTGAGCTGGCTGTCTAACCAGCGAGGCCAGCCCCAAGCTCCCGGCCCTTCTTCTCCTCCGGCAGCAGCGGCGGCTTTGGTGAGGCCAAGGACCAGCTCCAGGTGCTCTGAGCTGGCCTCGCTGAAGCCGCCGCTGCCGGAGGAGGGGAAGAAGGCAGGAGCAGTTTGGAGGCGGCAGCTGCGATGCTGGGTTGTGGCTGCCGCCCAATTCCGGTGCCTTGTGCCGGGGCTCCGAGATGTAAGTCAAAGCCTGCGACTCAAGTCAAACAGGCCCCTTCTTGCTGCAAGTCAAATATGATGCAAGTCAAGCAGTATGTAAGTCAAGGTTCCACTGTATTGCAACATTGCAGGGAGATGCCTGCAGTGGCTTGATGCCACAAATGTCTCTACACATGGCTAGAGGAAAATTTGCCGGGACCAGAATATTGTGAAAATAACTTGAAAATAAGCCTAAAATTGGAACTGGGAGGGTGAAGTTGCTACAAAGCAAACAAAAATGTGTAGTCTCTGGGCGGTTTACAGTTCTTAATTACAGTATACAGGCTACACGTTTTCCTCCACCAGCAAGCTGGGTACTCAGTTTGCCAACCTCGGAAGGATGAAGGCTGAGGCTGCTACATGGGATTGAACCCCAGGTTGTGAACACAGTTTTTCCTGCAGTAGAGGCATTTAACCACTGCTCCACCTGACTCCGCCAAGCTCTGTGAGGACAGGCTGAAGGAACTGGGCATGTTTAGCCTAAAGAAAACACTGATGGGAGATGTGATAGCACTGTTCAAATACTTGCAAGACAGTCATATAGAGGAGGAGAAGGGTCTGCTCTCAGCCATTTAAGAATGCAGGACACATAATAATGGGGTTAAGGGAACCTAGATTTAGGATGAATATCAGACAAAACACTTCTTAACTGTTAAAGCAGTACAGAGAGAGAGAGAGAGAGAGAGAGGGGGACAAAGGGGATGCCTTTCTCCAGAGTTTGTAGAATGTCCCCATATCATCACTTTGTTGATGCTAGGGAACCTGCTGCAACTGAAGACTGGAGCAAACACCTTCTTCAGTGAATCTGAGGTGGGCAATATGTGCCAATATGGATAGGGATGATGCTTGGTTTGATATCACTCAGTCCTCTCAGATTTAACTTCAAAAGCTCTCAGCAGGTGGACATACAAAATGATCTGTTCCATCCCTGGCAGTCTACTATATGGGAAGGGAGGGAAGGTGGAGAGAAGATGAAAGGTCAGCAAAGGGAAAGGAAACAAAGCACCAGAAAGAGGGAAAGCATGTGTTTTTGCCTCCTTAGGGCTCTTGCCATGTCTACTCCCACCCCAGTTGGCAAGTGTCCTCCGACAAATTATCTGCGAGCGAGTGAGTGCAAGCCATCCACGGAGTCAGATGTCTGTTGATGAAATTGAAGTCGATTGGCACAAGCATTTCACGAAGTTGTATAGTCTTCTCACATCACTGTATCCTATCCTAAGTTATTGAGGAGAATGCCATTCATTGGCAAAGCACCTGCAAAGGGAGAAAGCAAACCATTTATGGCATATATTTGTCACACAAGCAGCCTTCTCTCTGTACACTTCATGATCCCAATAACAATACATTTGCTAGCAGCAAACTGATGAATGTAGGCTAGAACATTTAGCTAAGTCTGTTATGTTGCCGAGATGTGATTTAGCTCCGGTATTTATTTCAAGTCCCGAAATTATTTTGCATCATTAAAACTGATATGTTTTTAGATTCCTGGGGACTGTCATATGAAGTCTGCAACATGATTTCTGTATAAAAATATGGGACAGATGAGAGTCCCTGTAGTCTTTCCATTCCTTCTGCCTTTATCCAGCTGCTTGAGACACGTAAGCCTTAACATGTATGTCCTTACCACCATCAGTAAATACTAAAAACAACAAGGAACTCTGAAGAATCAAGTCTTGCCCAAGCAGAAGGGGAAAATATTAACTAAGAGGCAGTAAAAAAAAACTACATTTATACAAAACTGCTAAGAGGGGATAGGGAAGAAGAGGAATGTAAATGAATAAGAGTTCATGCAGATCACTTTCAAAGCATTTAAGCGAAAAGGGAATGCCTCTTGAGTGCCCATGAGTGCAGAAGAGTTGCTAGATAAGGACAATCCTAGATCAAGGACAATCCTGAGAATAATGGGTTTCTCAAAATCAGTGTGTTTTAAGAGCTTGGTGATATATATGTATCATCAACAACTGAACATAACTTTTCTAGGTTGAACCCATGTGGAAGCACAGTTGCATTTATCTCATCGAATCTGAAAGCTGGCATCTTCAGATGGCAAGGAGCTCAGGGAAAGGTAAAATCTGCAGTTTATTCATTTATTTATTGTCAGTTCAGTCTGTCTTCCCCTCAGGGAGTTTAAATGCATGAACTGGAACCTATGGCCATACCACCCCCTGAACTGGAACAGCAACAAAAACAAAATGGTTAAGGAGTAGAGAAGGGCGTGAACCTTAAGAATAGTGATTGGTGATCATTCGTGGTTGGCTGTGAAACATTCACAAACCAACCATAAAGCTGAACTGCAAACTAGTTTGGTTTTCAGTTTCTGTCTGTGTGGGGTGGGGTGGGGTGCTTGCCTTCTCCTGTTGCATTGTTGCTGCTGCTACCACATTAATAAGATAGCACATGCACAGAAACTCCTTTCCTCTTTGGTGGGGGTGGGTGGGGGCTTACCTTCTCTTGTGCTGTCTCTTGGCCTTTTCCACCACTGCTGACCTCAGAGACAGTGGGCCGGCTTTCCAAAGAAAGCAAAAATAAAACTAATGAACAGCTGGTGGTAATTGCAATTGGTTGCTATAATTGCAAGCATCTTTAGCTTTGGAGTGAAATTACAGCTTTGAACAATATTTAGGGTATTGTTAGGCCAACTTTTCTGTATATGTATTGCCTGTGGGATGGTGGGATGCAGGGTGACTGGTTCCTTGGTTAATCCATTGCACCAACAAAATTCAGTCCCAGGTGATAGTCAGGTGTTGTCCATTGATATGATATTTATTCAAAAGAATATCATTGTGGCAGGGTGGGGAACATGGGGCCAGGTATTGAACAACATCCCCCATCAGCCTTCACCACTAACTCTATTGCCAAAGGCTGATGAGGTTAGACTCCAAATAACATCTGGAAGACTTTGGTCAATGGGACTTATTCCAAATGAATCTTAGAAACAATATGTTGGTAGTGCCCAAATGCCAAATGTCAGTCTGGATTTGGATTTCTATGCAATTGATGTGAATATCTGGCTTATAACGTTTTAGGTGACATATAGTGACCTAAAAACCCGTAACAAACAATCCAATATTTCATTGCCAGATATAAATGATATTTAGTACCATTGTCACAACTTGGCTCTGTGGTAATAATTCTATAGACTGCTGATCCTTACTTTGCCTTTAGCAAGGTTTCTATCAAGTTTTAGGCTACCACTTCTCTGAAGAACAATTAATCATTATAATTAGATCTCTCTGTCAATAAAGCAAACACTTGGATGGTTCTTTTACCTCCTGAAAGGTTCTGTTTTTCTGAGAGGATGAATTAATTGGTTGGGAAGTATGTTAGTTTCTTCCTTTCTGTGTTTAACTTAACATTTTAATTCCAGTAAAATAGTGTATTCAAGTCACCCCTGATCTAATGCCTATTTATTATTGGTTTCACTAAGGTTGGATTAAATAAAGTTGGATTAAATATAACTATTTCCTTTACTATGGTACCATTGGAAATATAGGATAATTAAATATTTAGTTTTGGCTGAATTTGTATTACTCGGATGACAATCTGTTGATTTTCTCTAAAACATTTCAATGAAACAAGTTTACACCTAACAGGGAAATAAAACCCAGCCTGTACTTGGGGGGCACACCTGAAATGGTAAAATGAACACCTGAAAATTCTAAAACAAGTCCTTGACTTTTATTGGGTGATAAATTGCTTTTTAGCTGCATAAAATCCACAGGTGCCCACATCTGTTATTGAACGTATAGCTGAAAAAGTGAACTACACTCAGAATTTTGTGATGCTGATCAGTCACTCCTTGTAATCATTGTTAGCACTGGATTTCTGATGCCTGATTTCAATTTTTACTGTACTGCAGAAAATTATTTTGAGTGGAAAACCCCCATACATTTTTTTAAAAATGAGCCTTTATTCTCCACATTGATATCCTCTTTTTACATTACTTTGGTTGCTTTCACATGACCCCTAAAATCTGCTGCAAAGTCCTCTCAGATGCAGAGCATAAAATCCTTTTCCCACAAGCAGGGGACTTAAAAAAAATAAAGTGTGAACATGCCCACTTAAGTGCAACCCAGCGCATTTTACAAGTACCTGGTCTCAAAGTGGTAAAATCCTTGTCGCTGTTCTGATGCAGATTTTAGACCATTACTTGAGTCCGCAGAAACACGAAAAATCAGCACCAAAACCTTTTTGCCCCTGTTATGGTGTCTTTGCTGCGGTTCTCAGTCATGGGATCAGAAGGGCTGCAGATTTTCAAAACAAATCCGTGGGAACACCCAAACCGCAACATCAACCACGTGACTGCTCCGGGGGGGGGGATCCAGATCAAAATTTGCTGCAGATTTTAGTGGTCGTGTGAAAGCAACCTTTGTTTTTCCTTTGGATGAGCAGATGTTTCCCACTTCTCAACCCCACCTCCTCTGTTGGGCAACCACTCAGAGGCAGCAGCCAGAGCAGGCAGGGTAAAGAAGCTGGGGAGGTCCCTCTGAGTGGGTGGCCACTGGTGGAGATGGGGCTAGGAACTGCCAAACACCTGCTCATCCAAAAGATGGAACAGCACAAACTATCAACAGACTGTTCCTGTCCACCTCTATTCCAGACCTTGTATTATCTTGGCCTCCTTTCTCTGGGCATGTTCAAGCTTATCAATATTGATAGTTGTTGTGAGTTTTTTGGGCTGTTTGGCCATGTTCTGGAAGTTTTTCTTCCTGATGTTTCACCAGACTCTGTGGCTGGCATCTTCAGAGGGCAAGGAGCTCAGGGAACTAGGAGTTCTCTCTGTGCTCTGGGTTATAAAGTGAATGATATTTGATATGAATGTCACTTTATAACCCAGAGCACAGAGAGAACTCCCAGTTTCCTGAGCTCCTTGCCCTCTGAAGATGCCAGCCACAGAGTCTGGTGAAATGTCAGGAAGAAAAACTTCCAGAACACAGCCAAATAGCCCGAAAAACTCAAACAGCTATCGGATCCCGGCCATGAAAGCCTTCAAGAATACTTATCAATATCCTTTTTAAACAGAGTTGCCCAGGAGTCACCCTAAAGTTTGAAATGAGTCTGACCAAAACAAAATACAATACTTTCCATGATCTAGATCAGGGCTGTCCAACTTTGAACAGGCCGAGGTCTACTTTTTCCAGCCCAAAGTGTCTGAGGGCTACTACATGAAAATTAAGGTTAAAAATAGTTTCAAATTAAATTTTAACCCAATAAAGTTGGAGGATTCCCTCCCCTCATTTTTATGAACCTACTGTCATTTATTTGGATGTGCACAGCTGTTAAGAAAATAACAGTGAAATAAGTGAAAATAAAAGAGAGAGGAATATTCAGTAAGAACTGTTTAATTAGCTTTAAATAACTTTAAATTTAAATTTAACTGTTTTAAATAAGTTCAAGTAACTTTATCATTATGGTTGCTGTGAGTTTTTTTGAGCTGTTTGGCTGTGTTCTGGAAGTTTTCTTCCTGTTGTTTCGTCAGACTCTGTGGCTGGCATCTTCAGAGGGCAAGGAGCCCAGGGAAATAGGGGTTCTCTCTGTGCTCTAACTTTAACATTTTTGTGCAATTGTGTTAAGTTGCTTTTTAATGAGATGTCTGTGCCTGCATTTCATCCACCAGCTTTTTCAAGTTCGGTGAATATTATGTGAGGGCCAGTCTCAGGGAATCCCGGAGATGTTCATCTGTTATGCTGGAATGTTGTGTACTCTTTTTCATTTTCATATTTGAAAATGCAGATTTGCACAAATAAGTTGATCCAAAACAGGAGTGTGCAGCTTCACTGCAGCTTCTCAAGGCTGGAAATTAGCATGGGTCTTGAGAAAAATGTCATTTTAAGAGTTAACATTTATTTTTCAACAGATGGCTTGTCCAATGAGAAATTGTCACTGATAGCAGCTGCAATTTTTTAAATTTCCAATTCTTCTTTGAATGGGTATGACAAGTACCCCACAACTGTTTCAATTGTTTTGAAATCACAGAATTTATTTTCAAATTCCTGGAGAACAACACCAGCCATGGCACAGAGGTAGAACAACCACTCCCAAGCTGGGCACAGTGTTTTGCAATACAAGTAACTGGAGCAGATCACACAATTGCATGTGACCCAATGGTCTCTCTCTCTCTCTCTCTCTCTCTCTCTCTCTCTCTCTCTCTCTCTCTCTCTCTCTCACCCTCCCTTTCCAGATCCCTGGGAAACCACCCTCCCCTCACTTGCCATGAGTTTCCAGCCTTGCACAGCAGGTGATTGCTTTCTCTTTCTCTTTCTCTCAGGAAGGCTTTGCCATTTTGCAAAAATACAGCCGCAGCTCTTTCTCACCGAGTGTCCCGTCCCCCTCCCCACTACCTTTCTGCACAACCCCAAGGTCCATTCACCCACCCCCAATATAGAAAAGGGGAAAATGGGCGACTTTCACTGCCCAGTCCTTGCACCACCACCAACCTGAGCAATGCACGCATGCTCTCTGGAGTGCCTGCCGGCCGACAGGTGAAAATACAATGGGGAGAAGGGATATTAAAGAGTCCTTCAGATTCTCTTCTGAAGACCCGAAACTGCCTGCGGCCTCATTTGAAAGAACCACTGGATGGGTGGAGAGAGACACCGATTGCTCTCCGCCCTCCACTGCCCATGGCTCGGCACCTGGCATTTGCCTTGCAATGGCAAAGCAAACCAGGAACTCAGTGGACAAGCACCAGCTTTGCAATAAATAATTAAATAAAGATGTACGTGCCACTGGTGCAACAAAAATAAAATAAAGAGCCCACAAGCAAGGCTGGAAACTCACGGCAGGGGGACGATAGGATGGTTTCCCAGAGATGTGGAAAGGGAGGGATTGGTGAGAGAGCGAGCGAGCAAGAGAGGATCGGCAGGTCCTGGAGGGGTGAACAGAACACAAGTAATCCATTTACAGTCTCCCTTCCCCTCCCTCCCCAGCAAGAAGATCATCGCCTCGGGAGCACAGGAGGGTGGGGGTAGATCCCGCTGCCAAGTCTCCCTTCCCCTCCCTCCCTGGTTTGAAGATAAAGAGCCCACCAGCTTGCTGATGTGTTTTTAATTTTCAAGGGGGTGTTTTGGGTCTGTTTCCAGCAAAAATAAGGGGGGAAGGCAAAGCACACTAAAAAAAGAGGTGAGAACTTTAACCCTTTGATCCCAGAGGTGACCTGCAGAACCTTCCCCATGGAAACGGGGGAAGTGGAGGGAGGAGAAGGGAGACTCTGCAGCTGCTTCTACCACCCCACGCGCGCCCGGGGCAACAATCGTCTAGCCAGGGAGAGAGGAAAAGGGGGACTCTGCAGTCACTTCTACCCTGAGCACTCCTGGGGCGACAATCTTCTAGCCAGGGAGGGGGGGAGGGGGACTTTGCAGCTGTTTCTACCACCCCGCGCACCCCGGGACGACGATCTTCTAGCCAGGGAGGGAGGAAAATGGGGACTCTGCAGCCGCTTCTACCCCTTGCACTCCCAGGGTGAAGATCTTCTAGCCAGGGAGGGAGGGGAAGGAGGACTCTGCAGCTGCTTCTACCCCCACCCCTCATACCATCTTTTCTGTTCGCTGCACAACATATCCTCTCACCTGGGATGGGGCAAATGGGAGACTTTGCAGCAGCCCTCCTTGCTGCTTCTTCCCTGTGTGTAGTGCTAATCATGTGGGAGGGCCGCGGGCTACTTTTTAACCCTTCGCGGGCTACCAGTCGACCGCGGTCGACCTGTTGGGCAGCCCTGATCTAGATGTTATACTATATAAACTGGGCAGAGTTCTGTTTATATACATTTATGCTGGCATAACACAAAGTGGGCACAAGAAATATTTAATTTAAATTAATGGTAAGTTTTCTATTTTCTGCATTTCTATTTCTGAGGCTCCCACAGCTCCTTTTTGCCCTGAGGATGACTTTGGAAGTCCTAGGGAACCTTGGGAACTGAAAGGCAGGGAATAGGAAGGTTGCCATTAGTTTAAATTAAGATTTTCAGGCACCCAATCCAGGTTTCACTGATGTAAATTCATGCAATAGGATTTTGCCCACTGTATTATACTTATGTATAGTATAGTGTGTTATAATAGCATTGGCCTTTTTATTATAATTTAGTTTTGTCATAAATGATTATTAGAAAACTCTCAGCAATGAGAATGGTTTCTTGTTTGAGTCACAGGATCCTCGTTGTTCCAGCAGAAAAAAAGTCTAGGCAGAACAGCTAGAGACCAGTGCAAGTCTGTTGCCTGGTCTGTTCCATTTTTGTATGTATTAACTCATACCTCGATTTTGTCCAATCAATGCATTTATAACAATCAGCACAACAATACATATCAAAACATGTGGGTTCAAATTACTTGAACGTCTATCCATGCCAACTTGCTCGAATCTGAAGATGTGTAGTATAAGTGCTCAAGATCTGTTCTCCTCGGAGTTGATGGACACAATGGTGGTGGACTTTGACGCCATCCATGGCCCTATGTCTCTGCAATTGGGATCCGTTGTGCCTTCTCACTGGAGCCTTTCATGGAAGCATTAAACATCTATTTGTTCTTGCTTTTGGTTCCTTGAAATGTGCTTTATTGGAATGTTGATGGGCTGGCTTCAACCGTTTACTGGATTTTACTATTTTACGGGTGAAATGTTTATTTTTTTTTTTATTGCTGGCTTTTATTAGATATTTTCTCTTTCTTGCATTGTGTTCTATCTTGGTTTACGGTCTTAAAGGGCTTTCTTTAAATCTTTAGAGACATCCAAAATATAATTTAAATACATGTATCCATAAGTGAATAAGCCTTTTAAACCCATTTATGTATTTAAAACATATTTGGATGACATAAGGAAATGTTGCTTGGAGAATTGCATCAGAACGTTAAGGAACTTTAAAAGTCCATATTCCAATGTGCACATTAGTCTGGCAGGTGTAGTTTAGATTGCCTCTAATCAGAATGAGCAAAGACTGAGTTTGTCAAGCATTCTCATAAAGCACCATGTTTTGCTACTTTCGTGAACAATTCCTTTAAAAGGCTTGGATTCACACATACTTGAGATCTGTTGTAGTGCTTGAGCACATCCAGTGTGTTCCCTGCCTTTCCCATTTTGAAGAGGAGACCCTACATCATAATCTGGAAGTTCTACAAATTCCAGAAGATGTGTACAGGGTAAGAGGAAGGTGATGGTGTTGGAAATTCTCATCCTGTATATACCACACTTACTGTATATACTCGAATATAAGCCTAGTTTTTCAGCCCTAATTTTGGGCTGAAAAAAGGGGGTCCTTAGCTTATATTCGGGTCAATACTTTTAGCCACTGAGGCAAGTTTGGGTCGGTGGCTAAAAGTCATTTTAAACATTGTGCGCCACTTCTCCTGACCCCCCCCATGTTTAAAATGACTTTTTAAAAAGTCATTTTAAAACAGTGTTTAAAATGACTTTTAGCCACCAACTCAAGCACTTGCCTCGATGGCTAAAAGTAATTTTAAACATCACACACACACCCAGCTCACAAAGGAGGAATAGCCAGGCCCTGCTGCATTTCCCACCCTAGGCTTATACTTGAATCAATAAATTTTCCCAGTTTTTTGGGTTTAAATTAGGGGGCCCGACTTATACTCGGGTTGACTTATACTCGAGTATATACGGTACTTGGGCTTAGATTTCAGACAGATACTGTATGTGCATTGGAAAACTAACTATAATGTATATATTGATTGCTGTCAACTGGCCCTTTGCAGCTGTCACTAATCTTCATATTAGGAGTTAACAACCCATCCTTCTTTTCTTCCTTCTTTTCTCTGTCTTTCTCAGTTTGCTGGGAGGGTTGTTTAAGACTTGTTGAACTGGAACATACATATCTGCAGCCATCAAAGTCAAGTTGTTCAATGCTTATATAAAATTCTGTCTACATACATGCATTTCTAGGACAAACTATGAATGTAATATGTGCATCGTTTGGTCATGATACTTGGCTGATTAGTATTTAAGGATTAAGAATGCCACTCCCAGCAAAAGAAATGCTTCCAAACAATCTGGTACTCCTTAATAGGACAGGTCTAAAGCAGCTTTTAAAACCTGGTGCTACAAGACTCCCCTCACCCCGCTTAGAGCAGTAATTTCAAAACAAAACAACCCCTTGCTTTGTAATTGTGGTTGAGGTCTTATTTTCTGGGCAAAGGCTATGACACTTAAGTAACATTTTATTTTATCATCAGTGGCTTTCTTGAGGCTTTCAGGATAACTTTATTTAATGTCAAAATAAAGCAAACCAACACACCTCATAAATAAATCTGCTCCTGGCGTCTTTACAGAAGCATTTTCCAACTCAAAATTATGGAAAAAATCAGCATCTGAAATCCTTACCAAGTCCAATAGGTATTTCTGTATCAGGGTTTAATTAAGATAAAGGAACAAGTCTGTTGGTAACAGGACATTAAGGGCGATAGTGAGATTTGATTGTTTCTTGCACACTGGATTCCTGGACAATAATGGGGTGCTAATTTTGAAAGCCTACACCACTGTCCTGAAAAAGACGTGGTGGAAAATCAAGCCTCCAGCAGTCCTAGCACAGCCCAGACTGACCCTAGCAAATGAAAATAATCAAAAGTAATTAGAAGCGTGCTGGATTACTCCTCGGAGATCTGAGCGAGAGAATAAACATGCCGGAGCCCTTCAAGCCACTGCAAAGGGCCCATGTCTGAGCTGTTAGGTGACCTGACCTTGTCCACATAAAGATGTGATTTATGAAGTGCAGGGCACAGCAGCAGGGGCTTCTGTCTTCTCCAGAAGAACCAAATTACTGAGGTGGAGATTAACATGCTTTCAGCCAGGCCCATTTCCAGACCAAGGGAGACTTTTTTTTGAGAAAGAAAGAAAGAAAGAAAGAAAGAAAGAAAGAAAGAAAGAAAGAAAGAAAGAAAGAAAGAAAGAAAGAAAGAAAGAGACCCTTTCAATTTCCTTTCCCCCCACTGTCTTTAATGCTATGTAGTAGAAAGAATCCACTCATTTTCACTACTCTTGAATTAATGAGCAAGATACATAAATCTATCTTACATATGACACAAAAAGTGAGCTGTCTTTGCCATATTTTATGAGGGAGGGCTGCTGAGTGTTAAACTAGGCACACACCTTCCTAATCTGCTAATTTTAAAAACCGAATATAGTTTTTTTTTAAAAAAGGTTCTGCTAATAGCATTTAAGCAGTAGATTAACAAGAAGACAGACCAGCTTTCTTTCTTTCTTTCTTTCTTTTTTTCTTTCTTTCTTTCTTTCTTTCTTTCTTTCTTTCTTTCTTTCTTTCTTTCTTTCTTTCTTTCTTTCTTTCTTTCTTTCTTTCTTTCTTTGGCAATTAGAAACCAGGTTTATAATTTGCCTTGCCGAAGGGAGAGTGCCAAAATTTAAGAGGCGCTTGTTATCCAATGATTATGGTATTTTTTTTAAAAAAAGAAATAACTCTGCTACCAGCAACTTATCTGATACTGTGCCCCCCCTTCCCCTTTCAGCGCTGTCCCCTTGCATAGCGGCTGTCCTTCCCAGGAAGCCTATTAAAAGTGGACAGTGCCGTTATTTCATCTGGCTGTGCCTGGGCTGCTTTTCTTTTTGCTTTAATGATGTGCTGGAATGCACCATGCCCATAGGGTCTCCATTAGAGGAACTTTTACTTCTGGGACAGCCATGAAGTTTAAAGGCTTAAAAGAGGCATCAGTTTACATTCTGGTGGGAATTGCGAGCAGACTGCAGTACTTATGCCTTACTACCCTTACTATTAGGAAGGCTTATTTTAAATAAACAATTGCTTTGGAGAGAGAGAAAATCTGGGAGGTACAGCTATTGGCTTTTCGGGGAAACTTTGACACTCTGAACAAATAACGGGGGTCACAAATAAAGACGAATTCAAGGATTCCTTTGGATCTTTTCAAAGCAGAGAGAAAAGTGAGTAGCACAGGGCATAACCTTACAGCTCTTATTTAGGAGATCAGAGTAGAGCCAGTCTTTAGACAATGGAAAAGCCCCACATGCCCTCCAAGCTATTTGCTAAAGGACTTTGCTGAAAGGGAAGGGAGTTTCCTTCCAAATGTTTCTGGACTCCTCTGTTTGATTACACAGGGAGTTTGGTTACACATGCTTCCATGCATTCATCGGGGATCGGATACGAGAGCTGGTTGGGAGTAAGCCGCCTCGCTGCATCCCACCAGGACCTCTTTCTCAGCAGATTGGTACAGGGTTGTATTCTGACTGATTATATTGGAAATGTTTGTAGCACGTGCATCTTCCCTCCTCCACGAATTCATCTCAGTTTTAAGTTGCCCTATGGGGATAATAATAGCTACCTGCTTGAAAGATTGGTGTATAAGGATTACAGCAAAATGAAATATGCAAAGCAATTGGAATGGCCTCAACTATTTAATACTATTTATTACCTATGGTAACAAACTCAGCTAGCTGAATGTTTTACCAGTGTGGAAATGAAATGGGGCCACCCACAAATAAAGGTCTTTGGGGGGGGCTCCTTAGGCAGGCAGAACACAGAATTTGGAAACATTTTATTACAATGAGCAACTTACTTGTGATTCATTCTAATACTACTACATTGTATTGTGATTACAACTGAAGGATAACTTGTGTTGTAATAGTCATGTTTATTTATTTTCATAGATATGGGAGTGGGGCCTCACAAAATGGTGGAGCAGGTGATCATATGATTCAAATGGTGGCTAAAATCCTGTTCAGCAACCTGTTGGGTTTAAAAAAAAAACTTTGCTTTTGAGAGACGGGATAGCAGTTAGTTGCTTTTTTAAATGTCACAACTGCCACTGTGACTAGCTACTGTGGACAATTAGGACCGGCTGATTTGAACTTTTTATTGCAATGAAGTACTATATTTCTGCATTTGGCAGAAATATAGAAAATTGTTAATCAAATCAAATCAAATCAAATCAAAACAAACAAACATTTTGAAAGGCTGGGATCTGCTTGATAAGAACCTGGGAGAAAGGAGTTCTGAGGGGAGGAGTTAAAAAAACCAGCAATTGAAATATGAATACTTCAGTCAGGCCTGTTGCTACGAACAGTTGAGATATGAGGCAATTTAAACTATTAACCTATACAGTATAACAGAAACACACACACACACACACACACACACACACACACACACAGAGAGAGAGAGAGAGAGAGAGAGAGAGAGAGAGAGAATGAAGAAACAGGAAAGAGAGGAAAATGACCTACTCTGCTTTGTCATAGCTGGGTGTGGGCACAGTAAGCATGCAGGTAAAATTTGGACTGGGGAAACATGTGCCACTATATTTGTTAAAAACTTCCGTTCCACTATTTAGACATCCTTTCCTTTTCCAGAATTGCATCCTCTAACAAGTGCTCATATTACAGGGCTGATGCTCCTTGAGCCCTGATCACAGAGGAAGAATACTGAAGGCGAATGCAGGGAAGGAGGTTGTTTTTCTACCTTCTTTCTAAAATCTTATTTTTGCCTTCTGGCTCCATTGTTTGTACAAGACTCCTTTTCCTAGTGGACATAGAATGGATGGAAAGCTTGGGTTGTTGGCATGATCTTTCTTCTGGTCTCAGTAGGGAAGGGTTTAGCTTCTTGACTAAAGAATTAAATCAAATACAGGTTAAAAGAGAGGAGGTTTTAGGACTAATCAATAAATTGAGGATTAACAAGTCACCGGGCCCTGATGGCATCCACCCAAGGGTTATTAGGGAACTGAGAAATGAAATTGCAGATCTTTTAACGGTTATATGCAACTTGTCTCTTAAAACTGCCACAGTGCCGGAGGACTGGAGGATGGCAGATGTCACACCAATTTTTAAAAAAGGAAGGAGGGGGGACCCAGGAAACTACAGGCCAGTTAGCCTTACATCTGTCCCAGGGAAGATGGTGGAAAGCCTCATCCAAGAGAAAACCTTAAAACACATAAAAGAACAAACCTTGCTTGAGAGGAAATCAGCATGGCTTCTGTAAGGGTAAATCTTGTCTGACAAACCTTTTAGAATTTTTTGAAAAGGTCAACAGGCAACCGGTGGATATAGTCTATCTGGATTTTCAAAAGGCTTTTGACACAGTCCCTCACCAAAGGGTGCTGAGAAAATTCCACAGTCAGGGGATAAGAGGACAGGTCCTCTTATGGATTGAGAACTGGTTGAGATCCCGGAAACAAAGAGTAGGTGTCAATGGGAAATTTTCACAATGGAGAGAAGTGAAAAGCGGTGTGCCCCAGGGCTCTGTCCTGGGACCGGTGCTTTTCAATCTGTTCATAAATGACCTGGAGACAGGGATGAACAGTGAGGTGGCCAAGTTTGCAGATGACACAAAACTTTTCCATGTGGTGAAAACCAGAGAAGATTGTGAAGAGCTCCAGAAGGATCTCTCCAAACTGGGGGAATGGGCTGAGAAATGGCAAATGCGTTTTAATGTAACCAAATGTAAAGTAATGCATATTGGGGCAAAAAATCCAAACTTCATCTATCAACTCATGGGCTCTGAGTTATCCGTGATCAGGAAAGAGATCTTGGTGTGTTGGTGGACAGCTCCATGAAGGTGTCTCCCCAGTGTGTGGCAGCGGTGAAGAAGGCCAATTCCATGCTAGGGATTATCAAAAGGGGATTGAAAATAAAACAGCCAACATTATAATGCCATTATACAAAACAATAGTAAGGCCCCACCTGGAGTATTGTGTACAATTCTGGTCACCGCATCTCAAGAAAGACATAGTGGAACTGGAAAAGGTGCAGAAGAGAGCGACTAAAATGATTACTGGGCTGGGGCACCTCCCTTATGAAGAAAGGCTAAAACATTTGGGCCTCTTTAGTTTGGAAAAAAAGCGCTTCAGGGGGGATATGATTGAGACATACAAAATAATGCAGGGTATGAGTAAAGTGGATAGAGGGAAGCTCTTCTCTCTCTCCAAAAATACCAGAACTAGGGGACATACACTCAAATTGAAGGCTGGGAGAGTAAGAACTGACAAAAGAAAATATTTTTTCACCCAGCGCATTGTAAGTCTGTGGAACTCCCTGCCACAGGATGTGGTGATGGCATCTGGCCTGGATGCCTTCAAAAGGGGATTGGACAGATTCCTGGAGGAAAAGTCCATCACAGGTTACAAACGATGATGGAGAAACCAGGGCCAGATGCAGGGGAGTGGTATCAGGAGACAGATATCTAGTCTCATGCGCTCCCAAACGCATCTGGTAGGGCCGCTGTGAGATACAGGAAGCTGGACTAGATGGGCCTTTGGCCTGATCCAGCATGGCTCTTCTTATGTTCTTATGTTCTTATGTTCTTAAATGGAAGCGGCTTGCTTATACAGTGGTCCCCCGCCCTTTCGCGGTTCATATACTGCGGTCCTGCAGGCCCCCAGGGGTAAGGGGCAAATGCTGGTTAAAGGCTGCCCATACTTACCCCAGGACTGGCGCTGTCCCAAATGGGCCTGCAAGGGCATTCCCAGGACTTCTGGGGGCCCCAAAATGGCTTCCTGCAACACAGAAGTCACTTCTGGGTCGCAGGGAGGCCATTTTGGGGCCTCCAGAAAGCCTGGGAAGCCCCTCACAGGCCTGTTTCAGGCAGTGTCAGGCTAGGGGTAAGTACAAAAGCCCCCAGCTGGGCTCCCCAGGCTCGACCCGACCTGCATCCACATATTGCGGATTTTCAGTTATCACGGGTTGGGTCGGGTCCCTAAACCCCGCGATAGGCCAGGGGTCACTGTACTGCCTTCTGATACCACAGCTAAACAGACTTGCAGGTGGAATTTCATAATCTCCTTGTCATTCTTCTCCGACTTGTTGTTAAGGGATAATTCATACAAATAAGGAACTGTTTCCCATGTTTCTACTGCTAGCATTTGTCTTCAGTCAAGACTGCAGACGGAGATCCAGTGGTGATTTTTTTTTTTTTTTTTTTACTATTTAATCCCCACCTCTCAATCCTGAGGTTCTCACAGGCTTCTCCAGGGCAGAAAGGAGCCCTAGAGAGCCCCAGAACTGGAAATGGGAGGTGGGGATAGGAAGCTTTACATTATTTGTTTCCAGCACCAGATCCAGTTTGTACTCTACACCAACAGGATATTTCCCCATTGTGAATTTCTGTGGATACATATACTTCTTCTGACACATTATTAGAGTGAAGTAAAACAACAGGCTATATGCAGGGTAGGCATGGGGAATGGATTAGGAAATGAAGATAGTACCATTGACACAAGTAATTAGCAGTCAAGATGTTGATGGCCTAGACATCCTGGTTAATAGGGATAATCTGAAACTTCCTATGAAGTCTGAAGGTGTCAATGAGGCATCAGAAGCCTCAATCAGGATCACCCTTGGGCTAGTTTGCTACCCAGTGCTATCAAGGAGCAGTTAATCAATTCCCAGATTTGACATCTGGTTCTGGAGGAAGGTCTATTCCAGTAGTTCCCAACCTTGTGTCCTCCTCAGATGTTCTTGGACCATAACTCCCAGAAATCCTGGCCAGCACAGCTAGTGATGAAGGATTCAGGGAGTTTTAGTCCAAGAATATCTGGAGATGCAAGGTTGGAAACCACTGGTGTAGTCCATATACAAGATTGTAGGGAGAACAATTAATATGTGTAGTGATCTAAGAAACCCTGGTTGATATTTAATCCTTTTTACACAACCTGGAATTTATGTATGTATCTCATCTCAACTGTCCATCTTTGCAGTATCACTTTTAGTTATACAGTGGACCCTTGTAAAACAAACAGTTTGTATAACATAAAAATTTGTACAACATAAAACATTCTGGAGATAGGGGAAATTTGCTTAACAGAATTGTCTATGGGGCAAATCCATACAACATAAAAATGGTCGTGATTAGGGATTACTCCGTTTTCAAAGCATTCCTATGGGAAATTTCTATAAAGGACAATTTGCTTAACATGATTTCATTTGAAATGAATTAATTCCTTTATACAAGGTACCACCGTATATATTTTTTTCTAAAAGAGTCATTTTCGGGCCATTTATAGTGTGTCCTACAAGACGTAAATTTCTGAAACAGATGTGTGTGTTTGTGCATGTGTGTGTGAAGGGTTTAAAGCTAATCTGATCCTTTGTGTATGTACACATGTCTTTCCAGTAATGAGAGAACCAAAATGTTCTTTCATTTTTTAAAGAAGCCCTTTGCAATGAAGCAAGCTGGTAGGCAGTTTGGAAACACAGAATATGAATCTAATACTGAATGTGGTTGAACACAGTATGCAGTCCCTCGACACACCCCGTCATGTGGCATGGCAGCAAAGAAGGTATCCTTCTGCACTCCCACTGTATTTTCAGTGAGGTGACTGGCAGTGGTTTTTTAAGTGGCCAGTGGACTACATAAGAATAGTCCAGGTGTAGTCTCAGCTGATCATGCATTGTCCGCTATAAAACATGTGCAATTGGATTACAAATCTGAACCAGATTTGATGCAGAGCGTTCAGAGGTTATTCTTGCACTGTCTTGTCTGAGGTTCTGGGTCATGCTCATTTATCGTCGTGGCTCGAGGAACTGAACAGGATACGTGCCTATACTTTTCACCTTGCCTGTCGTACCTGGTGAGATCTAAAAGGGAGGAGGTAACTAGAAAGATCTGGAAGAAAGATGAAATCTACTACTTCAAAAGGTAGTGGTGGTACCATTTGTGAGAAACTCTCTCTGTGGTACTGCTGTATCATCCAATATCCCTCTTTTTTAATCAAATTCACAGAGCGATAGTGGCCAGTCAGACACAGCTGGAGGAAACGATTTATATAATTCTGTTTAAATGTGGCCTCAGCCCTGGGTACAGCATGGAAACAGGTGGGTGGATATCACAAAATTTTTGGTGGTTCAAACTGTGGCTGCCAGATTGTCAAATGGGACAGCTAGGTGGAATCATATGACACTGGTCTTCAGAGTCCTGTCTTGGTTGCTTGTGAGTTGCCAAGCTCAGACTGCTAGTGCTTGTGTATGTGTTATGGGCCATCGAATCAAGGACAACTTCTAGTGACCCTAATGGGGCTTTTGAAGTAAGTAAGATATTTAAGGAGTAGTTTTATAAGGTGCATCCCCTTGTCCCATAAGTTTCAATGGCCGAGCAAGGATTTGAATCCAAGTCTCCTGAGTCCTAGTGTGTAACTTTGCCATTGGGTCAAAGAAACAAGGGAACCAGATACTTAAAAGAATGGTATCAGTAACAATCAACCCATGCTTTAAGAGTGGCCCAGATCATGACCCCACCTGTGAGTATGGTCTCTGATGTACTCAGGTCAGTGGCTTTCTGTGCAGGTCTTAAATGTAATCCCTGACAAATCCAGCAGAAAGAATTAGAATCTGCAACAATTTTGGCTTGAATCTTTGGAGAGTGACCCCCACTCAGTTGTCAGAGAAGAATTCTAGGCTAGATAGGTGAATAATCTGAAATGAAACAATTTTATGTCCTTTTTGGATGCACAAGTAAAGTGTAAAGAAGCCCCGCAGTTCAGATTAAACAAGGTACACAAATTACACAGATTAAACAACTCACAAGAGAATGATCTGAAGTTATTCCTTCCATCCATCCTTGTTGTGCTGCTATTAATAACTGCAGTTCTTCCTTGCTCTAACCATGGGACTGGCCTTTACTCAGATGAGGACTTGCTGGTGGTAGAAGCTGTCAGGGCTGACATTGAGAGTGGGTCAAAGGTAGGTAGTTGCTGCACAGGACCTAAATGTAAGTGCAAATTGTAAAACAGTCAGATTACAAAATATGTACCATTTGCCCCCAACACATCTGCACACACCTGCTCATCTCTTCTGCTCATCTTTGCCATTGTATGCCACAGTAGGCCTCATGAAACATGGCCTATATGTTTTTAGTCTCCTCAATGCTGCTATTCTATTTTTCATTTTTGGTGCCAAAGTATCAGGTGCAGAAGAGAGCGACTAAAATGATTACTGGGCTGGGGCACCTCCCTTATAAAGAAAGGCTAAAACAATTGGGCCTCTTCAGTCTGGAAAAAGGCGCTATTTTGAACATAAAAATAATGCAGGGTATGAGTAAAGTGGATGAATCTTCTCCCTCTCTCAAAATACAAACTAGGGGACATACACTCAAATTGAGTGCTGGGAAAGTAAGAACTGACAAAAGAAAATATTTTTCACCCAGCGCGTGTAAGTCTATGGAACTCCCTGCCACAGGATGTGGTGATGGCATCTGGCCTGGATGCCTTCAAAAGGGGATTGGACAGATTCCTAGAGGAAAAGTCCATCACGGGTTACAAACCATGATGGAGATGTGTAATCTCTAGGCTTTAAACCAGGGTACTTCAAGGGCCAGAAGCAGGGGAGTGGTATCAGGAGACAGATATCTAGTCTCATGCGCTCCCAAACCCATCTGGTGGGGCCGCTGTGAGATACAGGAAGCTGGACTAGATGGGCCTTTGGCCTGATCCAGCATGGCTCTTCTTATGTTCTTATGTTCTTATGTTCTTATCATAAAATAAATAAATATTTAAATAAATGAATGGATGAATATCAAACTATCAGAAAATAAATAAATACAGTGTTACCTTGTATAAAGGAATTAATTCATTCCAAATGAAATTATGTTAAGCAAATTTCCTTTATACAAATTGCCCATAGGAATGCATTGAAAACAGAGTAATCCCTAATACGACCATTTTTATGTTGTACAGATTCTCATCATAGGCAATTATGTTAAGCAAATTTCTCCTATCTCTGGAATTTTTTATGTTGTACAGATTTTATGTTATACAAACTGTTTGTTATATGAGGGTCCACTGTATTTAAATAAATAAATGGATGAATATAATAAAATAAAAAGTGGGAAAATGATTAAAACTATTATACAAATAGTAAAAATGAAAATACAAGAAGTAAAAGTTATTTATTTATTTATTTATTTATTTATTTATTTATTTATTTACCCTGCCTTTCTCCCTTAAAAGGCCTCCCAAGGCAGCTTACATCATTTAAAGACAATCTTTAAAGCTAAAAAAGCAGTAAGTGTACAAATACTAAAAAGGATTCAATAAATGCAGTATTTAAACAAAAAAAACCCAAAACAAATGGTAAATAGAAGCAGCAGCAACAACAAAAAGACATCCAAAGCAGTTAGGCACAACAATCCATTTAAAAACCTCACTCAGGCAGCCAATCAGGAAGGAAAAGCTTGCCTGAAGAGAAAGGTCTTTGCCTGCTTATAGAAGAACAGCAAAGATGGAACCAGCCTGGTCTACTGTGGGAGGGAGTTCCAAAGTCTGGCAGCAGCAACAGAGAAGGCCTTCTCCTGTGGCCCCACTTGCATAGATGTATGAATTGCCTCAGACATGGCATACATTCAAGAAGTCAACAGCTGAAAAAGGTTGTGAGGTCCACAAACCAATGAGTAACAACTGCCTGGGCATTTATCCGATCCTGTGACATGTTCCCCTTCTTGTACTTGTCAGTTCCTCCCTATCAGTCTCAAAGGTCCTGAAGTATGCTCGGAGGAAATGCTGAAGCCTGGGGGTGGAAACTGATGTGACTGTAATGGGATGTAGCAAAGAACTCGGTTCATATACTGGTCCTGTTACACAGTAGCTGCTTCTATTTTGGATCAAACCTAATCTATTGAAAATTACAGGCCTGGGCTTTGAGAGGCCTGAGCTTAAATCCCACATCAGAAATGAAATATACCGGGTGACCTTGGGTCAAACCCCTCCTCCCTTAACTTTCCTCACAGGTTGAGAGAACAAATCAGGGAAACTCAATGGTACCATACCCTGAGGGCCTCTGAGATAGGATGTGGTACGATATGATTAATAATGATACAAAGGAACTCATACTGTCCCTTCAGTTATGAACATTAAACATGACGTTCTTAACTGTGCAGTGGCCACCAATACACAATCGGCTTTACCCACTGATGGAATTTTGTCTCTTTCAGATCTTCTCCCTTTTCAGTTGATAAAACACTTTCACTCAACTCGTACTCCCCTCTAGTTACTTTGATCAAATAATTCTGTGTTGCTACACAAACTTTGTTTACACTCCAAGACTCTAATGCTGGCTTTTTAAGCTCTCCATCTCAGCTTAAAAACTTTTTACCTCTACTTCTCTGGAATCCGAGTCTTCTTTAGCCTCCTCTGTCTCCTCCTATTCCTATTTGTGATCCTTACACTATGACAGTGGTGATGAACCTTCAGCACTCCAGATGTTTTGGACCACAACTCCCAGAATTCCAAACCTGCATTATCAATGACAAAGGACTATGGGAGTTGTGGTCCAAAACACCTGGAGTGCCGAAGGTTCACCACCACTGTACTATGTCCCCTGTGACTTGAGTTGTGCCCTTGTGGGAAGTTTCACATTCTTTTTGTAAAGTAACTAAGGGCCATCTTATGTCTTACATGAGGTTGCATATTTCACTTCATGGGAAATACATTCCAATCAGTAGGACTTATTTTGAATAAACCTGGTATACGGCTGCACTAGTTAAATCATGAGTACTTGCTTACATGCTGCCAAATGGATTCCAACGTATAGTGACCCTACTATGGCGACCCTGCCTGTCATTAACATCCCTGCTCAGGTCTTGAAAACTCCAGGCCATGGCTTCCTTTATAGAGTCAGTCCATCTCATTTTTAGTTTGCCTCTTCTCCTGCTGTGTTCAGCTTTTCCAACCCTTATTGTCTTTTCCAGTGTGCCTTGTCTCCTTGCTATGTGCCCCAAATACAACAGCCTATATATAATCATTTCTATATAATCATTTTGGCTACCCATATATTCTCCATGGGTACATATGGAATCATGCACCACCTAAGTGAGCGCTTTTACACAACCTCTAAAATCCGCTGACAACTTAAATTCGGACCAGAGATCGTGGGGTTTGTTCCTCTTCCTGTGTTCCCACTCTTCCGCCCTCCATTGCTCCTGTCAGCGGTCAGGGGAGGGAGAAAAAAAAGGAGAAAAAATGCAGGTTCACCTCTGCTCACCTCAGTCTGCCCTCGAAGCAGCCCCTAGGGATTCCTGTCTCTTAAAGGGGCGGTGGGGACAAAAAAACCCCAAAAAAACAGAAGATGAGGAGAGCCCGGTGTCCACAATGTTACAATCCGCATCAGATTTTTTTTACCTCCAGAGACCAGCTACTTCTAAAGTGTGCTGGGGTGCACTTAGGTGGGCGTGGGCGTACTTTATTTTGTTTAATGTCCGCAGCTGGTTGGAAAACAATTTTAAGCTCCGCACTTGGGAGCCCTTTGCCTTGGATTTTAGGGGCCGTGTAAAAGCATCCAAGTGAGTAGTGAGGCTTCATTTGTTACTCTGATGTGGAAGCAAAGAGCAGCAAGCCTCACCTGGGCTAACCTGGCTTCTGATTGCACCCTGGGAAGCAACACTCAGCTGATGCTTTGCCCCTCGCTCGGCAGCAGGCCAGGCAGCCATCGGGTCGCTTTGGCTCCAGCGCTTGGGGGGTGTCAAGTACCTGTAAACCCAAGACCCTCTGCTAAGATTGGCTTAACCCCAGCTCGCGACGCCATCTACCGGCCAAGGGCTGCCAGTTCTCCCGTTTTGCGCCCATTTTCTCTTTTTTTTTTAACCAGGGAGAAAGCAGCGCTGTAAGAAGGACGGGTGCGCGCGTCTTCTATCCAAGCCGTTCTTTCTGGGTTGTCACCCTTTCGTCAGAGGCTGCCAGGAGCCTTGGTTGCCCTCTCCCCGTCGCCTCTCCTGGCTTCGTTGGGGTTTCACTGATGCCGCAGCGCTTTTGTTGGGGGGGGGGGAGAAAGGAGCGTGTGAGTCGGGGGATCGGTGGCCGTGTGGCCCTGGCCGTGGGAGAAAGAAAAAAAAGGGACGCTTCCCTCTCCGGACCTCCGATCAGGCCTCGGCGGGCTCGAACCGTCCGTTTCCGAGATTACTTGTATTTAATACACAATGCATCATAAAACAAATCCCTCATCCTGACAGGGAGAAAATAGGCCAGCTCAGAGCTCGTGCGGCTCCAATTTATGGCTAAATTAAACCAGAAAGTGAGTGAGCGAGCGAGAGGGGCACCAGGAAGGGGTCCAGGTGGGGCCAGGGCAGGAACCCTGGGGAGACCGCAGCCTCCTCGGGACCTGGGCCAAGCTCCCCAAGCCGAAGCCTCTCTTCCAGGAGATCCTTGGGGGCGAATCTTCTGAGCAAAGTTCCTTCGACAATAGGGTTCCCTTTTTTCCCATCTACCCATCCACCCCCTTTTCCCAGCTTGCTGCTGCGGAGGGCGCGGGTTGCCTTCCTTTCTCCCTTCCTGGAACAATAGCCATTATCTGAAATAACAGTTCAATGTCACAGATAACAGGCCTCGGAGACGAATTAATCATCATCTTTTGTCACTTTCCCCGCCAGCCCCCGGTGACCCCTCTCCTCGGAGTCCGACCGCCGCCTCCCTCTCCCCATCTCTCTCTCTCTCTCTCTCTCTCTTAATCCATAAAGGGAAAAATAAATTTGCACTTTTTAGAAGTTGAGCGACCCTGAGAAGATGACACGCGGCTTTCCCTCCCGGTTGTGGTCGGCTCAACGTTGATGCAACGGTAGACCAGGCGCATCAGGAGGCCTGCTTCTCGCTCCGCGTGTCCCCTTTCGGAATTCGGCGCCTGCTCCCGGGCATTTACACGGGCGCGGCTCCGATTTCCCCTGAGTCCTGACGATTCTTTCCATCCTCGTTGAAGTTCAGCTGCGCGGATGAAGTTCGCGCGGCGGCGCCTCTCGCGTTGGCCGCTCTGCGCTGGCCATCGGCGTATTTAAAACGCAAGGGGTCAAGGCAATTATCATTTTAAGATCAAAAGGCAGAGGATCGAAGAAAACGTTCTTGTGTTAATAGATCCTCCTCCTCCTCCTCCTCCTCCTTTTTTTATTCGCCGGTTTTATTTAAAAGTAAGCTCAACGCTTATTTTTTTAAAATGCTGCTTTATTAAGTATGAACCACGCTGCACCGCGGCCACCCTCCTGTTGTCAGATGTGGGGGGGGGGATTTCAACGGAAGCCAAAATGGGCTTTCTTGAAAATCCGTTTTCCCTGTTTTCACAGGAAAGCATAAATCGTATTCAGCTGGAAGGCTGTTTAAAAAAACAGTGCCGCCATTCTACTTAAGTCTTAAAATCCTTAGGCTAGTCACCCCCAGATTTTTGTTATGCATTGTAGGGATACCATCAACCTCAGTTGCTTGCACTTCTTCTTTCCATTTGTCTGTCTTGTATCTATTTCGTCAAGCAGCATTTCGAAGCCGATCGTGTGAAAGAAAGGGAGAAGGAAAACTATTTACTAAGGGATCTGTCCTAGGAACATGAGAAAGAAATTCCGTCGAGCAAGTGTTGGGTTTTTTTTTTTAAATTTGCCCGTTTTCCGCAGCAAGGGTTGCTTGTGTGTTTACATGTACGGTCACAATAAGCAGGCGGCTCCAGTCCGCTCTAAGGAATGTGTTCGTCCGGAAGGTGCTACAAGAGTCTTTGATGTGTTTTTGTTTGTTTGTTTGTTACAAAGGGGCTACCCCCTCTGGAAATTATTACAACGAATATAAAGCTGTCTGTTAAAACACACTCGAGATGGCGGGCGCTTATTTCGTCCGGGCGATTTCGCGCTCTCCCCCAACAAGCGCACAAACAACCCTAAATGGTCCAAATAGAAACCTCCCATCTCGCGTCGCGACGGCTACCGATGCTGCTGCTTTGGTCAAAAAAATAAATAAAGCTGCTGATGTGTGTAAAACTCTCCTTAAATAAACATGACCAGGAAAAAAAAGAGTGCCTTGCACTTTCTAAACACATTGAAATGGAATGAGGTGGTGATGGGGGGTTCCCAGCCACTGTCGTCTCCCCCGACCCCTCCTCCCGTTTCGTCCTTCTGGACGAAAGAAAAGGAGGGAGAGGGTCACAAAATGCCTCTTTTTAAAGAGCTCTCTCTCTCTCTTCTCCCCACCCCACCCCCCGGCCTTTGGCGGCTGCTTACAGGGATGGAACTGACATGTTCCAAGGGGACGGGCGCATCCGTAATCAGTCTGCCCGGCCGGGATTTCTGTCGGGGCGACCTTCTTGTGACCTCTCTCGCCAGAGGAGGCTGCTGTCACTTTAAAAATTTACTGAAAGGGGAGCCTCTGTCTGGCTTCCGATGGCTTGTAGAGGCAAAGAGGTGGGGGGGGGGGCAGAGAGAGAGAAAATTGGTGGTGATGGGGGGGGGGGAGATACCTCGCCTGTTCTCGAGCTCTCTCTCCTCTTCACCGCCACCACCACCACCACCTCCTCCTCCTCCTCACTCACTCAACTTACAGCCTTGTCTCTTCCTCTCTTTGGCCGGAGAGAGCTCCTTCTTATTAAAGAGACAGTTCATGAAAGAGGAACGCCCGTCTGGGGAGGGCTTGTAAGAAACGGGGAGGGGGGGAGATCAGGAAGGGGCGCGGAGGTGGTGGTGCAGAGAGAGAGGGGTGTCCTCTCTCTCTCTCTCTCTCTCCAGAGGGGGCTGCGATCGGGGAAGAAGTTCGTAGGGCAAGTCTTTGAAAGAGGTGCGCGGCGTTTGCCTCTCTCCCCGCGCCTCGCCTCGCCCCCCTTCTCTTTCACACACACAAAAACACACACACACAGAGGGAGACAGTCCAACCCGTTTCTCCTCCCTTGCGATCAAGCCTCTGAGAAGTGAAAAGGAAGTTATTTCTCTCTGTGTGTGTGTGTGTGTGTGTGTGTCTGGTTCCCTCCGGCCCGCCCTTTCGATAACTTTCTTGACGCATCTCTCTCTCTCTCTCTCACACACACACACACACACACACACACACACACACACACACACACACACACAAACAAACACACGATCGCACGACCGCACGATCTCAAGCCCCCGCCCCCAAAGCAGCCCGGAGGGCAAGCGAGGCAATGGGAAGACATTAACACGCCCTCTCCGAATCAATGGGGACAATTAAAGCAATCGCCGCGCGTCTTCTGGCCCCCGCCCCACTGCATCCTCTTCATCCTCTGCTGCTGCTGCTGCTGCTTCATCATCATCTTCATCATCATCATCGCCACTACCGCCAGCCTCCTCAACGACAGCAGCCCGGGTTCCTTAGTGAATACCTTGACATCCCGACAAGATCAACAATAACATCTTAAGGAGGGCCCCGTCCTTCTCTCTCTCCCCCCCTCTCTCTGCCCCCCCTCTCTTTCGACCCCCAAGTTCGCAAAGAGCCTGCGAACTTTTCAGGCGAGAAGAAAAGCCATCCTGCCCCCCCCTCCGCCCCCCCCACCCCCACCAAATGCCGGAGCAGGAAATCGGAGGCTCCAAGAGGCAAGTCAGGAAGCAGACTGCGCGGGACGCCACCGGGACTCCAATCCACTCGTCTTCGGCGATCGGCGATCGGCGGCGACAACGCGTGCGGTGTGTGCCGTGGGAGGGCGCGGGTCCGTGTGTGTGTGTGTGTGTGTGTGTGTGTGTGTGTGTGTGTGTGTGTGTGTGTGTGTGTGTGTGTGTGTGTGTGTGTGTGTGTCTGAAGGCGGCGGCGGGAGTGGGGTGTGGGTAGGTAGAAAGCTCTCCTCTTGAAAGATGTGGCTACGAACCCCTTGAAGGATTGAGTGCCTTTGCTGTTTTTTTTTTTTTAATCTTATGCACTTTCCCCCCATTCGCCCCCCGTCCCTCCCCGATATTTCTCTGCCTCCCACCCCTCTCCTCCGGGCCCGAAAGGAAGGCGCGGACCTGGCTGATCTGAGCCGGGCAAGGTAAGAGGAGCCGCTGCCAAACCATCGCCGGAGCCAAGGAGTCACACCAGCAACAGCATTGCGAGTGTGTCTCCATGTGGCCCAAGCGCTGTGCGCTGTGCCCCAACCCCTCCAGCCTCTCTCTTGTCTCTCTTCCTGGGGTCCTTCCCCTGCTGCCTTTTTAAAGATTGCACGTGGAACGAGCCAAAGCCAGGCTGAGTTCTCTTCTGTCTCTCCATCTCTCTCCCTCTGCCTTCTGCCTTCCATCCCAGAGCCCCTATTTCTGATCTGTAGCCTGCCAGCCTGGGGGGAGGGGGAGCAAAAAAGTGTGTGTTTGTGTGTGTGTGTGTGTGTGTGTGTGTGTGTGTGTGTGTGTGTGTGTGTGTGTGTGTGTGTGTGTGTTTGGGGGGGAGAAGCAAGGCAGCCAGAGGTGCGTGTGTGTATGGCACGGCATCGGCGGCGGCGCGGGGAGATGCCCCTCCGTCCCACTAAACCAGCCGTGTTTGCGCAAACCCAACTTGTTGAACTTAACCCGCGACTTTTAGGCGTGGGAAGCCAAAGGCGTGCGGCTTTCATCCCTCCCTCGGCTCCGGAGATGCCGGGCATACGAGGATGGGAAGAGCAGCCAGCGGCCGTTCCCCGGTTGTTACGGCCGTGCTTCCGAAAGCGAACGCATTGTGTGGGGAAAAAATTGCAAGAACGAAGCGTTGCCACTTTTTAAAAAAATTTCGCTTTTAGGTGTATTTGAAGGGACGAGGGGAGGATCGCGGCTAGTCTGTGGGATCCGTTCTTCTCCAAAGAAAGAACCGGCGTTTTAGTTGGCATCCGCGCCGAGCAAGGACGGAGAGAAGGGGAAAGAGTAGCTCGTTGGCTCCCTAAATTTGGAATGGGAGAAGCAGGGAAAAGGAAAGACCCGATAGCCGAAGTTTCAGACCCAAGAACTGGGGGTGGGGGTGGGGGGTGGGGGTGGGAAGGGGTTTGGGGCGAGGGAAGCGAGCGCGCTCCAAAACCCGAGACGTGAACTTTGCACTTCAGTTGCTGGATTAATTCCTCGGTGACAGTTGCAGTAGGAAGGAAGTCAACCCCAAAGCGAATTATAGAGAGGATTTCTGGGACGTGGAAGGTTTTTCTCTTTGCGCTCCACGTGTCTCTGGACACCCCCACCCCACACATTTTCTGCCGCTCAGTTGGTGAATAATACTTTCTGATTCTGATTCTGGAGTGGAAATCGGACGAGGGGGCTCTCTTTATTTAATAAAATGGTGAGGATCGATGCCGTCCGAGGGTGTGCGTGGAGCGGAGGACAGACACGTTCGAAACCCAGGCTCTTCTTTTCCTCCGGGCCAAACCTATCTCTTCCTTGTTTCTTTCTCCTCCTTTGGGGTGTTTCCAGGAAAGAGGGAAAGATCAAGTCCCCTAGCTCAGATCTCCCCCTCTGTTCTTTTTGCTTCACATCCCAGGGTGATGTCTTTTTCCCCTCCCATGAAAGAAAGGAAATGCACAAGGGAGTAGACACCCCCTGGGCACCGGGACTGCTTTTAAAAACTGCTTGGTTTTGCTTTGTTTTTTTTTCTGGAGGATCCCCCCCCCTGTGTGTGTGTGTGTGTGTGTGTGTGTATTTATGTGTTTGTCGGGTGTCTCTGATGATCAGGTTTGCAGGGTCAAGGTCAGTTTCATTCCTAGGAAATCCTGGTAGCTCTGGAAACTTAGGCGTCAACTTGGCTTTCTTGGTGCCAGTTGGGATGTTGGGTGGGAATGGACATGCTCCCCTGTGCAAAGGTGGCTGGCGCTTATGGTTCATCTAGTGAAATTGACTGTGAAGTGGCTTTCATCCTGGATGTTTGCAGCCAAGTCCACCCCACCCCCTTTTTGGAGTGGATGCATGGTGGGGGGGGGGAGAGAAAACAAAACAAAATTGATGGCACCATTGTTGCCTGCTGGTTAACAAAACACACAAGCGGCATTTACTTAGTACCTCTTGCCTTGTGCCCTCTTCTTTGTCCCCTTGAAATTTGTGGAGAGTTAGTGATCTTTAAAAAAACGACTTCTGGGTGATTACCTGAGCTCTTTGCTAAAACTGCTTTAGGGCTATAGAACTGTGCCCTCCAACTTTGGATTTGAACCTACAGTAGAACTGAGATAAAGCAGCTTTTCTATCGAGTTCCTTTAAAGTGACTTGTTTTATCTTGGATGGGAAACTTCCTTTAGGTTTTCATACCAAGTTTTTTTTCAACACATTGTGTTTGGGATGAGAAAAGTTATGAATCTAAACATGTGTTCAAATGCCTCCTTTGCATATTCTCCCCTGCTTGCTCTTTTCACACTAACTTGCGGTTTGCATTTTTGCAAATTTCCAATACCAACTTATGAAGGTTGCTTTCAAGGCAAACACGCTGGATATTGACATCTCTAGAAATGTTTTTTTTTTAATGTTCGGTTGAAATCTCAGGTTAGGCCTGCATGCAGGTAAATGGTGCCACATTACAATAGCATATTCTAATGATTAGCCAAATATCATAACATTATTCTTGCGGCACATTATTTTTAAACATAACCTGTTGCAATCAAATTTACTTTGGTTATTATGCACATATCTGAAACCGTTTAGGAGCATGTGTGGAACATAGTGACATGTTTGAGCAAGTGTTTACATTTTATTGAACTTATTTTCTTTGGTGTGGTATAAAAGAGGGCCTGTTATTAGTCAAATTCTGCAATTTGCTTAGATTAAAGCAGCCATAATTCAAGCATTGCATGTAATAGGGAGCTTTAGGAAAAGACTAATTGCTTGAAACCTAAACTTTATTTAGTAGGTCAAATTTTGAAATGGAAAAGCTTAATTAAATGCAAAGTGCTACAGGCCAATGCTATATATGTGAGGCTAATTGTTTGTATGCTTGTTTGCCAATAAAAAAGTTAACATTTTACAAAAATGATTAAACTCATTCAACTTCCTTATGTGTGGCAAGGCAGCAACACATTTGCTTCATTAAAATCTTCCACTGATTATTCCACTGCATTTTGATTACAGACAAACATGCTACAAGGGGGAGGGGAGTCCTTGCCACAGATTGATTACTCCTTTAATTACTGGAGCTGTTTGATCTAATCATTTTTTGGTGAAGTCTACTGAAGAAACATAGTTTGTTATAAAGCAGGCTTGAACCTTTCTCCCGCTATTTATTTGTAGAACAGTGATTTATTTTTCATTATTCCAGCCCAACCAGGAACAGAAAAACAACAACCATAAGTACAACAATTTATTGTTTTGTATTCTTTTTCTTTTCAGATCTTGGATGAGTATTACAATGTGAAATTCTGCATTGATGCCAGCCAGCCAGATGTAGGAAACTGGTTGAAGTATATCAGATTTGCTCCCTACTGTAATCAGCCTAACCTTGTCGCATGTCAAATAAGTGATCAGGTATGTAGTGGGCTTACTTTTAAGAATTTTTATTATGTCCTTGGGGAAAATAAAACAAAACAAGCGAGTGTCCAACCTCAGGTAGACCATGTGGTCAATTTACGGTTACAAAAAAGCACAGATGTGAAAAACAGACATGGTGGTAGTGTTTGTTTGTTTTTGAATTTAAAACAGCTGACCAATCTTCATTTTTGTTCAGTATATAATTTGATCTACACCTTTTATGTCAGGAGTGAGACGTGTCCTATTATTCCATGTTAAATAATATATATTTTATTTTATTTTTTAAAAAATATCTCCAGTCACCTTTTATGGCTAAAGACAGTGTTCAAATTAAAGCTTTAGAAATATTACTTAGGAAACAATCTTAGTAAAGGAAATGGGTGTGTGGGGTGTGTGTGTGTGTGTGTGCCATCTGTAGAAATCTATAACCTGTCAATGTCAAAATGTATTTTTTAATCATTGCCAACATTTCAGTTCCTGAAATAAACAAGATTACTTTCCACTTTTGTCTTCGATAGTTTATTACATTTATTTTAGAAACTGCAATCAGTGTAGCAATGGAATATTAATTCATTTGTTCTATTTTTTTAAAAAAATACTTCTGGAATGGAGCCAAATAAATTCCTAAAGGAAGTTTTACTTGGAAATAATATATTTTATTTTCCACTGCACCCTATTTTGAAAGGTAATGTTTTTTTACTAGAAATATCAAATAAGGGTAATACTGCCATTTAAAAAAAATGATGACGTCCTGTCAAGGATTTCAGGGATCATTGTTTTTTTTTTTTTAAGCTGCCAGGGCAGTGAGAAATGAATGGCATTAATATTTTTAATATTAATAAAAGCATAACTGCTGATAGAAGTAATCACCCTGCTTTTGTTTTATGGAAAAAATCAGGCTGCATTCCTGTACACAAGTACCTGGGAGGAAACGCCATTAAACTAAATGGGGCTTTACTTCTGTGTATCAAACGTTGTGCTGTAAATTAGGTAAGAAATATTTAGAGATTAGTTTTAGGTGATTTAATTGCTTTGATAAAAAACAGAAGCAGACAAATCTCCAGTTAGAAATAATTCTTCTTTATGTTGGCATACTCACTGTTGTATACTGTGCTAACAGCAGCTTCACACATATAAAGAGCCAAATAATGAAAGCAAATATTAAGCATTGGCTTCCTGAGATACCTACACTAAAAATGCAAGGAAGAAGGCTAGACTAACAGAAAGATTGGGACTTAATAATTTTCTAGTCTACTACAAGGTTCAAATAGAGAAGCCATGAAGACCAGAGGCAAGTGAAATAGACATTCTTACAGTTCCAATCTGGTGGGTTAAGAAGAACAATGGATCCTGATATTGCGCAGCTGATTACAGAAAGGAAATGCCAGTGTCGCACTCAGTTTGCTTTTATATGTCATAAAACACAGCTCGGGGTAGAGAAGAAATGTGGCAAATAAATCCAAATGGATTTTAAGGGGGGGAAGGATTAGGACTTGTGCCATGCCAATGTTTCAAAAATAACAAAACATGTCAAACTGAAAAAGACATGCGCTTAGAAAATGCATCAGGTCCCTCCAATATGTGCGCACGGTTTAAAATGAGGATCACGGAACTTGTTGCTTTTTAAATGTTTACATTTTTCATGTTTGCTGATGGCACCTGTACGCTTGCCAAAGGCGTTCTATGAAATGTACTGGAGACGTATTTATTTTTGTAGCAGCCAGTGCCATGTTCAGGTCTGCATTTATATAATTAATAGTTCTTCAAATCGTTAAAGGGAAAAATGTTGCTATTCCTTTATGCAATATGTTGCGCAACCTATGGAGCGAGAAATGAAGAGAGGCTTATGACCATTCATATCTACTACTCTTATTATTATACATGGTAACAATTATGCATATAACCTAGTAATTAGGAGCAGAGGCTATAGATCACCAGCATTTCGTATCTGAAACACATGATCAGAACAGAGTTCCTTTAGTTCCAAGTGGATATGTTAGAGTTAAAGGACCTGCTGATGAATTTCATCTCACACTCTAGAATCAAATTACTTTTTCTGTATCTGTATTTTTATCCTTCATTATTCTAGTTTAAGTCCTGGACAGGCAATGATAAGCTAAGACCAATACAAATGAAATTTGTAGTATGTATCCAAACATGTGCATAGACACATGATATTAACATATGGAAAGGGTGCATGTTGGTAAAATGTATAGGTGTGTCTTAGCCTGTGCACTGGGTGGTTCCACACATTGTAAAAAAGAAAATGAAAAAAAAAATACCCAACCTCTTTGCCCTCTTAATATGGCAAGAACAATTCACAAAGGAGATTATTTTATTTTTCAGGAGATTAGAGGAAATTGATATATCAGCAAGCCATGTTAAATAGAACTCTAAATCACCCCTGTCTAGAACCCTTCACGAGGTCTGTTGTCTAATTCTCGTTCTCCGTAAGGAATAAGGTCTGTCAACTGGTGAATTAATTCTGCTCATCACATAATGAGCATACTCATTGACTGAGATATGTTATTAACTACTGAGAGCAGTCACAGAGATACTTGATCAGCAATAATTGTGTTAACCTCTAATTGCCTCAAATCATCTGTAAAATTCGCCTGCAAACACTGTGTGCTATTTGGATAGGGAATAAGCATTAGAATCAACATGGTGAGTGACAGTCCAATTCACCTTTATTGCAGAGAACAAGATGAATAGAAAGACAGGAGAGATACAGGAGGGTTTTAGTTGTGTCTCCAAGCTCTATAATCTAGCCACAGTGGCTCAGGAAAATGTTTATCACATAATCCTGAGAAAAAGGAAAGCAAAATTTGTTGTTCTCTATCCTTAAAACTTTCTTTCCTGATGTTTTTCTTGCTTCTGTCTTTCTCTTCTTCCCCTGTCACCTCTGTTTTCTTGTCTTAGTTCAGGTTTCATCATGTGGGATCAAATTTAGAACATGTCTGGGTACTTTCTTACAACTATATAAATAAGCTCTGCCAAGATGAGCAGCTCAGCAATAATGGGTCACAGTCAAAACACGTATGTTGAGTGCAACTCATATTTCATTTGATTGGAAGTACAGCAGGACTTTTAAGACTGGTTTGGGGGATAGACCCCCCCCCCTTCCTAGTAAAGTTGATCTAGATTTTTCCAGTTCTGACCTATTATCTCCTGTCACATCTAATAAGTCTTACAGTATGTAATTCAAGATGTTCACAAATAATGAATTCCAAATACTGGCAACAGAAAGAAATAGAAAGTGGATCAGTCCACTTACTTCCTTATCATGATGTTGAGCATGTGTCTATGTGTCTTTCATACTGCAGCTCATCCGTACACGCGAGGCATTGTTTCTCAACAGATAGCAATGGTTGGTCTATAGTAAATTTGCATTTAGTGCAAGAATAGGTAGTTCGTACAGTTCTGTGTGGTTGATAAGCATACAATTTTAATTTTTTTAATCAATGGTTTTGGAGTGTTGAAGAGTTAGATTGGTGTGGAACAGTGAGAAAGTTAAATGGTCAACAACTGAGTATGAAAATACCCATTTTCCAGGTGGGTAGTCAAGCATATACTTGTATGTTAATGTTTTCGGAATTTTAAAGGAAAGTAGAAAAGTCATTGTCCTTTGTAGAAGTATATGGTGCATACTGGTTGTGCAGTGCTGCATTGCAAGCGTGTGTTGTCGAATGTGTTGGATGTTGATCTTGAAAATGTGTAGTCAACGAAGTTGAACCCAGTCTTACTGAAAAGATACAATTTAATTGTAGTAAAGTTATAGGCATGTTTAATTAGAAATCAGAACTAAGATTCAATGAGCCTTATAACTAGCTAAGTGTTCAATCCAAAACTGAGCAGTAATTTCTGTTGAATGCAGGCAGACAAACCTCTGAGCAAAGAAGTTTGTGAATCCACCGTAAGTGTAAAAACTACCCAAGAACTCATTTGTAAAGGTAGTAGCATGGTCCATAAGCATAAACTAGATCTTTAACTTGTTTCTATGTATATATATATATATGAGACTACATTTTTTTTCATATGATGGTGAATGTTGAAAGTATCAAGTGCATATTTAGTGCTCATGCCAGAATTAGATTAACATAAAGATTTTTCCTGTTTTGCATTATAAAAGTGTGTTTTACTACACCTATCTGTATTGTACTAAGAATAAACGTTGGACTACTGCATCAGTGGTGCTTTGGATAGGAAATTCCTTTGATTTAACAGGCCTAATCTAGCTGCAATTGACTATTCTTCTAAGCAACAGGATTTGCGCTACTTTGTATTTAATATTCTAATGTTTTCTTGTATCTTTGAAAGCATGATAAGGTTTAGCTCCATAACTTCCTTTTAAAAAACACCTTCATTGCAGCCACTAAAATGTGCGTGTGTGTTGTGTTGTTACAGTCATGACCGACTCTTCGCGACCATTCAAACAGCAAGTCACAGACAGTGTTTAAATTTAGGCAGCTTTTACTTACCGTTCCTGAACATGTGTATGTTTATGGTTCTCTGGTTTTCAACATCAGTTTCTGTTATTTAACAGCTACAGCCAGGCATGTAGTCAAAGGGTGCTAAAGCCCATGTATTTTGCTTTAAGAATTGATAAATGGTTTAAGGGGGAGTATGTTGCTCAAACCCAAACTGGATATATGAACTGAGTACTAGATTCATCTGGATGCATCTAGAATGGCCACTAATGTTGCTTCAAAAACAGGGCCATGGTGGCTCAGCGGAATAGATCGCTGAAATGGTCGGCAGCAAAGTCGGCAGCTTGGTGTTTTGAATCCCGGGTGCCATGCAGCGGAGTGAGCTCCCGCTGTTAACCCCAGCTCCTGTCAACCTAGAAGTTTGAAAGCATGTAAATGCAAGTAGATAAATAGGTATCGCTGTAAAAAGTGGGAAGGTAAACAGTGTTCCATGCAGCTATGCCGGCCATGTGGCCACAGATTTGCACAACACTGGCTCTTTGGTTTGAAAATGGAGATGAGCACTGCCCCTAGAGTTGGACTAGCATGCATGTGAGGGGGAACCTTTAACCTTTACCTTTTACTGGATTGATGTGGAAGCAGCTAGAATGGCCACTAATGTAGCTTCAAAAAGGGAGGAGGCTCATTAAAAAAAGTCAGAAGAGGATAACAATTTGCATTAAATTTACATAAGCTGATACATAACCCGAGAGGCAACTTTAGGGGGGAAATTTATAATTTTTAGAGAAACACAGTGCATTTCACCTTAGTGGAGAAAGCTCTGACCTAATCTACTTAGGTAGATTAGGTAAATTACCAACTGTTGATGGGTAATTTCAAGGCGCATGTTTTCCTAGCTTCTTATGGTTGTTTTTATGCTGGACCTGTAGTGGGCAACCTTTCAGTTAAAGAACCTTTCTTTATAAACTGTGGAATGTGAACACTTTAAGGGCATTTCTCTGGACCACACCATCAATCTCAGTAAATCTGGCCAGGAATAAGTAGAGTGTGGTTTTCAGCACCCTGCACAGAACTGGGCTCAGCTACCATTACTTGATTATCATGATGCCCATTTGGATATTCTCCTGCAGATAAGGCTGTTTCTTCCATCCAAACATTCTATTTTGCTTAGGCAGTAAAATGGATGACAAGTGTATGTGTTATTTTGCAAGCCGACACAAATAAGTGATACAGTCCCCCCCCCCCTGCCATTTCGCAGTTCAGGTACTGTGGTCCCACTACATCGCGGGATCGCAGTACTTGCACCTTGGGGCCGTGGGGGGGGGGTGATCGGGTCACTCCGCGCCACCCCCACGGTCCTCCGAGAAGCCTCGGGGCTGTGTGGGGGGCAGGGTGGCGGGGGCCCCGCAATCTCCATTGAAATGCATTGCCAATACATTTCAATGGAGAAATTTTCCCCATTGGAATGCATTGAGCCAATGTTTTCCAATGGGAAATTTTTTCTCCATTGAAATGCATTGGCAATGCATTTCAATGGAGATGGCCCCGGACGAGAAGCCTCGGGCGGCGCAGGCGGGCAGTGGTGGGAGGTAAGATCCTGCGACACCACCTGCATGCGCCACCCCAAGACTTCTTGGACAGGTGCGTGATCGCCCTCCACCCCCCGCCCCCACCCCACCCGCTTCCACATATCGTGGATTTTCATGCATCGCGGGTGGGGTGGGTCCCTAACCCCCGTGATTCGGTGGGGGGTTACTGTATTTGGACTCAAGGCTGTCCCCTACTGACAGCTTCCCCACCCCATCTGCCTTGGGAGTGATTCCATGCATCCATATATAACAGCATAGCCACAGGCCAGTCATTTTAGGAGGAAAGAGGCAGACAGGTTTTCCAGATGTGGGCAGTCAGCAAATATGTTCACAGGTTTTCTATGGCCCACCCTTGATTTAAAATTCTGTCCTGTCCTGAGATGGCCTGGAACTGAGGGGGGGGGAGTGTTCTGCTTATATACCACCCCATACCACTTCAAGTAGTCTCTGGGCAGTTCACAATTTTTAGTTACAGTATGCAGCCTACACATTCTTGCCATTGCCAGATCTTGCCATTGCACAGCGAGAGAATTTGGACAGCTAGCCTTTAATAGGCACAATCAGACAGGCATGCCGTTCCCTCTAAATGAAAATAAATTTGATGATGGAAGATTATCTAATAATCTCTGCAAGCATTTAAGAAATAATGGAGAGGATTAAAGATGCCCACGGTGGAAATGCTAAGCTGTAATTCACTCAGTGGTTATTGCCAACTCCTTTTGTTCATGGCCGTGTACGTGTGCATTTTCCTCCCTTTTAAAATAGCTTTTTAGGATAACAGAGGAAAATTCACCTTGAATGCTGCTGAAGGTGGCGTTCTATTGAAAACATTTTCCAAAGTTATCTAATAATTAAACATTTCCATTTCCTGATACATGTGGGGGGGCATACTTTATTGAGTTCTATCATGCTGCAACCAGACAGGTGTATATAAACCATGACCCACAAGAAGAAATTCCGTAATGTTTGGCAACATTGGCGTTGTCAAACTTGGCCAAGAGAACTCAGGCTGTCAATGTAACTACCTTGTCTTTCACGGGGATATATGTGTCCCGCTACATCTTGTGACACATGGAATATGTTGGAACCATGAATGTAGGAAGAATGAATAGGGACGAGGGTGGAGGACAATAAGAGAATCCTCTGTAGGAGCAGAGAAATAATCTGTTAATGTGCCATGCATTTCTATGTGTGTTTATTCTGAAACAGGGCCTGCAATCCTTTGGTAAAGTGTAGCCTTATTTAATGGTTTTCTGTTTGACGTAGTGGATAGAGTGATGGTGTAGGAATCTGGAGAACTGGGTTCAGATCCCCACTCAATCATGGAAACCAACTGGGGGAGTAGAACTGGTAGAATCACTCCTTAAATGTTTCAGTTACCTTGACACATTTTAGGGTCAGGGTTACTGTAAGTTAGTTCTGACTTGACAACACATAACAAGGGCCTTCTTTACGTGTTCATAAGACCATCAAGTCACAAGGACTGTGAATCTTTTATATTACACATTAATGTTCTGGAAAACAGCAGTGTATGGTAGGTGGTAGAAAAAAACTGAACTAAATAAGTATCTGGATATGATCTGAAATAAGTTATTTTGAAAATACTGAGCCTGTACCCAATTGATTGCTCAAGCTGGTTAGCAGCTATAGCTTGTGCAACGGAATAGATAGCATTCCATTCAGATGTGGCGTGCTTGTTTATATGCAAAATCCCCCGACTGAGCTTGAAGCCAGCTTCTGTTATTTAGCCTCCCTTAACTGTCAACTTAAATCTAAAAGGCCATCCTGAATTGTTTGAGGAGGAGTATAGTGGTGAAAATAAATTTGATGAGGTCATTATAGCAAAACATATGATCAGGTAACAAAATCAGAAAACCACATATCTTGAAATCCCTTGCTCTGGCTTTTCTGATGAAGCCCCTAATTAACAAAACTGATACAGTGGTACCTTGGATAACAACTTTAATTTGTTCTCTGACGTTAGTCATTATCCGAAACATGTTGTTATCCAAAACACGGTTTCCCATAGGAATGAATGGGAAACCAATTAATCCGTTCCAGAGCCTAGGAAAAAGGCACAGACACCTGTTTTTTTGCCCAAAACTCTTTATAAAGTGCACTTTAAAGGTACAGATGCAATACCACCTGGGATAACTGTTTTTTACGGACGCATGCTGGAGATTCATTATCCGAGGCAGTCCATAGGGAAAATTCGTTATCTGAGGCAGCCCATAGGAAAATTTGTTATCTGAGGCAGCCCGTAGAGAAAATTCATTATCCAAGGCAGACCTATACCTAGAAATTGTGATTCGTTTTCCAAGGCAGCCCATAGGGAAAATTCGTTATCTGAGGCAGTCCTATACCCGGAAATTTGCAGTCGTTATCCAAAAAAATCATTATCCGGGGCAGTCGTTATCCGAGGTACCACTGTATATGGCAGTTACAAATGGATTTCTGACTAGAATGAATCCATATTTTATCTATTTGATTTTACTCAAGTTACTGTGTTGTGTTTTTCCATGTTTGTCCAAGTCTGCAGCCAAGTTTGAAGGATGGTGTTTTCAAAATTATAATAGATATGTATGCTTATCTGCGCAATCCTTATCTTTTCATGGGCAGGACTGTTTTGAATGTATCACGTTGGCTGGATGCTGTCAGGGCAAGTTTGATGTATGCCTTTGCCATTTTCTATTTTAACCTCTTTTTAAAAAATGAAATGAAGGGTATGAACAAATGAACATTTCTCCTAGCTATGGAACCTTAGGCAAGAGTCATAGTTCAGACCCAGTCTAAAATGATTATGCCTAACAGAGCTGAAGCATTCACAGAATTGATTGCAGCAAACTTGAATGGTCTTTAGTATGTATGTTGAGTGCACATTTTATTACCTGCAAAGTCACTTTGCTATTGCTTGACAACCAGAGAATTGCCTTACTGAATCAGACCAAGTGCCATCTAGATCAGTATGGCAGCAGAAGAGCAGTCACCATTACATTTCTTAGGGACAGCACAAGTAATCTTTATGCTTGAGGCAAACCACAGGCTTCATATACAGTGTGGTACCTTATATAAAGGAATTAATTTGTTCCAAATGAAATTCTGTTAAGCAAATTATCCTTTATGCAGATTTCCCATAGGAATACATTGGAAATGGAGTACTGTAATCCCTAATGATGACCATTTTATGTTGTACGGATTCACCCCATAGGCGATTCTGTTAAGCAAATTTCCCCTATCTCTGAAATTTTTTATGTTGTACAGATTTTATGTTATACAAACCGCTTGTTATATGAGGGTCCACTGTATATATATGCACCCATTTCACATGTAGAATCTGCCTAGGCTGGCCCCAGACTTTTACCTCCGTATTGGTGAGAAATCAACATTTTCCACTCCATCTAGGGATAGCTAACTATGGCGCTGTGCAGATTGTGAAAATAAAGAGGCGGGCTCAGGGTAAATGACAAGGTGCGCTCCTACTGGTATTCTATCCCCAGCATGCAGTGCCTGAAAGGGTGGTTCATTCTGTCTAATGTTAGAGCCAGGTCTCCTTGAGACTAAAGATGATGCACTGGAGAAAATAAGTCAAGAAGACTCTATTAAAGGCCAACCAACATTTGGAAGAGCTGGATTGGATCTTTCATCCTGATGTTGGTCCAGTGTAACCAGATGTTAGTGGAACTCTGGTTCATGGAGGTGAACTGCAAGGGCTACCTATGATCATCACTGCCTTCAAACTTCTGTGTTTCCTCTAAACTTTGTCACAGTGTTCACAGAGGCTGTGAGATAAATGATTTCCCCAGGCACAACGTACTCTTGCAGGCTCCCTCTGTTCTAATGCAAAGTATCTGAGAGTGGTTTCATCTTAAGGAGTAAGAAGAGCTCTTATATATAAAAACACTTGCTCCTCATTTGTTATCATGGCATATTCCAGAGGCCATTAGTTTTTGTTTCTTTTTATGGGGTTCTGGCTATGGAAAAGAATGTCACAGCGAGCACCTAAACTTCCAGCGAGTGCTACACCACTGGATATGGCTGTCTACTCAGTCACTGAGAAATGTTTCCTGCCATATATTGTTTACAATACACATAGAACATTCAGCCAAGTTGTTGAAGAAGTGTTTTTACGAGCTCCAGTGAATTCCAATGGCTAAGTGGGGATTTAAACTCCACTTAGGAAGCTGGGCTAGACGGGCCTTTGGCCTGATCCAGCATGGCTCTTCTTATGTTCTTATCTTCTTAGGGCCTCCAGAGCCCTAGTAAGGCACTTGATCCACTACACCACACTGGGTACCTGTTCCTCAATTAGGAATGCTCAAATGAGTTGGGTATTTTTTTTCCATCCATCATGGATGCTGCTGGCAAGGGGCTTCTGGGGTTTTCAGTAGCACCAACTCCACCCCAAATTCTAATTTCTGTACATTTCTTTAATCCACACGTTTAGGCAAAAGAGTCCAGTTCACAGTTCCTCAGCTAGTAAGTAGATGAAAACTACTGTTTCATCTATCATTTTTTACATTTCTCTGAATGGCAGTATTGGTGGTTCCTGGGAAAACGAGGAAGAAAAGTTTTATGAGTGACTGTGTGAAAAACTGAACAAACCAGAAACAGACTGTGCCCCTCCCTAATCTCAGCCTAGGTCACTGACCGCTGGCGATGGGGTGGTGGTGGTTGGTCTCCGAAGATTTTTGATTCCAAGATTGGAGGGCCTCAGTTTTATTATCTCTTCTGCCCCCTTTTCTTAAGAACATAAGAACATAAGAAGAGCCATGCTGGATCAGGCCAAAGGCCCATCTAGTCCAGCCTCCTGTATCTCACAGTGGCCCCACCAAGTGCCCATGGGAGCGCATGAGACTAGATATCTGTTTCCTGCAACCACTCCCCTGCATCTGGCCCTTGAAGTACCCCAGTTTTAAGCCTGGTGATTACACATCTCCATCATGGTTTGTAACCTGTGATGGGCTTCTCTTCCAGGAATCTGTCCAATCCTCTTTTGAAGGCATCCAGGCTAGATGCCATCACCACCTCTTATGGTAGGGAGTTCCACGGACTAACAACATGCTGGGTAAAAATATATATTTTCTTTTGTGTGTTCTCACTCTCCCAACCCACAACGTGGACAACATGAGTCTGGGTTAAGGAAGCCAAGTACAACACCCCCTCCAATCTGCTTTTGAGCATTTGCAGTCCATGTGTACAAAGGGCAACCGAGGAACCTGAGGGTACTGGTGAGAAACAGATTTACTTGTATGTCAGTGTGCCAGCTTGCTGTTTCAGCCCAACTCCTGGTGTTCATGAAATCAAAGCGGTAGGAGACTGTTCTTGACGCCGCAGGAGACCTCTGGACTGTGTGCAAGCTGGCTGATTCTTCTTTGCTCGCATCAGGAAGAGGAAAAGCCAAGAGCCAAACACTCTCCTGTTTTCCACAGCATGTTGCTTCCCTGTACCTAGTGAGCGAATGGGTGGACAGCATGTTCCGAAAAATACTGCAGCCTCCTGCCACCTTGAGGCAGATATTTTTCCTCTTCAAGTTTTGAAACTTGTAAAATGGGCTGCCCTAGACAGAGAGGAGGCACTGCTCCCCAGCCTCCAAGTTTAAAGTTGATTCTCCATTTGGAATGGGTAACCCAAATGCAGGAATGTTCACCCAGTAATCTTTTTTCAAATTCAGCGTGGCACAGAGAGTTTTGGTCATTTGACAATAATTGTTAGGTGACATTGGCTACAGAATCATACCCAGAGAGTGATGATTAGTGGTTCTTTCTCAAACTGGGAGGAGTTTAACCCAGGATTACGCCAGGGCTCAGTTCTTAGCCCAGTGCTTTTCAACGTTTTTATTAATTATCTGGATCAGGGGTGCAGGGAACACTAAACAAATTTGCAGATGACACAAAATTGGAAGGAATAGCTAATATCCGGGAAGACAGAAACAAAATTCAAAAGGCTCTAGATAGGCTTGAGGACTGGGCTAGAAACAACAGAATGAAATTCAACCGAGATAAGAGCAAAGTACTGCACCTGCAAAAAAGAAACCAAACATACAAAAGATAGGGCATACCTGGCTGAGCAATACTAAGAGCGAGGAGGATCTTGGAATTGTGGTAGGTCAAAAGCCAAAGACAAGCCAATCATGTGAGGTGGCTACAAAAAAGGGCAAAGGCTATTTTAGAATGCAATAATAATAGTATAGTCTCCAGATCAAGCAAAGTAATAGTTGCCCTCTATTTGGTGCTGGTTAGGCCTCATCATGAGTACTGTGTACAGTTCCGGACACCCCCACTTGTGTAACTAGGGAGGGGCGGAAGAGTGCATTTGCCCTGGGGTGCCCAGCAATCAGGGGGCTCCTATAGGGGGAACAGGAGGGGGAATCCATGCGCCATCCCACCAGCACTCCGCCTTTCACCCTTAGTCATGGGAAAGGAGGAGAGGGAAGCATGCGACAGAGGTGCTGCTTTTTTTTAAAAAATCCCATCATCTGCTTCTGTCTCCTCCTTTCCCTGGGCTAATGACTTCCAAGCCTTAGCTGGGAAAAAGGAGGAGGGGGAAGTGTGCTACAGAGGCAATGCTTGAAAAAGAAAAAACATTGCCTCTTTGGCCCTATCCGCATGATGTGCATTTTGCACAGGAGAGCCTTAACTGGAAAGGAGACCCACAAAGAGGTTGTGAGAAGGAAAGACCCTTCTTCCCCTCCCCCACTGTTCACTCTGGATCTGGCCCCCCTTCCTAGGTGGGTGAGACTTGGTTGGGGGGAGGAGAGGGCACAAAAACTGACTTTATCCCTGGGTGCTCCAAACTCCAGCTACACCTCTGGACACCTCACTTCAAGAAGGTTGTTAAATAGGAACAAGTGCAGAGGAGGGCAACAAGGGTAATTAGGGGTCTGGAAACCAAGCCCTATGGTGAAAGAGTGAAAAAACTGGGCATGTTTAGCTTTGAGAAGAGTGGACTGAGGGGAGATAGGATAGCGGTTTTCAAATACTTGAAATACTGTTGTACAGAGGAGGGACTGGATCACTTTTTGTCTGACCCAGAGTGAAGGACATGCAACAATGGGCTCAAGTTACAGGAAGCCAGGTATGGGTTGAACATCAGGAAAAGCAGTACAGTGGTCCCCCGCCCTTTTGCGGTTCATATACTGCGGTTCCGCTATATTGCGGGTCCACAGTATATGAAAAAAGGCCCCCTGGGATAAGGGGGGAAAGTCCCTCGGAGGCCTCAGAAATGATTTTTGGTGATCTGGAAGCCACTTCCAGTTTTTACTGTAAGTCACTTCTGGTTCGCAGGGAGGCCCTTTTGGGGCCTCCAGAAGGCCCAGGAAGGCCCTCACAGGCCCATTCGGGGCAGCACCAGACTGGGGGTAAGTACAAGTGCCTCCAGCTAGACTTCCCAGGCCTGATCCGACCTGCATCCGTATATCACGGATTTTCAATTATCGTGGGTTGGCTTGGGTCCCTAATCCCAGAGATAGGTGGGGGGTTACTGTACAACACTATAGTAATGGAACCAATTACCTTTAGAGGACATGAGTGATCTAGCACTGGAGGGGGTCAAGAGAAATTTATACAACCAATTGGAAGGTATACTATGGTTTGTATTCCTGCCTTGACCAGTGGGTTGGACTTTGTAGGGCCCTTCCAACTTCATGGTTCTATTATTCTTCTAATCCTTTTGATCAGGCCATCTAGGATATTTGTGAGTTTTATTAGCATGCAGTAGACAATAGGAAACATCTTTTTGGAGTTTGTGTTTTGATCAGTGAAGGATCAGTGAGAACGTAAGCCAATAAGCAAAAGTAGTTTATGCCTCGTGTGAGAAAATGCTTTATCAGCACAACAGCCTTGCAAACTTAAAACTATGGCTCCCTGTGATAAAGAGAGATAATTGTATTTAAGATGTGTCAAGAATGCCTTGAAAAGTTGTTTAATTTGTTAAAAATCTATCTAAGGCTCCAGTTTGATTTGTAGATATTGCTTATTCAAAGTCAGTCTGGGGTGGGGTGGGGGAAACTAGGAACTTTTAATCAGAATTTTGTTTCAGAAATGCAATCTTGGGACAGGGGAAAGAAAAAGAATAATGGCTGTGCCTGCAGAGGACAACTATTCTTGCAATGAAAACATGATAGAGTCAAGTACAATCACCGCTGGTTTTGGAGTCTCCTTGGCAAGGTCTTCTGGGTGATGTCCCCTTCCAAGGGTGCAGAAATATTATTTCTCCTTACTGTGGGCAGGCAGTGTCCCTAGGAGAGAGCTTTAAAAATGTACTTTCCCCTCACAGTGCCTAGGGCAGTGATGGCGAACTTTTTTGAGACAAAGTGCCCAAACTGCGATTCAAAACCTACTATTTTTTCGCAAAGGGCCAATGCAGCAATTTAACCTGCATATAGGTGGCTGTGAAGGGGCGATGTCGGGTGTCCACAGAAAGGGCTCCGAATGCCACCTTTGGCACCCATGCCATAGGTTTGCCAGCACTGGCCTAGGGCATTCTGGAGCTATGGTCTGGGGATATAACTTTTTCAAGTTGTACCAAACAGTCACTCAGCCTCTGTTTGAATGTATAGTCTGTCTGAAGTACTGGAGCATCCACATCCAATTTAAAAAACTGTAAGAGGAGGAGAAACTTGGAATTTTTCATCAACCTTATATCAACCTGCAGGGGATGGGGGCAGGTGCACATCATAGTATTATTTTATTTATTTATTTATTTATTTTAGAGTATTTTTTTACCCTGCCTTTCTCCTTGGAAAAAAGGACCCAAGGTGGCTTACAGTAATGAGGGATAATATACAGTCCAGAAAAAAGTTCCATGTAAAAGTTATGAGTGATGGAAACGAACATTGAAAACATAGTGTCAATGTAAACCCGTAAGGTTGTAAGTGGTTATAAACACAAAGTCTATGTGATCCTGTAGATTCATATAAAAGACACATAAGAGGTAGACCATCATTCAGGGAAAGCTTATCTGACAAGAAAGGTTTTTGCCTTTTTCTGGAAAGACAAGAAAAATGAGGCAGTCCTGGCCTCTAGTGGGAAGAGAGTTCCAGAGTCTGGGCGCAGCAGTATTCTCCAGTAGGGGGAGATTTCCTGCAGTTCACGGTAAATGATAATAATTCTTAACAAATATGACTATTGCATCATCATATATGACTATCTCATGAATCTGTAAAATCTTTTATACCCCCTTCCCAGCTGCACAACTGGCTACCCTCCTTCTCATTTTGTGTTGCTGTCTGGCAGTACCTGTCAGGAAGCAAAGGCAGGCCAGGTGAAGGCTACTGGTACTTCTCTTAGCCCTCATTAAGAGAGACAGATCATAAAGCAACAAGAATGAGGGTCATAGCAACACAACCTCCACTGTCATGTGATGCAGGTGTGAGCTCTCGGCAGGTGATCCAGCTGCTGCTGATTCAGCCTCTCTTTGGAAATAGGATTCAGCATCATGGGTAACTCCTGTAAAAGGCACAGTGGGCACACCAGGTCTCTGTCCAAAATTTGAGTCATCACCACCCCTGCTGTTGATCTGCCCTGTCAACCCCTGCATAAAGTATGGCATGTTGTTCAGAACACAAAAGCTTGGTCAGAAATCA